>JARQOD010000005.1:377227274-377287044 GCA_033576555.1 Oophaga sylvatica
AAAGGCAAATGAACAAACAACAGTGGCTCCAGAGGAACCGAGAGGGGCCCAAGCCCCCCGGGGGGGGAACCTGGCCAACCTCACAGAAATGCAGAGAAAAATGCAAATGGCAAGCACAAAAACAAAAAACAGAAAATATCTTATCTGAGAGCAGGAGAAGAGGCAAGACTCAGCAAGCTTCCAAGTGAACCAGGAAACAACGTTGAGACATCAACAATTGTTCACCGGCAACCATGATGGGGGGAAACCTCCCTTATATCCAGCCAGTCTGTAATTCCTGATTGCCAATCCTCATTGAATGATTCAGTACTGTTTGTAACCACCAGAGGGAGCTTCTGCTCAGAATTCATTTCTAAAACATTCATAACAGTACCCCCCCTTGAGGAGGGGTCACCGAACCCTCATTTGTGCAACCAGGTCGGTCAGGATGAGCTCTGTGATACGCACGGATCAGTCTCCTAGCATGGATGTCCGAAGCAAACACCCAAGAATTGTCCTCCTGACCACAACCTCTCCACTTAACCAAATACTTGAGTTTCCGTCTAGAAAAACGAGAATCCAATATTTTCTCAACCACATACTCCAGATTGCCCTCAACCAAAACAGGGTCAGGAGGCGCAGCCATAGGAACCACTGGCTCGACAAACCTCTTCAATAGGGACTTGTGGAACATGTTATGGATCTTAAATGTCCCTGGAAGAAGTAAACGAAAGGAAACAGGATTAAGAATCTCCATGATCTTATAAGGTCCAATGAACCTAGGCTTAAACTTAGGAGATGCAACTCACATAGGGATATTTCTTGAGGACAACCAGACCAAGGCCCCCATTTTAAACCGAGGACCATCAGTCCTATGCCGGTTGGCAAACCGCTGGGCCTTCTCCTGAGAGAGGGACAACCTCTCCACTACCTGGTCCTAAATCTGCTGCATACGCTCCACAACAGAGTCAACACATGGACAGATAGAAGCCTCCGTCTGTCCCTTAGAAAATCGAGGGTGAAACCCAAAATTGCAGAAAAATAGAGACATCAAAGTGGCAGAGCTTGCCCTATTATTAAGAGCAAACTCAGCCAAAGGCAAAAAAGAGACCCAGTCATCTTGATCAGCAGACACAAAGCATCTCAGATAAGTCTCCAATGTCTGGTTTGTTCTCTCAGTTTGTCCATTGGTCTGAGGATGAAAAGCAGAGGAGAAGGACAATTGAACACCAAGTTTAGAACAAAAAGTCCTCCAAAATCTGGAAACAAACTGGACTCCTCTGTCAGACACAATGTTCTCAGGAATGCCGTGTAACCGAACCACATGCTGAAGGAACAAAGGCACCAATTCGGAGGAGGAAGGGAACTTAGGTAATGGCACAAGATGTATCATCTTGGAAAACCTATCACAAATCACCCAGATAACGGTCATTCTCTGAGAAACAGGGAGGTCGGAAATAAAATCCATAGAGATATGGGTCCATGGTCTCTTGGGCACAGGCAATGGCATCAACAAACCACTAGAGCGAGGGCAAGGCTTGGAGCGAGAGCAAGTCCCACAGGACTGCACAATCTCCCTGACGTCACGAGACAAAGTAGGCCACCAAAAGGACCGACTCACCAAGTCTCTGGTACCAAAAATTCCGGGATGACCGGCCAACGTGGAACAATGAATCTCAGACATCACACTCTTTTCCACTGGTCTGGGACAAACAATTTCCCAACAGGGCAGCGCTCGGGTTTATCCTCCTGACACCCTTCCAGAGCCAGTCTCAAATTGGGCGAGATGGCGGAAAGAACTACACCCTCTTTCAAAATAACAGCAGGATCAGATAACTCAGGAGAGTCCGCAAGGAAACTCGTCGAGAGGGCATCCGCCTTAACATTCTTAGTGCCAGGAAGAAAGGAAACCACAAAATTAAAACGTGTGAAAAACAAGGCCCACCTGGCCTGTCTAGGATTAAGTCGCTTGGCTGATTCCAGATAAACCAGATTCTTATGGTCCGTGAGGACCACCACCTGATGTTTGGCTCCCTCCAGCCAATGTCTCCACTCTTCAAAAGCCCACTTCTTGGCCAATAACTCCCGATTACCCACATCATAATTACGTTAAGTTGGAGAAAATTTTCGAGAGAAAAAAGCACATGGGTTACTTTTAGAGGTCTCAGGATCTCTTTGGGACAAAACGGCACCTGCCCCAATTTCAGAGGCATCAACCTCCACCTGAAATGGCAGAGAAACATCAGGCTGCCGTAGAACAGGAGCAGAAGTGAATCTCTGTTTAAGTTCCTGAAACGCAGAGACTGCCTCAGGAGGCCAATTCACCACATCAGAACCCTTTTTGGTCAAATCAGTCAATGGTTTAACAATAACAGAGAAATTAATAATAAATTTATGATAAAAATTGGCAAAACCCAAGAATCTCTGAAGAGCCTTTAATGAAGTAGGTTGGACCCAATCACAGATGGCCTGAACCTTGACCGGGTCCATTTCAATAACAGATGGAGACAAAATGAATCCCAGAAATGATATCCTCTGTACGCCAAAAAGACACTTTGATCCCTTCACATACAGAGCATTCTCTCTCAAAATCTGGAACACAGTCCGAACATGTTTCACATGAGAGTCCCAGTCATTGGAAAAAAATCAAGATATCATCCAAATAAACAATCAGAAATTTATCCACAAAATCCCTGAAAATGTCATTCATGAAGGACTGGAAGACGGAAGGAGCATTAGTGAGCCCAAAGGGCATCACTAGGTACTCAAAATGCCCCTCTGGGGTATTAAACGCCGTCTTCCATTCATCCCCGTGCTTAATGCGAATAAGGTTATACACCCCCCTGTGGTCAAGCTTGGTAAACCAAGTAGCACTTTTCACCCTGGAAAACAGGTCAGAAATCAAGGGTAACGGATATTGATATTTCACAGTGATATTGTTCAAGAGACGATAATCAATACACGGCCTTAATGAACCATCCTTTTTGGCCACAAAGAAAAAACCAGCACCCAAGGGTGAAGAGGATGGTCTGATATGACCCTTCTCCAATGACTCCTTGATGTAAGACCGCATAGCGTCATGTTCAGGTACAGACAAGTTAAAAAGGCGACCTTTAGGGAATTTACTACCAGGCACTAATTCAATAGCGCAGTCATAGCTCCTATGGGGGGCAAGGATGCTGATTTACTTTCGCTAAACACATCAGAAAAATCAGTCAAAAAGTCAGGAACATCTTGAACCTGGGGAGAGGCAGAACAAACAGGAGTGTTGGCATTAACACATTGGCAGCCCCAACTGGTTACAGACACAGATTTCCAATCCAAAACAGGATTATGAGACTGTAACCAAGGGAAACCTAGTACAATAATGTCATGCAGATTATACAACACCAAAAATTTGCAACTGATGATCAGGTTCAACCCTCATTATCACCTGAGTAGAAAACTGGGGTTTATTCTCCGCCAAAGGGATAGAATCAATACCCAGTAGGGGAATAGACTTCCGTAGGGGCATCAAGGGAAACCCACAACGTTTAGCAAAATCAAAATCCATCAGGTTAATAGCTGCTCCCGAATCAACAAAAGCCTGAGCAGAAAATGTGGACAGGGAGCAAATCAGGGTAACAGTCAACAGAAATTTAGTCTGAACACTACCCAAGACAACTGAGCGTGCAAAACGTCTTGCCCGCTTAGGGCAGACTGAAATAGCATGAGAGGCATCACCACAGTAGAAACATAACCCATTGCGTTTTTGAAACTCATGACACTGTGCCCCAGAAGCTACTCTATCACACTGCATGGGTTCAGAAGCTGGTTCACAAGGCAACACTATTCCACGCATACTTCTACGCTCATGCAAACGTCTGTCAATTTGAATCGCTAATGACATAGAATTATTGAGACCAGAGGGAGCAGGGAAACCCACCATAACATCTTTTACATTCTCTGACAGACCCTTCCGAAAAAGGGCTGCCAAAGCATCATCATTCCATTTGGTCAGGACTGCCCACTTTTGGAATTTCTGACAGTACAATTCAGCTTCCTCAAGCCCCTGATTTAATGCCAACAAGGTTTTTTCATCTGGATCAGTGACATTAGGTTCAGGGTCCCCAGGTGTCAGGGAAAAAGCCCAATCCTGAGGATCGCCACGCAGGAGAGAGATTACAATTTGAACCTGCTGTGCTGCGTTCCCTGAGGACTTAGGTTTTAAGGCAAAAAACAACTTACAGTTATTTTTGAAATTCAGAAATTTAGCTCGATCCCCCAAAAACAAATCTGGCATGGGGATCCTGGGTTCCGCAACTGGCAACCTAGCAAGATAGGTAGCAATACTCCGAACCTCAGTGGCAAGCTGATCCACACGGCCATACAATTGTGCAAACTCCATTGAAAAAAAAAATTCCTCCTCAGCACCCAGAGAAAAAGAGGGAAAAAATGCAACAAACAGAAAAAAAAAAAATCTCTGACAACTCTGACAACCTTTTTTGTTTCCACACTATTTTTCCCTTCTGTGACTACCATATAATTTTCAGTTGGGCCAGTGATACTGTTATGTTTTGGTAGCTGAGGAGAGCAGGCAAAAACAGCAATACACCAGAGAGGTTGGAATCTACTGGATTGCAGCACCCTGACTAACCACCACAACTAAAGGCAGCCGTAGAGCATACCTACGTTGGTCCTAGACGCCTCGTCACAGCCTGAGAGGATAACTACACCTAAAGATAGAAATAGGAAAGCTACCTGCCCCGGAGCAGATCTCCAAAGAACATAGGAAGCCCCCAAACATGTAATGGCGGTTAGACAAGAGGAAATACAGACACAGACAGAAAATAGTATGAGCAAACGTTGGGGCCCAATCTGCCTAGACAGAAACGGATAGGAAGGATACTTACTGCAATCCAAAAAGCCCTAAAAAAAAGCCAACGCTACTAATTGCAAAAACACCTGAGATCACACGACCTCTACCACCTAAATTAGTTCTCTGGTGTAACAAAACTCAGCCGCAGCCACTGAAAAAACTGGAAAAGGCAAATGAACAAACAACAGTGGCTCCAGAGGAACCGAGAGGGGCCCAAGCCCCCCGGGGAGGGGAACCTGGCCAACCTCACAGAAATGCAGAGAAAAATGCAAATGGCAAGCACAAAAACAAAAAACAGAAAATATCTTATCTGAGAGCAGGAGAAGAGGCAAGACTCAGCAAGCTTCCAAGTGAACCAGGAAACAACGTTGAGACATCAACAATTGTTCACCGGCAACCATGATGGGGGGAAACCTCCCTTATATCCAGCCAGTCTGTAATTCCTGATTGCCAATCCTCATTGAATGATTCAGTACTGTTTGTAACCACCAGAGGGAGCTTCTGCTCAGAATTCATTTCTAAAACATTCATAACAGTACCCCCCCTTGAGGAGGGGTCACCGAACCCTCATTTGTGCAACCAGGTCGGTCAGGATGAGCTCTGTGATACGCACGGATCAGTCTCCTAGCATGGATGTCCGAAGCAAACACCCAAGAATTGTCCTCCTGACCACAACCTCTCCACTTAACCAAATACTTGAGTTTCCGTCTAGAAAAACGAGAATCCAATATTTTCTCAACCACATACTCCAGATTGCCCTCAACCAAAACAGGGTCAGGAGGCGCAGCCATAGGAACCACTGGCTCGACAAACCTCTTCAATAGGGACTTGTGGAACACGTTATGGATCTTAAATGTCCCTGGAAGAAGTAAACGAAAGGAAACAGGATTAAGAATCTCCATGATCTTATAAGGTCCAATGAACCTAGGCTTAAACTTAGGAGATGCAACTCACATAGGGATATTTCTTGAGGACAACCAGACCAAGGCCCCCATTTTAAACCGAGGACCATCAGTCCTATGCCGGTTGGCAAACCGCTGGGCCTTCTCCTGAGAGAGGGACAACCTCTCCACTACCTGGTCCTAAATCTGCTGCATACGCTCCACAACAGAGTCAACACATGGACAGATAGAAGCCTCCGTCTGTCCCTTAGAAAATCGAGGGTGAAACCCAAAATTGCAGAAAAATAGAGACATCAAAGTGGCAGAGCTTGCCCTATTATTAAGAGCAAACTCAGCCAAAGGCAAAAAAGAGACCCAGTCATCTTGATCAGCAGACACAAAGCATCTCAGATAAGTCTCCAATGTCTGGTTTGTTCTCTCAGTTTGTCCATTGGTCTGAGGATGAAAAGCAGAGGAGAAGGACAATTGAACACCAAGTTTAGAACAAAAAGTCCTCCAAAATCTGGAAACAAACTGGACTCCTCTGTCAGACACAATGTTCTCAGGAATGCCGTGTAACCGAACCACGTGCTGAAGGAACAAAGGCACCAATTCGGAGGAGGAAGGGAACTTAGGTAATGGCACAAGATGTATCATCTTGGAAAACCTATCACAAATCACCCAGATAACGGTCATTCTCTGAGAAACAGGGAGGTCGGAAATAAAATCCATAGAGATATGGGTCCATGGTCTCTTGGGCACAGGCAATGGCATCAACAAACCACTAGAGCGAGGGCAAGGCTTGGAGCGAGAGCAAGTCCCACAGGACTGCACAATCTCCCTGACGTCACGAGACAAAGTAGGCCACCAAAAGGACCGACTCACCAAGTCTCTGGTACCAAAAATTCCGGGATGACCGGCCAACGTGGAACAATGAATCTCAGACATCACACTCTTCTTCCACTGGTCTGGGACAAACAATTTCCCAACAGGGCAGCGCTCGGGTTTATCCTCCTGACACCCTTCCAGAGCCAGTCTCAAATTGGGCGAGATGGCGGAAAGAACTACACCCTCTTTCAAAATAACAGCAGGATCAGATAACTCAGGAGAGTCCGCAAGGAAACTCGTCGAGAGGGCATCCGCCTTAACATTCTTAGTGCCAGGAAGAAAGGAAACCACAAAATTAAAACGTGTGAAAAACAAGGCCCACCTGGCCTGTCTAGGATTAAGTCGCTTGGCTGATTCCAGATAAACCAGATTCTTATGGTCCGTGAGGACCACCACCTGATGTTTGGCTCCCTCCAGCCAATGTCTCCACTCTTCAAAAGCCCACTTCTTGGCCAATAACTCCCGATTACCCACATCATAATTACGTTAAGTTGGAGAAAATTTTCGAGAGAAAAAAGCACATGGGTTACTTTTAGAGGTCTCAGGATCTCTTTGGGACAAAACGGCACCTGCCCCAATTTCAGAGGCATCAACCTCCACCTGAAATGGCAGAGAAACATCAGGCTGCCGTAGAACAGGAGCAGAAGTGAATCTCTGTTTAAGTTCCTGAAACGCAGAGACTGCCTCAGGAGGCCAATTCACCACATCAGAACCCTTTTTGGTCAAATCAGTCAATGGTTTAACAATAACAGAGAAATTAATAATAAATTTATGATAAAAATTGGCAAAACCCAAGAATCTCTGAAGAGCCTTTAATGAAGTAGGTTGGACCCAATCACAGATGGCCTGAACCTTGACCGGGTCCATTTCAATAACAGATGGAGACAAAATGAATCCCAGAAATGATATCCTCTGTACGCCAAAAAGACACTTTGATCCCTTCACATACAGAGCATTCTCTCTCAAAATCTGGAACACAGTCCGAACATGTTTCACATGAGAGTCCCAGTCATTGGAAAAAAATCAAGATATCATCCAAATAAACAATCAGAAATTTATCCACAAAATCCCTGAAAATGTCATTCATGAAGGACTGGAAGACGGAAGGAGCATTAGTGAGCCCAAAGGGCATCACTAGGTACTCAAAATGCCCCTCTGGGGTATTAAACGCCATCTTCCATTCATCCCCGTGCTTAATGCGAATAAGGTTATACACCCCCCTGTGGTCAAGCTTGGTAAACCAAGTAGCACTTTTCACCCTGGAAAACAGGTCAGAAATCAAGGGTAACGGATATTGATATTTCACAGTGATATTGTTCAAGAGACGATAATCAATGCACGGCCTTAATGAACCATCCTTTTTGGCCACAAAGAAAAACCAGCACCCAAGGGTGAAGAGGATGGTCTGATATGACCCTTCTCCAATGACTCTTTGATGTAAGACCGCATAGCGTCATGTTCAGGTACAGACAAGTTAAAAAGGCGACCTTTAGGGAATTTACTACCAGGCACTAATTCAATAGCGCAGTCATAGCTCCTATGGGGGGGCAAGGATGCTGATTTACTTTCGCTAAACACATCAGAAAAATCAGTCAAAAAGTCAGGAACATCTTGAACCTGGGGAGAGGCAGAACAAACAGGAGTGTTGGCATTAACACATTGGCAGCCCCAACTGGTTACAGACACAGATTTCCAATCCAAAACAGGATTATGAGACTGTAACCAAGGGAAACCTAGTACAATAATGTCATGCAGATTATACAACACCAAAAATTTGCAACTGATGATCAGGTTCAACCCTCATTATCACCTGAGTAGAAAACTGGGGTTTATTCTCCGCCAAAGGGATAGAATCAATACCCAGTAGGGGAATAGACTTCCGTAGGGGCATCAAGGGAAACCCACAACGTTTAGCAAAATCAAAATCCATCAGGTTAATAGCTGCTCCCGAATCAACAAAAGCCTGAGCAGAAAATGTGGACAGAGAGCAAATCAGGGTAACAGTCAACAGAAATTTAGTCTGAACACTACCCAAGACAACTGAGCGTGCAAAACGTCTTCCCCGCTTAGGGCAGACTGAAATAGCATGAGAGGCATCACCACAGTAGAAACATAACCCATTGCGTTTTTGAAACTCATGACACTGTGCCCCAGAAGCTACTCTATCACACTGCATGGGTTCAGAAGCTGGTTCACAAGGCAACACTATTCCACGCATACTTCTACGCTCATGTAAAAATCTGTCAATTTGAATCGCTAATGACATAGAATTATTGAGACCAGAGGGAGCAGGGAAACCCACCATAACATCTTTTACATTCTCTGACAGACCCTTCCGAAAAAGGGCTGCCAAAGCATCATCATTCCATTTGGTCAGGACTGCCCACTTTTGGAATTTCTGACAGTACAATTCAGCTTCCTCAAGCCCCTGATTTAATGCCAACAAGGTTTTTTCATCTTGATCAGTGACATTAGGTTCATCATACAATAACCCCAGAGCCAGAAAAAATGCATCAACATTACTCAATACAGGGTCCCCAGGTGTCAGGGAAAAAGCCCAATCCTGAGGATCGCCACGCAGGAGAGAGTTGACAATTTGAACCTGCTGTGCTGCGTTCCCTGAGGACTTAGGTTTTAAGGCAAAAAACAACTTACAGTTATTTTGAAATTCAGAAATTTAGCTCGATCCCCCAAAAACAAATCTGGCATGGGGATCCTGGGTTCCGCAACTGGCAACCTAGCAAGATAGGTAGCAATACTCCGAACCTCAGTGGCAAGCTGATCCACACGGCCATACAACTGTGCAAACTCCATTGAAAAAAAAAATTCCTCCTCAGCACCCAGAGAAAAAGAGGGAAAAAATGCAACAAACAGAAAAAAAAAAATCTCTGACAACTCTGACAACCTTTTTTGTTTCCACACTATTTTTCCCTTCTGTGACTACCATATAATTTTCAGTTGGGCCGGTGATACTGTTATGTTTTGGTAGCTGAGGAGAGCAGGCAAAAACAGCAATACACCAGAGAGGTTGGAATCTACTGGATTGCAGCACCCTGACTAACCACCACAACTAAAGGCAGCCGTAGAGCATACCTACGTTGGTCCTAGACGCCTCGTCACAGCCTGAGAGGATAACTACACCTAAAGATAGAAATAGGAAAGCTACCTGCCCCGGAGCAGATCTCCAAAGAACATAGGAAGCCCCCAAACATGTAATGGCGGTTAGACAAGAGGAAATACAGACACAGACAGAAAATAGTATGAGCAAACGTTGGGGCCCAATCTGCCTAGACAGAAACGGATAGGAAGGATACTTACTGCAATCCAAAAAGCCCTAAAAAAAAGCCAACGCTACTAATTGCAAAAACACCTGAGATCACACGACTCTACCACCTAAATTAGTTCTCTGGTGTAACAAAACTCAGCCGCAGCCACTGAAAAAACTGGAAAAGGCAAATGAACAAACAACAGTGGCTCCAGAGGAACCGAGAGGGGCCCAAGCCCCCCGGGAGGGGAACCTGGCCAACCTCACAGAAATGCAGAGAAAAATGCAAATGGCAAGCACAAAAACAAAAAACAGAAAATATCTTATCTGAGAGCAGGAGAAGAGGCAAGACTCAGCAAGCTTCCAAGTGAACCAGGAAACAACGTTGAGACATCAACAATTGTTCACCATGATGGGGGGAAACCTCCCTTATATCCAGCCAGTCTGTAATTCCTGATTGCCAATCCTCATTGAATGATTCAGTACTGTTTGTAACCACCAGAGGGAGCTTCTGCTCAGAATTCATTTCTAAAACATTCATAACAGTACTCATTCTATTAGTCCATCTATACAAAGCTCCACCAGCGTTAAAAAAAAAAGAATTTTTAGCTGCATCTTGCCTGGACAATAATTTTGGGCCTGTAGCAGTGTGTGGTACTCATTCTATTAGGCCATCCATACTAAGCTCCACCAGCTTTCAAATTAATAGGAATTTTTAGCTGCATCTTGCCTGGAAAATAACTTGGGGCCTGTAGCAGTGTGTGGTACTCATTCTATTAGACCATCTATACTAAGGTCCACCAGCTTTCAAATTAATAAAAATTTTTAGCTGCATCTTGCCTGGACAATAATTTTGGGCCTGTAGCAGTGTGTGGTACTCATTCTATTAGGCCATCTATACTAAGCTCCACCAGCTTTCAAATTAATACAAATTTTTAGCTGCATCTTGCCTGGAAAATAACTTTGGGCCTGTAGCAGTGTGTGGTACTCATTCTATTAGGCCATTTATACTAAGCTCTACCAGCTTTCAAATTAATAATAATTTTTAGCTGCATCTTGCCTGGACAATAATTTTGGGCCTGTAGCAGTGTGTGGTACTCATTCTATTAGGCCATCTATACTAAGCTCCACCAGCTTTCAAATTAATAATAATTTTTGTTCTCTCTGAACGTGTGTTCAGCGCTGCTGGTGGTGTGCTGAGTCTGACAGATAAGCCCACGCGGCTGTCCACTGAGAATGTAGACAGACTCACGTTCATAAAGATGAACAAATCATGGATCCGCAAGGACTTTTCTACCCCTGTGTCATCCTGGGGAGGGTAAAAGCTTGAGGATTTGTTCAAATCACCTCACCAACCATTTTAAGCAACTCTGGGGCAATTGATGCTACTTAAGTGGTGTCTGTGCCCCAAATTTTTGGAAAAATGGAGACTCTTTTTGGAGTCCCCTTGCTGTGTTTTACGTGACGTTGGAATCATCAATTACAGGTGGGTTGGGTCTTTCCCCACCCCCTTTTAACCGTAAGAAACTACATACACTATGGCTTGGGGTAACACAGATGGTTGAGTGTGAAGAGCTGTTTACTCATACTATAGCCTGGGAATCAGAGGTCTGCTCCAAAGCTTGAGTGTCTGCTAGTCAGCGGAGTAGCCACCAGCTGTAGATCTAATTACAAATTTTAACTGCTTCTAGCCCAGACAATAATTTTGGGCCTAGTAGCAGTGTCTGCTGGTCAGCGGAGTAGCCACTGGCTGTAGATCTAATTACAAATTTTTAACTGCATCTAGCCCAGACAATAATTTTGGGCCTAGTATCAGTGTCTGCTAGTCAGCGGATTAACCCAGCTGTTAAGCAAGCTACACCACCTATACTTTGGACACTTAATTTTTTCAAAGGAAATGCTTCGGGCCCCCGAGACAATCAGTGAAGAGCATCGGGGAGGCACCCCAAGGCACAGGGGCTGTGACTGGCGGTAGGAAGCCTTGCGGTGGACCGCCAAGCTCGATCCTTATAAAATATTTTTAACTGCAGCAGCTTTACTGGACGCTACTGGAGCTGGAATTACCGCGGCTGCTGGCATGAGACTTGCCCTCCAATAGATCCTTGTAAAATGATTTAAAGTGTACTCATTCAAATTAGAGAGACAATTTAAATTAAAAAGATTAGACCTGCTTCCACCGCAGGGGGGCTCGCTCGACCCACCAGCGGACAGGCACCAGTATTGGGAGAGGGGGGCTGGCCGTCAGGGTCCACCGCAGGTCTGGCACAAACCCAGAGACACGCAGGTCGCACGGGCAGGAACGGACTGGCCGTGTCGGCTTCTCACTTTTTTGGTTTTAGAAGGGCATGCCATGCCTATATCTGTTTCTCTGCCTCCTTTTACTCCTCCACCTCTTTTCTTTTCGCATGACTATATGTACTTGTCACTTTTCCATATGTTAGTTGTGTTTTCTGAGCAATTTGTCAGCTTTTGGACACCTTTGAAGTGTTTTCTATGTGTTTTCTATGTGTTTCTATGTGTTTTGGTTTGCCTGCCATTGGTTTTAACGGTGTTCGACGGTGTTCGACGAACTGTTAGTCGAACAGTTCGTCGAACACATGGCTGTTCGGCGAACCGAACCGAACTCGAACACTACGGGGGTGGCTCATCACTACTGCTTAACATTATGTTGAGTGCTGGCTACTTCCCTTATACCTGGAGCCAAGGCCTCATCACAACCATTCACAAGAGTGGGGACAGGTACAACCGACCCGGCTACAGAGGTATTCATGTCAGCAGCAACCTGGGAAAACTGTTCAATAGCATCCTGAATAAGACGATCCTCAGCTTTCTCACCCACTACAACATGCTTAGCAAAATCCAAGCGGAGATCCTGTCAAACAGCAGCACCACACTGACCACTACACTCTGCACAGCCTGATTCAGAATTGTGTCCACAACATAAGACATGTAAAGATTAAAGCCTGTTTTGTGGACTTTATAATGGTCTTCGACTCAGTTTGGCATCTGGTTTTATTCCTGCAACTGCTGGAGAGCGGAATAGGAGGACAAACCTGTGAGGACATCAAGTGCTTCTACTATGGGAACCTGTGACCAGGAATGCGAGAAGAAAGTCTTATTTCTAGAACAGCTATATTAAATCAAACAGGCTTGCAGCCTAAATTCAATGCTGTTCAACATCCACATAAATGAGCTGGCCACAGCTTTGGAATCCTTCCTGGTACTAGGTCTCATCCTACAGTACATTTCATGTGAAAATTTTCCTACATGCAGATGACTTGTTTCTGCTATCACCATCTGAGAAAGGTTTCCGAGACAGCCTGCAAATTACTGGAGAAATTCAGCTCCATAAAGGCTCTACTCATCAATCGGAACAAAACCAACATAACGGTAGAAACGGAAGGTCGGAATGGCTCCTTTAATTTGTGCCAAAAATATGCCCTATTACAGTAATTGATAGAAACCTACCTGGGCCTAGAAATCCATCAGTCAGGGCTCTTCAAACAAGTCATAAAGATAATGAAAAACAAAGCCTGCAGAAATTTCTATTCCATCCGAAGAATACCTTACCATCTAAAACCACAAGTGAGGGTCTAGCTAAAATCTTTGATTCCATCATTGTCCCAATCATCCTGTGTAGCCGAGATGTGTGGGGTCCTTATGTAAGGAGGAGAACCAGGCTGTGGGTACCTGTTCTGTGCCGGGTCTGGAACTGTCGGGGCTGTCTCCTCTTTTGTCCGGGGAAAGAATAAGAGACCGGACAAACCTTGGCACCAGGAAGCAGGGGGAGTGGCTAAGCGTCAGCAGCCACAGCGTGCGCGGAAACATACAGAGTTAGCGGAGCAGACAGCATGCAGCAGGGATAGAGGAGTGTTCCGTCCTTCGAGCACCGACACCTCGCAGGCCTGCGTCAGATCACCCCCACTGTCAGCAGCGGGGACTTGAGAGAGAGAAGTGCAGTGTACCCGGTGACTACCGGAGAGCATGGTACCGCACTCTCCGTGTCTGTGAGTACAGTGCGCGTGCCGACTAAGAGAGTCTGGGTATGGGACAGATGCTTTAGCCTTGAGTTGCCAGTATATGCTTGACTGTCTATGTTGTACCTGGATAGTGCTGTGGCCTTCTCTGTCTTAGCTGCATCAAACTATGGACTAGGGGCTCAGCGGATGGTATCGGAGACCGACCGTTGCCGCCAGAAGACAGATCATTGTAGCTCACAGGACCTCGTTGGACCAGCACCGTGCCAGCCATCGTGGTGCCATTGATTTCCCTGCAGTTCCCGCAGCCTGAGGAACTACTGACATGATAATCTCTGCCGAGGACTTTGCCACTCACTTCAAATATAAGATAGACCAAGCAAAGCAAGTCTTTGTTGTCCTACCACCACAATCCCTTTGTATGCCAGACCAATGCCCTAACCCCATAACTTCCTCTCCAAAATCACTGAAGGAGAGCTTTCTCATCTTCTCTCCAAATCACACCTCACCACTTGTGCACTTGACCCCATCCCATCCCACCTCTTCCTCAACCTCACCACTACACTAATCCCATTCCTAACCCATCTCTTCAATCTATCACTAACTTCTGGTACCGTCCCCTCGGCTTTCAAACATGCTATAATCGCACCTATCCTCAAAAAGGCATCCCTTGACCCAAGCGCTATGTCCAGCTATCGCCCCATATCTTTGCTCCCATTTGCTTCCAAACTCCTTGAGCAGCACGTCCACGCTGAACTTTCCTGTCACTTTGCATCTAGCTCGCTCTTCGACAACCCTCAATCTGGCTTCCGTCCCCACCATTCCACTGAGACTGCCCTGACCAAACTTACGAACGACTTACAGCCAAAGCTAACAGACAATTCTCTATACTCCTCCTTCTAGACCTGTGCTCTGTCTTCGACACAGTTGACCACTGCCTCCTGCTACAGATCCTCTTCTCCTTTGGTGTCAAAGACCTTGCCCTATCCTGGATCTCCTCATACCTTACAAATTGCACATTTAGCGTTTCCTACTCCCATACTACCTCTTCATCTCGCCCCCCCTCTGTTGGTGTCCCTCAAGGCTCTGTCCGAGGACCCCTTCTCTTCTGAATCTATACCCTTGGCCTGGGACAACTCATAAAGTCCTATGGCTTCCAGTACCATCTATATGCTGATTACACTCAGATCTACCTCTCTGGCCCAGATGTAACCTCTCTGCTCTCCATAATCCCAGAGTGTCTATCAGCCATATCCTCCTTCTTCTCCTCTCGCTTCCTCAAACTCAATGTGGACAAATCTGAACTAATTATCTTTCCTCCATCTCATATACCTTCCCTACCTGATCTATCTATCACAATAAATGAATTAACACATTCCCCTTTCCCGGTAATCCACTGCCTCAGAGTAACCCTTGACTCTGCCCTGTCCTTCAAACCACACATCCAAGCTCTCGCCACCTCCTTCGCCTCCAGCTCAAAAATATTTCCAGAATCCATCCTTTCCTCAACTCTCACTCTACCAAAATGCTTGTCCATGCCCTAATCATCTCCTGCCTCGACTACTGCAACATCCTCCTCTGTGGCCTACCTTCTAACACTCTCGCACCCCTCCAGTCCATCCTTAACTCTGCAGCCTGACTAATTAATCTCTCTCCTCGCTACACTCCTGCTTCCCCTCTTTGCAAATCACTTCACTGGCTCCCAATTTCCCATCGCATCCAGTTTAAACTATTAACACTGACCTATAAAGCCTTCCATAACTTTTCTCCTCCGTATATTTCCCAACTAATCTTTCAATATCTTCCCTCATGTAATCTCCGGTCATCCCAAGACCTCCTTCTCTCCTTCACGTTTATTCGCTCCTCACCCAATCGCCTCCAAGACTTGTCCCGAATATCCCCCATCCTCTGGAATTCTTTGCCCCAACATGTCCGGTTATCCACCACATTTGGATCCTTCAAACGGAACCTGAAAACCCATCTCTTCCAAAAAGCTTACAACCTGTAATGACCATGCTGCCTCCTCAACACCATTGGAGCTACTGCAACCCCCGACCTACTGTCTCCTTCCCCATAATCCTGTAGAATGTAAGATTCCCGCAAGTGCAGGGTCCTCTTCCCTCTGTACCAGTCTGTCATTGTTAGTTTTGTTTACTGTAAGTGATATTTGTATTTTGATGTAACCCCGTCTCATGTACAGCATCATGGAATTAATGGTGCTCTATAAATAAATAATAATAAAAATAATAATAAATAAGTTACCCCAAAGAACTGCCGTTACCTTATCCATTTTTTCCTTGACCCTGCAAAACCTTTGCAATTGAACTGTTTATTCCCCCGCTTAACTGTTTGCTCTCTCAGTTAACTGCTTATCTCCCTGGGTGGAGTATCCCATTGTTGAAGTAAAGTTGTTAACCCTTGCTCTGCCTATCGTGCCTCCCTGCATCTTGCAACCTGCTCACACTTACACACACCCAAACCTTTTACACATCCATCAATGTACCTCTATTAGTGCCTGTCGAGCTGAGAGAGGCAGATTCCATTTAAGCTTAAAAGTCCAGAAGAGGGCTTTCTCATTTTGAGCCTCCCATATGTAATAGCAGTCCAAGCTATTATCACCCTAAATCCTCATTACATATACAGTAGGTGGTCCAGGCAAACCAGGAGCCCCAGAACAGCTCACCTAAACCCATCCTGACCAAACCACCAACCTCTGTAGCCTGATAAAAGCCAGGATCAGAAAGATGATTGATGAAGAACAAGACAGGTAGATTGGTGACTGGAGGACCAATAAAATTAACTCAAAGAAACTCAAAGTCTACAGAAAAATTACAAACTAGTCCCATATTTGGAGAATCTCCTAAACCCCAGAGACCATGAGATCCCAAGTTGGTGCAAGACTCTGTGACTGCAGTCTGGCTATTAACCCAGCCACCAAAGACAGATCTACAAACCAAGGGAGGACAGATTGTGTTCAAACTGCAACCTGGAGGCTGTGGAGGATAAGACCCACTTCCAGCTACACTGCAACAAATACTCAGCAATGAGGCACACTTGCTTCAGAAGACTCTCTGATCTCTTCCCAGACTTCTGCTCCGTGAAGGCGGAGCATAAACTCTACATCCTGCTGGGGGAAGACGAGAGCCCAGTGGAGAAAGCATTTCAATAGGAGAGTGCATGCCATAGACTGCAGGGAACATGACTCATAATGGACTTTTATAGCCACCAACTTGGATGTGCCCCTATCCCACACTGCCTATCCATCATTTCCACAGTTCCTATTTCTATCCCCCCATTCCTATTCCCCAGTACTTTACACTTTCTTTGGCAATGTTAATATGTAGTTGGTTTTGCCAATAAAGCCTATTTGAATCTGAATTTAATATAGTATTGATATATCATTTTTAAGTCTAAACTGGGGTATTCATTTGCATAATAGAAATGTCACAAGAAAATGGTAGCTAATATTCACTTACCAATAATACTTAAAAATGTTGCCATCATCAAAAAAGCATAGCAAATACTGAGAATTGCAGCTATATTAATCTGAGTGCTGGGCTTCATGATAAAACACACCAGAATGTACAAAGCAGGAGGTAAAATTGCAAACACAATGCTTCCCTTAGCATCCCATTGGAAAAGAAATGACATGCATCCTGCAAATAGAAACCAATAGATTATTATTATTATTATTATTTATTATAGCACCATTTATTCCATGCCACTTTACATGTGAAGAATGGTATACATAATAAAAAAAAAAATTAGCTGTCGCAAAATTTTATCTATTCACACAAAGTGCCATTTTGTATGATGCGCAGCCAATTAAATCAGATAACATAATTGTTAAAAATAAATTAACTGACAAATGATGAAATAATGCTTAATTAACAGAATAATTGGAGTTATGGAAACATTACCTGCTATCATTAAGCACACTGTAGCAGGACTGAGAATTGAAGATGCAATTGTCAAAATCTGATAAAGGACATAAAAGTAAGAAATGGACGGATTTTTCTTTGCTGTTCGTTTTCCATTGTGCAATAAATCCAAGGTGTTTGCCATTGTTGAAGGAGACCACCTCCTGCGCTGGTTGTAAAACTCATGGAATACTTGTGGCGCATTAGTGTAGGCATCCGAGGCTGCATTATACTCAACACGCCAGCCTTGTTTGAGGAGCAATGTACAAAGCCAACGATCTTCACCTGGTAACACCAATGATTGAAAAGCGTGAGCGTCACAACAAGCAACACAACAAATGTCCGTTTGTAGTAACGACAACTGCACTTTATTTCTATCAAAAACAGCTAAAACTCAGTTTAAAGAAGTTTCATGTCTTATTTTTAAGGCAGTCATGACTCCACTCTTATTTCAAAATGGATTTTGACAGAACCCATTGATGTAATGACCGCAATAAATTAGGGATTATTGTTGATGGTTGAAAGTCTATGGCCCTAATAATTATGAATGACATTTTGTGTGCTAATCTTCAAGAAGAATATGCTTGAATATGATGCACCAAATTTAAAGGGTACCTGTCATCTGAATCATGCTAATTGCATGATTTCTGCCAGGTATGTATTTTCAGTAAATACGGCCTCACTCCTGATGGTTTCTCCAAGTGCAGCGCTATGTGATCAACAGGTCTGTTTCATAGCAAGAGAACTATCAATCACCTCTAACAGTGCTGTGAAGAGCAGACTAGGGGTAGTGCGTGACTAGTCTACTCTCCGGCCATTTTCCCTCGCCAGAACTTTAAGGATTATGACTATGGTTGCAATTGGCATCCAGGATCTGATTCAAGTTGGCCGCAGTTTGTGCAGCACGAATCAGATGATGGGTTCCCTTCAATAAGAGGCATGTGTCTTTTTATGAATTCTGCATATCTTTCAGCTGCTGGGTGCCAGTTCAAGAGATGGACTCCAATCGGGGCCTGGTTTACATTTGTGCTGTAATTGATGCCATTGTTTTTCTGTAAATTAGGATGAATTTGACGTCTGTGCTCAGTCTCCAGTTGCCCAATCTCTGCTAAGCTCTGCCCACTTTTCAAAAAGTTGGCAAATCTGGACAGTACTGAAGTAAAAACACCAAGGCCCTGATTTATTAAGACTGGTGTTTCATATGCCAGTCTTAAAGATGGTGTAAGGAAAATTATGTGCCAAATTAATTAAGTACCACATTCAACTTATCGAATTTGAGACACTGGTGAAACATTTTTGGCATATGAAGCACCACCACTGATGATGAATTCAATGGGCAGGCATAGCCATGCTTTGTCTTGCCCCAGCTTATCCCTAGCTTAGCCCTTATTTTGATGAAACTGCCTGAAATTGGACAAAAGTTGCAACATTTTTGTGAAACTCACGCAAAAAATTTTCAAACTTTTCAAAGCGTGTTATGCATAAGCGCTTTAATGAATTGGGCCAAAAAATCACAATACTTCACAATTTGTTACATTTCAAGCAGTTCTTTGAAAATTGCTGAAAATTGCTTGATGAATGGGGGGCTCATGTCTCCATCCAGAGTTAATATACATTGCAGTATATAATAAAATAGTGACTGGTACCTTGATCATACTGAATATACTCCATGGCAGTATTTGCTTTTATGCTGTAGGTTTTCAGTACATTGTCATCCATTAAGGCAGATGCTCTGAAAAGACTAAAGCATCCAGGACTGCACAGCACACTGCCAAACACATGTTCTGAAGATTTTTGCAACCAGTGTCCTACAGCATATTCAAATTTTTGGTACCAAATCATGGGTCCTAAGGAGGCAAAATAACATTATTATTTTAAGCCTTATTCTTTACAATAAATACAATCATACATACAGATACTGCTACAACATCTTACTTGAGCTACAGTAAAAATTCAAGTTTTTGTGGGGTCTTTCACTTGGTCCTTAGATTTGAATATTATTAATAATTTGTATGCTAGATGTCAAACATGCCTCACATTTATTTTACCTCCCACTCCACAAAAAATCTAAACTACAAGTATTCTGTAAGAAAGAGTGGGAAAATATAGAAAACAAGAATAAAGAATGAGTTGAGAGATGATGATTCCATAAAACATATGACGTTGTGATTTCAGGGCATTACACTTTTTGATTGACAGGATGCTTAATCCTCTGCATCTTTAGAGGGAAACTCCAAGCAAATTCGTGGTTACTAAAACACTGCCATGATGACATTAGTCTTGTATGTACTTTTGTGTAAAATTCGCTTTAAGTTTCAGCTACAAACGTGTTACAATGCAATATGCTATTTGACAAGAGGTGCCCAAAAATGTACATAAAACAAAAGGATATTCGTGGTCTATAATTAATAAAATACGCACCAGTTTAATAGCTTAATATTATCCCTACAAATTACAATCATTAGTTAATGATTTGGTTTTTTTTTTGTATATTATTGCAAATTTGTGTATGTTTTCATTATCGGATGTTTGTGTGTACGCATCGCACATATGCCGTGTAATGCCTATAACAGAAAGTGTCTGTGTGTGTGTGTGTGTGTGTTTGTGAGTACGCATGTGTGTGCACATATATACTGTGTAATTCCTACAACAGACAGTTTGCGTGCGCGTAAGTGTGTGATCATATATGTTGTGTAATGCCTATAACAGAAAGTGTGTGCACATGTGTGTGAGTTTCAGTGTATGTCCGCACATATGTTGTGTAATGCCTATAACAGAAAGAGTGTGTGCACATGTGTGTGAGTTTCAGTGTATGTCCGCACATATGTTGTGTAATGCCTATAACAAATGAGTGTGTGCACATGTGGTGAGTTTAGTGTAGTCCGCACAATGTTGTAATGCTATAACAGAAAGAGTGTGTGCACAGTGTTGAGTTTCAGTGTATGTCCGCACATATGTGTTAATGCTATACAGAATGATGTGTGCACATGTGTTAGTGAGTTTCAGTGTATTCCGCACAAATGTTGTGTAATGCCTATAACAGAATGAGTGTGTGCACTGTTTTGTGAGTTTCAGTGTATGTCCACAAATTTGTGTGTATCTATACAGAATGATGTGCACATGTTGTGAGTTAGTGTATGTCGCACATATGTTGTGTAATGCCTATAACAGAATGAGTGTGTGCACATGTGTGTGAGTTTTCAGTGTATGGGCGCACAATATTTGTGTAATGCCTATAACAGAATGAGTGTGTGACATGTGTGTGAGTTTCAGTGTATGTCCGCACATATGTTGTGTAATGCCTATAACAGAATGAGTGTGTGCACATGTGTGTGAGTTTCAGTGTATGTCCGCACATATGTTGTGTAATGCCTATAACAGAATGAGTGTGTGCACATGTGTGTGAGTTTCAGTGTATGTCCGCACATATGTTGTGTAATGCCTATAACAGAATGAGTGTGTGCACATGTGTGTGAGTTTCAGTGTATGTCCGCACATATGTTGTGTAATGCCTATAACAGAATGAGTGTGTGCGTGTGCGTAATGCGTATAACAAAACTCTTTGATTTAGTACTGCACTAAATCTGTAATAATTTCTCTAAACTTGTATTATTCAATTTTATTATTTCTACCCATTCCAGTTGGGTGAATTCTTCCACAAGCAGCTCCAACTCCCGGGTACATTCTCAGGCGATCTACTAAAAGCATTAATGATGATGGCTGAAAGTCTGTGTCTCCATCAAGAGCCAGTATATATGTGTTTGACTTTTCCTTCTGTGGAGAAATAAACATAGATGCTTAGATTGAATAAAACAAAAAGTACTGTAATATTAAAAAATGGTAATAATAATCCATATAATGAAAGACAATAGACGTGGTGCATCTAAAACATATACAGTATATCATTTTTTTTACTTCCCTGTTGTGAAACTGCTAGGTTACAGACTGAATGAATATATTACCCAAACTAATTGGGAAATATAATTTCCTTCCCTTACCAATAGCTTTTCTGTTTCTACCATTGCATATTTGCGATATAGCTTCCATCCTAGCAAGTAGTACATGTACATTACCTGCAAAATAATAGGACAAACTTTGTTTAGGGTAAATATCACAATATATCCCCCAAAAATATTTTTAGTATAAACTTTTTTGCTAAATACTTAATTTGTAAAGTAATATAATGTAAATCAATCAATCATTATAGAATAACTTAAAGGGGTATTCCCATCTCCAAGATTCTATCCCAATGTGTAGTAGGTATAATAATAATATCAGCAAATACCTCCAATTAGAAATGTACTATAGTTCTTCTAATTCGCTATGTTGTTTACCCCATGTGCAGGCATTGCAGCAACTTACTAACCTAACTATCTGTCACTATATGAGTGACTGTAACCATGGATACCTAAGCTACTGCAATGCCTGCACATGGGGTAAACTACATATCTTATCTACAGAACTATACCATATTTCTAATTGGAGATATTTGCTAATATAATATATTATAATACATACTGGGATAAATGTAAGTGCCTAGACCTATATGTATATATGCGGCTGAGCAAATAAGTGAAAAGCCCAAATTAATTAAAATTCCAAAGTTTATAAAAAAAATATATAGCAATGCAAAAATATTAAAAACTAAGGTGCCTCACAAAACTGAGGGACATACAGTACATAATAGATCTGTTCCTAAGACGTGTGATGTAAAGGTAGCAAAATAGCATCAATGGCAACAGTACTCAGCAGTCATTAACAGAGATTCCTGTCCAAAACTGGATATGGTGCCATAGATTAAAGTTGCCATATGTGCAAATAAATAATTCCATTAGTAGTAAAAGGTGTTACTAGGTCACATATGCAAGACAGGTCCAGTGTCCCTCCACCCCAACACCCCCTAAGGAAGCGAGGCGAAATGTGCTAAACCATATATACACATATTGGTCTAGGCACTTAGATTTATTGTATTTCTCTAGTGAAACCTAATATGATAGCAAGCGCTTCTGGCCGCCGTCACGTGATCAGGGGTCAGCGATGTGTTGGCTTAACATCCAGAGGTCTCCTGGAGACCTCTATGGTTGTTGATGCCGGATTGCTATGAGCGCCACCCTGTGGTCGGCGCTCATAGCAATGCTGTAATTCTGCTACATATAGGCAATTTAATCATCGCCTGTATGTAGCAAAGGCGATTGAGTTGTGGCAGCTTCTAGCTTCCCATGGAGGCTATTGAAGTATGCCAAAATTTTAAAAAAATGTTTTTAAAAATATGAAAAAAATAAAAAAAATATAAAAGTTTAAATTACCCCCCTTTTGCCCCATTCAAAATAAAACAATAAAAAAAATCACACATACACATATTAGGTATTGCCGCACTCAGAATCGCCCGATCTATCAATAAAAAATAAGGATTAACCCAATCGCTAAATGCCGTAGCGGGAAAAAAATCAAAATGCCAGAATTAAGTTTTTTTGGTCGCCGCGACATTGCATTAAAATGCAATAACGGACAATCAAAAGATCACATCTGCACATAAATGGTATTCTTAAAAATGTCAGTTCGGCACGCAAAAAATAAGCCCTCACCCGGCCCCAGATCACGAAAAATTGAGACGCTATGAGTTTCGGAATATGGCACAATTTTTTTTTTTAGCAAACTTTGGAATTTTTTTTCATCACTTAGATAAAAAAGAACCTAGACATGTTTGGTGTCTATGAACTCATAATGACTTGGAGAATCATAATAGCAGGTCAGTTTTAGCATTTAGTGAACCTAGCAAAAAACAAACAAAAAACATGTGTGATATTGCACTTTTTTTTGCAATTTCACTGCACTTGGATTTTTTTTTCCCGTTTTCTAGTACAATATATGGTAAAACCAATAATGTCATTCAAAAGTACAACTCGTCCTGCAAAAAATAAGCCTCACATGGCCATATTGACGCAAAAATAAAAAAGTTATGGCTCTGGGAAGAAGGGGAGCAAAAAACGCAAAACCAAAAAAAGCTGGGGCCATTAAGGGGTTAAAGGAAACCTGTCATCTGATTCAGGCTGACTAAATCTTGGGCAGCATGAATCAGCACATCACTGATTCTCTGAAACACTTTAGCCTAAGGACCATAACCAGAGACAAGACTAGTCTGACTCCGCTCCCAGCACAGCTCTAGGTTATAGATAGGTCTCTCGTTATGGCACAGACCTGTCAATCACTTAGAGTGGCACTGAAAATAGCGGACCATGGGACATTTGGGCAGCATGAATAAGATGCGAGGTTCCCTTTACCATCTAGTCTTTTCAATGGATTTCACACGGAACAGTAAGATTGAAAAAAGAAGAAAGCATTTCATCATCTGATCTATTAACAAAATGGTATTTATTCATTGTATAGTACAGAATATGTTATTATTTTACTAAGTTTTGCTCCTATAGTATATTTAGGCATCACTGAATGTATAAAGCCAAAAAGAGGTCATATGATTTTTCCTATTTTACCTGTGACCATCTCTTTTTGTGGCGTATTTTCTGTTTGTCTTTCAGATGAACATATAACTTTTTTTTTTTTCCACAAGGAAGTTTGTAGCACAGCCGTCCTCCATACGGTGTAGTCATAATTGCTCGTATTTTGCCTTTTGAAGCATTGCCGCAATTGTTTTTGCCAGTGAAGACTCTAAGAGTTCAGAATTTAAACATTTAAATAGTAAAATGCAAAAGAATAAATTTTGGAAAGTGTGATGCTATAAATGATCACAATAAAAATGCAAATGTTCTAACTGAAGTAAAGATGAAAAATTGATAATTTTTAAATGCTTATGTTTCAGGCCCAATGCCAACAATACTCTTATGTTCTAATAACAGTACTACCTTCCCTGTGCACAGGGTCTTAGCCATAGTGGGTGCGAGGGAATAGTTTCACCTTGCCTTTGGGACCTGGGACCTCTCTCCAACACAAGAATACAACAGAGTGAATATGCAAATAGTAGGTGAAGGGCTACAGAACATGATGCAATTCTTTTAAAAATGAGGTTAAATAAAATAAATAATTTATAAATTGTGCAGAAAATGACATGCATTTTTATAAAATATCAAATATACATTATTCCTAGGTACAGGATTGCCTCAGTAGGGTCTGGAACCAGAGAAGATTATTTACTTTGTTGAGATTTCACAAAATAGAAGCTTAAATATAGTGTGTATTCCCACCTGTAGACCTCATCAATTACGGTGACCAGGCATTCAACATAGCTGTTAGTAATTCTTTTTCTTTTATTGTCATCTGGCTCAGACTTATTCTCGAAAGCATCATCAAAATAAATATGTGCCTCAAAATCAAAGGTATTATCGCTGATTGTAGACATATACTTGTCTAGCCTGTCAAAAAATATATATAACTATATTATAACCAAAGACTGTCAAAAAAGTGAAAAAAAAAATGCAACAGAAAGGACGTAAAACTAAACCAAGGTAAGTAAGGTTATATAAACTCATTTGTATGTAAACTCAAGCTGTCAAGTTACTCTCCATTCTGCAACTGATCTAAGACTAACATCCTCCATAATCTGAACCTTGTACCTCTATCACCAAGACATCTCTAGTGCTGCAACTGTTTTCTGGAATGCACTATACCGAATAATCAAGTTAATTGCTAGCGTGATTTAAAATCAAATGTCATTTTACAAGCCTATCACCTCACTTATCCAGCTCTCCCCCTTCTAATCAGAATCTGGTCCCTCTTATTTATCTGTCTCCACTTCCTTTATGCACCCAAAACCACTTGGTAAGTGTACAGGGTGGGCCATTTATATGGATACATCGAAATAAAATGGGAATGGTTCGTGATATCAACTTCCTGTTTGTAGCACATTAGTATATGGGAGGGGGAAAACTTTTCAAGATGGGTGGTGACCATGATGGCCATTCTGAAGTTGGCCATTTTGGATCCAACTTTATTTTTTTCAATGGGGAGAGGGTCATGGAACACATCAATCTTATTGAGAATTTCACAAGAAAAACAATGGTGTGCTTGGTTTTAATGTAACTTTACTCTTTTATGACTTATTTACAAGTTTATGACCACTTATAAAATGTGTTCAAAGTGCTGCCCATTGTGTTGGATTGTCAATGCAACCCTCTTCTCCCACTCTTGACACACTGATAGAAACACCGCAGAAGAAATGCTAGCACAGGCTTCCAGTATCCGTTGTTTAAGATGCTGCATATCTTGTATCTTCACAGCTTAAACAATTGCCTTCAGATGACCCCAAAGATAAAAGGCTAATAGGGTCAGAGACCTTGGTGGCCATTCAACTGGCCCATGACGACCAATCCACTTTCCAGGAAACTGAAGATGGCACGTTCCTGAGTTTTTCCAGCAAGATGGTGCACCACCACATTATGGGTGTCTGGTCCAAGCATTCCTACATTATCAGTTTCCTGGAAACAACTACAATAATTTGCAAATGTTTTAGGCAGGTGTGCAAAATAATTCTGCAAGGTAAGAATGCTTAAAAATAGAAGTGACAATTTATTTTTATTAATTAAGAAAAGGCAAAGTGATTGAACAAAATAATAAAAATAAATCCATTCAATGTATGATATGACCACCTTTTGCCTTCAAAACAGCATCAAAACAGCTTCAAAGCGTCAATTCTTTGCTGACACAGTTTTTGAAGAAGCACAGCAGGGATATTGTGCCAAACATTTTAGATAAATAATCCCAGATCTGTGAATATAGGCTTGTGCAAATCCTTCAGTCTCTTCAGATATTCCCAGGCAGACTCGATGATGAGATCAGGGTTCTGTGGAAGTCATATCATCACTTCCAGGAATCCTTGTCCTTCTTTATGCTGAAGATAGTACTTAAAGGGGTTGTCTGATCTACAATTACAAGTCTGCAGTGACTTTTTGTGGCTGCAGACCTGCGAATCCTCACATGCTTTGCACTGCGCGCTGTGAGGACTCCCCGATATCAGCGCCAGGAACTGAGGTCACGTGACCGTAAGTATGCGACATGCATACTCCCAGTCAGAATCGGACTAGATGGGTGTGGCCTCGTGCAATTCACTTACATTGAGCGTGCTGGAAACAGTCTAGTCAGATTCTACCTGAGAGTATGCATGTCGTGTACTTCCAGTCTTGTGACTGCCTTTCCCGGCGTTGACACTGAAGAATGCTCACAGCGTGCAGTGCAAGCAATGTGAGGATTCACAAGTCTGCAGTCACATAGAGTGACTGCAGGCTTGTCATTTTAGACCAGACAACCCCTTCAGTGACAATGATGACATTTGGAGCCAATCAGATGCTTTCCTGATGGTATTGCATGATAAATAAGTATCTCCCTGTATTCTCAGGATTGAGGACACCATTAATTTGAATCAAATTAAAGTGTAGCAAGAAAATGTTAATGCTTTGATGATGGTTTGAAGACATCAAATATTAATTTGATTTAGATTTCTCTTTTGTTTATTTACTTTGTATTTATTAATTCATAAAAATAAACTATTGACACTTCAGTTTTTTAAAGCATTCATACTTTGTACACCTGCCTAAAACTTTTGCACACTACTGTATATCTTTGAACTCTTTCATGTACATGAGTAATCAATTCTGTTTTGCCTTTGCATTAGTTTTATTAGCGCCAGTGTTTCTCCAAAGCATATTTGTTTCCTTATTTTCATTACATTAGATTTTTTTATTTTTATTCATTTATTTTATTATTGAGTTGATATTTATAAAATACACTGAAAAGTAATACCTAAATATGGAAGTGACAATTTTCAGCATTTCATCATAAGTCTCATGCCACATTGTAGCACATAAATAGACCTTTACTTTCTCTTTAGACCTGTATGAAAATAAAATGATGATATACAAATTATATATATTTTATTTAACGCAATAATAACATTATATTAATGAATATATATGTTTTTTTACTGGCACATGTAATTAAACCAAAATACTGGGTAAGGCTACGATCTCAAGGGATCTAAAGTGAATGGAAATCAGTTTTCTTTTTTATCACGAATTGACCACAATCGTTAAAAAGATCATAGCTTATTTTGTAAAAAAAAATAATCATGGAAATTATGCATTTTGGTTTTTTTTATCTAAATTCCATAGAAAAATAGGATCTGTTAGCAAGTCCTTTATGAAAAAATTGTACATTCACAATAAGCAAAAAAAAGAAGCAAATATGAACATTACTTTGAAATATAGATGTTTGGAGAATTCAAATGAATGAACACAGCAATTAAAAGACACAATTGGACATTAAAGTAACACGAAAAAATATTTTTATGTAATTTTAGTCATTGTACAAAAGAAAAAAGTTGTCTTTGCTAAGTGAAAAAGTGATGACAAAGCTTTTGAGATGACTTAGGTCTGCTTAGACATGGTTTAAGTTTTGTTGACACCCTGTCAGCTAACCAAAAGTATCAACCACCAAGGACTCTCACCTAAAAGTTCAACATTTTTTTTTATCAGGAAGCTAAAACCAACCAACAGTAAATTGCATGCACACAAATCACTGACTGTGGTGGGCAAAACAATATATACACTACCGGTCAAAAGTTTAGGGTCACTTAGAAATTTCCTTATTTTTGAAAGAAAAGCAGTTTTTTTCCAATGAAGCTAACATTAAATGATTCAGAAATACACTCTATACAGTGTTAATGTGGTAAATGACTATTCTAGCGGCAAACGTCTAGTTTGTAATGCAATATCTTCATAGGTGTATAGAGGCCCATTTCCAACAACCATCACTCCAGTGTACTTATGGTATTTTGTGTTCGCTAACTGTGTAAGAAGGCTAATAGATGGTTAAAATACCCTTTAAAACCCTTGTGCAAGTATGTTAACACAGCTGAAAACCGTTTGTTTGATTAGAGAAGCTATAAACCTGACCTTCCTTTGAGCTTGTTGAGAATCTGGAGCATTACATTTGTTGGTTCCATTAAACTCTCAAAATGGCCAAAAAAAAAAGAACTTTCTTGTGAAACTCGACAGTCTATTCTTGTTCTTAGAAATGAAGGCTATTCCATGCGAAAAATTACCAAGAAACTGAAGAATTCATACAATGGTGTGTAGTACTCCCTTTAGAGGAGTGCACAAACAAGCTCTAACCAGAGAAGAAAGACAAGTGGGAGGCCCCGCTGCACAACTGAGCAACAAGACAAGTACATTAGAGTCTTTAGTTTGAAAAATTGACGCCTCACAGGTCCTCAACTGACAGCTTCATTAAACAGTACACATTAAACGCCAGTGTCAACATCTACAGTGAAGAGGCGATTTGGGGATGCTGGCCTTCAGGGCAGATTGGCAAAACAAAAGCCAATATTCCTCTGTCCAATGTCTGTGTTCTTTTGCCCATATTAATCTTTTCCTTTCATTTAAGCCAGTCTTAAATATGGCTTTTGTTTTGCCAATCTGCCCTGAAGGCCAGCATCCCCAAATCGCCTCTTCACTGTAGATGTTGACACTGGCGTTTAATGTGTACTGTTTAATGAAGCTGCCAGTTGAGGACCTGTGAGGCGTCAATTTTTCAAACTAAAGACTCTAATGTACTTGTCTTGTTGCTAAGTTGTGCAGCGGGGCCTCCCACTTGTCTTTCTTCTCTGGTTAGAGCTTGTTTGTGCACTCCTCTAAAGGGAGTACTACACACCATTGTATGAATTCTTCAGTTTCTTGGTAATTTTTCGCATGGAATAGCCTTCATTTCTAAGAACAAGAATAGACTGTCGAGTTTCACAAGAAAGTTCTTTTTTTTTGGCCATTTTGAGAGTTTAATGGAACCAACAAATGTAATGCTCCAGATTCTCAACAAGCTCAAAGGAAGGTCAGGTTTATAGCTTCTCTAATCAACCAAACTGTTTTCAGTTGTGCTAACATACTTGCACAAGGGTTTTAAAGGGTATTTTAACCATCTATTAGCCTTCTTACACAGTTAGCGAACACAAAATACCATAAGTACACTGGAGTGATGGTTGTTGGAAATGGGCCGCTATACACCTATGAAGATATTGCATTACAAACTAGACGTTTGCCGCTAGAATAGTCATTTACCACATTAACACTGTATAGAGTGTATTTCTGAATCATTTAATGTTAGCTTCATTGGAAAAAAACTGCTTTTCTTTCAAAAATAAGGAAATTTCTAAGTGACCCTAAACTTTTGACCGGTAGTGTATAAAATATAACTTTTAATGATAAAAAAAATAGCTAAGTGACCTTCATATTTTGTGTACAGTCTATCCATATTTCATCCTGATAATCAGGCATAAATTTAATAGTGGATTCTAAAGATAAATGAATAAACACCGGTGTTTGAAAATAGATGGATATCTGACTTTTTCGATGTAGAATATCTCCTACATATATTCTCACTTAGGAAAGATCATCTATCTTAGGTCACAAGAAAGAGGCATAGGTATCAGTTATATTGCGCTAGACCCTTCATTCAATAGACCCTTAATGCCTCTTTGAGTCTACCACTATACCCACGTGCTAGATTCATTGCACATTGCCCTCATATCAATACACACAACATGGCAGTGTCACGATCCACATTTGGATCTGTGGCAGATCTCTCTCTGCATGTTGAAACCTTTTTCCTGTCTGGCCAACGGGGGTTAATCTCAGTCTTTGCCCCCGGTGGCCGCTGGTGTAATTGCATTGCTTGACTTGTTAGGAGAAGGTGGAGTCCACTCCCATGATCCTTTAAAAGGCCACATTAGGCCTCAGCCGGTGTTGGTAATATTGGTTCCTCTGGAAACCAACCAAGCTGGAGCCAGGAGCTGCTGAGCGCAGTGGTGCTTCTACTATTTCCCTGTTCAGGTGCCTTACTCTGCTGCTAGGAGCTTTGCAGCAGAGAAAGCTAAGTGTTATTGTTTTGTTGATTTAACCCCTACGTGTCTGTCTTTCCTTTTGGTTGTTTGGGTGTTTTTCACATTATTCCCTGTCTCATCTCCTAGGGAGGGGGTTGGTGGGTTTAGCTCAGGGCTAAACAGGAGACAAGGACAGGACGGTGACTTGGGCCTCGCTACCTTTAAGCGTACCCCCAAGTTAAGGAAAGACAGGTCCTCCCTTAGCTTTAGGGGCAGTTCAGGGGCCCAGGTTCCTTGTCCCCTGTATTCCTTCAACTGCCCCGTGACAGGCAGTCATGTATATGTTAGCTATAAACACTATAGCGCACTGATTACCACCACCAAGTGTCAATAGGATAGACTCATTGATAGGCTCCACTTACAAATGCAGCTCCTGACATATCATTCTCCCTAGACATATACACTGTCCCTCATATTTGTACTGAGACCATCGCTAAAGTATCTTAGCATATGTGCAAGACCCTAATGATATGATCTTCGGCACTGTTGTAACATTGCCTCAAAGCGTTTCACCCCTAACTCTGATATTGGGAACATCAGGAGGCTATTATTGGAGATATTTTGTTACTGTTGTGTATATCGGAGCATATTACTCCTGGCTATTATATGAATCACACGTGGCAGCACACACTTCAAACATATATAGACAATACTCCTCCTTCCTGCTCTGACGTGCCCATACACCAGTCAATCCATGGCTCCCTAAAAAAGAGCCAATAGAAGATGGGCACGTGTCATGATGGTGCCATTATGTCAGGAGGAGGGCGGTCGTCGCCTGGTAACTAGAACACACACAGACTCGCACAGAAAATGAAAAGGTAACAATTACAAAGAAACACAGCACAATATTGATATGTGATCATACACTGTATCAAGTATTCAGATGGATCAAAGATATACCACTACATCTGCGGGAAATGTGGAGATATAATGTGTAAGGCGGCAGACTTAACTTGCCACCAGACCAATATAAAGAAGCAACCACCTTCCTAACTACAACTCCCCTATAACCTCCAATCATATAATATCTCCAATGGATTATATAAATAAATAAACCACTCTCTGGCAGCCTCCCGTCATATCCTTTACTACCTATAAAATAGAATCATGACCTAGGATATCCAAAAGGGGGGAGTAAGGGAAAAAAGGGGTGGGGGAGGGGGAAAGGAGAAAAAATGGGGACCTACACCAAACCAGTATTATACAGTATCCAATTCACCCTAACCCTCCATTGGTCCTTAATAGAGTTGAGCAAAACAGGTCGGTCAGATTCATAAGTCGCCGACTTTTGCCAAAGTCGGGTTTCGCTGACCGAAACCCGACCATAGCGTGAAGTCGGCCATGCGGTCGGCAAAACGAGCGCCAAAGTCAGATTTAAATTTTTCTCTACACCGTATACAGCTATCAGCTTCTGATACAGTACCATATATCTGCTCTTTGTATTACGGTGAAATCCATACTGAGTGAGCATCTGTGTGTGACTCCGGAAATATATACGGAGATTTAAATTTTTCCCTACACCGCATACAGCTGTACGCTCCTCATACAGTTCCATATATCTGCTAGTATTTTTGGCACATTTTCCCAAACATGAGGAAGTATGGTGGCAGAGGCCGTGGACGTGGGCGGGGGGGCCAGCTGGTACTGATGGTGGTGGTGGTCCATCTGCTGGTAGTGGCAAAAGCACATTAGCACCTAAGGCAGGATGTGTTGAGCCTGCGTCATTGTCTGGCTCCAGAAGGCCTGGAAAGCTCCCTTTTCTGGGAGTAGGTAAACCGCTTTTAAAGCCAGAGCATCAGGAACAGGTTTTGGCTGACATTGCCGAAACAGCCTCTAGCTTTATCGCCTCCTCTTCTGAAGTTTCAAAAGCTGCAAGCACTGAGTCGTCAGTGCAGGCTCCTGGTCAGGAACAACACCTTTCCTTGTGTCCTACACCCCCACCAAAAGTGAAGGATGCGGCAGGCCACACTTCTGATTACTCCATGGATTCCCCAGTCCAAGATAAAAATGACATGGAGTGCACTGATGCACAGTCTATATGATTCTGATGATTCATTAACCCAGAGCGCTGCATTGCCCTCGCAGTCTACTGAGCCAGATTCTGACCCTGCTGAAGCTCAGGTGCCCCTTCCCGCATACTATACCACCTTACACGGTGACACAGAGGAAGGTGCAGATGAAATTGAAGAGGGGGTGATGGATGACCCAGTTGTTGATCCGGATTGGCATCCATTGGGGGAAGAGGGTGCCGCTGGCAATAGCTCAGAAGAGGAGGAGAATCCGCAGCAGGTATCGACATCGCAGCTGAGGTTATCTGGCAGGCCCGTAGCAGTCCAAAAACGTGTTAAGAAAACAAAAGGGGTTGCAGGACAGCTTGGCCAGATAGTTGAAGTACCACAGCGTGCAAGCCCTAAAAATTTATCCCATAGTAGGAAGAATGCAGTGTGGCACTTTTTTGGCCAAAATTCTATTGATGAGGCAAAGGTTATCTGTAAGAAGTGCGGAAGGACCTTTAGCCGAGGGAAAAATCTCCGAAATTTGAATACCAGTTGCATGCTTGGACATTTAAATACCATGCACTTGCAAGCGTGGACGAACTACAAAACATCAGGTAGCACATGTGCACCTGCTCCGACTGAAGGTAGCCAGCAAGGCTACATCGCTTCCCCCACTGTTATCACACCACCAGCAAGAAATGTTGAGGTGTCTTCGCAAGGCCAAAGCAGTCAGGGAATCACAATTTTTTTCCAACAAAAGACTTAATCTAGGCCATCACCACCACCACCACCATCACCATCACCAACCCCCTCTCAGTCTGCCATGTCCACCGCTAGTTCCCATATATGCAGTTCTCAAGTCCATCTCACCCTAGCAGACACTCTGAGTAGGACAAGAAAGTACTCATTCTCTCATCCGCATACACTGGCTTTGAATGCCTACATTGCCAAACTGATCTCATTAGAGATAATGCTCTTTTGTTTGGCTGAAAGCGCAGTGTTCCGAGAGCTCATTGCCTACGCTGTCCCACGCTATGACCTACCCAGTTGGTACTTCTTTACTAGAAAAGCCATCCCTGCCCTCCACCTGCATGTGAAAGACCGCATTGTCCATGCACTCAAACAATCAGTGAGTGGAAAGGTGCACCTCACAACGTGTCCATCACTGCGCACTGGGTTAATGTGGTGGATGCAGGGTCCACAGGGGACAGCGGCGGTGGGACAGTGCTGCCTAGCCCACGGTATAGGCAAAAGTTGGCTGTAAGCGTTCAACCCTCCTTCTCCTCCTCCTCCTCCTCCAGAAGCGAAAGCTCATCAACAGAGCGCAGTCGCATGAGCACTCCATCCGCAGCTGCCAGTGTTGCACACGAGGTGTCCCACTATCGAACAGCTAGTGGTAAGCGTCAGCAGGCTGTTTTAAAGATGATGTCTTTGGGCGACAACAGACACACCGCGGAGGTACTGGCCGACTACTTGCAGCGAGAAACTGAGTCATGTCTGGGCAGTATACAGTTATATGAAAAAGTTTGGGCACCTCTATTAATCTTAAGCTCAATGTTTTATAAAAATTGGTGTTTTTGCAACAGCTATTTCAGTTTGATATATCTAATAACTATTGGACACAGTAATGTTTCTGCCTTGAAATGAGGTTTATTGTACTAACAGAAAATGTGCAATCTGCATCCAAACAAAATTTGACAGGTGCATAAGTATGGGCACCTCACCAGAAAAGTGACATTAATATTTAGTAGATCCTCCTTTTGCAAAAATAACAGCCTCTAGTCGCTTCCTGTAGCTTTTAATGAGTTCCTGGATCCTGGATGAAGGTATTTTTGACCATTCCTCTTTACAAAACAATTCCAGTTCAGTTAAGTTTGATGGTCACCGAGCATGGACAGCCCTCTTCAAATGATCCCACAGATGTTCAATGATATTCAGGTCAGGGGACTGGGATGGCCATTCCAGAACCTTGCAATTGTTCCTCTGCATGAATGCCTGAGTAGATTTGGGGTGGTGTTTTGGATCATTGTCTTGCTGAAAGATCCATCCCCTGCGTAACTTCAACTTTGTCACTGATTCTTGAACATTATTGTCAAGAATCTGCTGATACTGAGTGGAATCCATGCGTCCCTCAACTTTAACAAGATTCCCGGTGCCGGCATTGGCCACACAGCCCCAAAGCATGATGGAACCTCCACCAAATTTTACTGTGGGTAGCAAGTGTTTTTCTTGGAATGCTGTGTTTTTTTTGACGCCATGCATAATGCCTTTTTGTATGACCAAACAATTCAATCTTGGTTTCATCAGTCCACAGAACCTTCTTCCAAAAATAAATTGGCTTCTCCAAATGTGCTTTTGCATACCTCAGCCGACTCTGTTTGTGGCGTGCTTGAAGAAACGGCTTCTTTCGCATCACTCTCCCATACAGCTTCTGCTTGTGCAAAGTGCGTTGTATAGTTGACCGATGCACAGTGACACCATCTGCAGCAAGTTGATGCTGCAGCTCTCTGGAGGTGGTCTGAGGATTGTCCTTGACTGATCTCACCATTCTTCTTCTCTGCCTTTCTGATGTTTTTCTTGGCATGCCACTTCTGGCCTTAACAAGAACTGTCCCTGTGTTCTTCCATTTCCTTACTATGTTCCTCACAGTGGAAACTGACAGGTTAAATCTCTGAGGCAGCTTTTTGTATCCTTCCCCTGAACAACTACAGGTCATTCTCAAAAAATTAGCATATAGTGCTAAATTTCATTATTTTCCATAATGTAATGATTAAAATTAAACTTTCATTATTTTAGATTCATTACACACCAACTGAAATTTTTCAGGTATTTTATTGTTTTAATACTGATGATTTTGGCATACAGCTCATGAAAACCCAAAAATCCTGTCTCAAAAAATTAGCATATTTCATCCGTCCAATAAAATAAAAGTGTTTAAAACAAAAAAAAAAAACCCATCAAATAATAATGTTCAGTTATGCACTCAATACTTGGTCGGGAATCCTTTTGCAGAAATGACTGCTTCAATGCGGCGTGGCATGGAGGCAATCAGCCTGTGGCACTGCTGAGGTGTTATGGAGGCCCAGGATGCTTCGATAGCGGCCTTAAGCTCATCCAGAGTGTTGGGTCTTGCGTCTCTCAACTTTCTCTTCACAATATCCCACAGATTCTCTATGGGGTTCAGGTTAGGAGAGTTGGCAGGCCAATTGAGCACAGTAATACCATGGTCAGTAAACCATTTACCAGTGGTTTTGGCACTGTGAGCAGGTGCCAGGTCGTGCTGAAAAATGAAATCTTCATCTCCATAAAGCATTTCAGCCGATGGAAGCATGAAGTGCTCCAAAATCTCCTGATAGCTAGCTGCATTGACCCTGCCCTTGATGAAACACAGTTGACCAACACCAGCAGCTGACATGGCACCCCACACCATCACTGACTGTGGGTACTTGACACTGGACTTCAGGCATTTTGGCATTTCCTTCTCCCCAGTCTTCCTCCAGACTCTGGCACCTTGATTTCCGAATGACATGCAAAATTTGCTTTCATCAGAAAAAAGTACTTGGGACCACTTAGCAACAGTCCAGTGCTGCTTCTCTGTAGCCCAGGTCAGGCGCTTCTGCCGCTGTTTATGGTTCAAAAGTGGCTTTACCTGGGGAATGCGGCACCTGTAGCCCATTTCCTGCACACGCCTGTGCACGGTGGCTCTGGATGTTTCTACTCCAGACTCAGTCCACTGCTTCCGCAGGTCCCCCAAGGTCTGGAATCGGTCCTTCTCCACAATCTTCCTCAGGGTCCGGTCACCTCTTCTCGTTGTACAGCGTTTTCTGCCACATTGTTTCCTTCCAACAGACTTCCCATTGAGGTGCCTTGATACAGCACTCTGGGAACAGCCTAATTGTTCAGAAATTTCTTTCTGGGTCTTACCCTCTTGCTTGAGGGTGTCAATGATGGCCTTCTGGACATCAGTCAGGTCGGCAGTCTTACCCATGATGGCGGTTTTGAGTAATGAACCAGGCAGGGAGTTTTTAAAAGCCTCAGGAATCTTTTGCATGTGTTTAGAGTTAATTAGTTGATTCAGAAGATTAGGGTAATAGCTCGTTTAGAGAACCTTTTCTTGATATGCTAATTTTTTGAGACAGGATTTTTGGGTTTTCATGAGCTGTATGCCAAAATCATCAGTATTAAAACAATAAAAGACCTGAAAAATTTCAGTTGGTGTGTAATGAATCTAAAATATATGAAAGTTTAATTTTAATCATTACATTATGGAAAATAATGAAATTTAGCACTATATGCTAATTTTTGAGAAGGACCTGTATGTTGAATAATCTTTGTTTTCAGATCATTTGACAGTTGTTTTGAGGAGCCCATGATGCCACTCTTCAGAGGAGATTCAAACAGGAGAACAACTTGCAAGTGGCCACTTTCAGTAGCTTTTCTCATGATTGTATACACCTGGCTATGAAGTTCAAAGCTCAATGAGGTTACAAAACCAAAAAAAGTACTTTAGTAAGTCATTAAAAAGTAGGTAGGAGTATTTAAAACAAAAAAATGATAAGGGTGCCCATACTTATGCACCTGTCAAATTTTGTTTGAATGCAGACTGCACATGTTCTGCTAGTACAATAAACCTCATTTCAAGGCAGAAACATTACTGTGTCCAATAGTTGTTAGATATATCAAACTGAAATAGCTGTTGCAAAAACACCAATTTTTAGAAAACATTAAGCTTAAGATTAATAGGGGTGCCCAAACTTTTTCATATAACTGTACATCTTGAGCCAGGCAAGGTAGTCAGTGATAACGGACGTAATTTTGTGGCGGCCATAGCCCTGGCAAAACTCAGACACATACCTTGCCTGGCCTCACACCTTGAACCTGGTGGTGTAGTGCTTCATAAATAATTATCTGGAGTTGCCAGCCCTGCTCCATAAGGTGCGAAGACTGTGCTCGCACATCCGTCGATCGCCCGTAGACTCCAGTCGTATGCAGAGGCTGCAGCGATCGCTCCACCTCCCCAAGCATCGCCTAATCATAGACGTTGCAACAAGGTGGAACTCCACCATGCACATGGTTGAGAGGCTGTGCGAACAGAGGCAGGCTTTAATGCATTTGTGGGAGAATACACGGGCAGGCAGTTTGAGGGCAGACATCGAGTAGTCGGGTGTGCAGTGGTCAAAGCTGAAAGATCTCTGTAAAGTCCTTCAGTGTCTTGAGGAATGCACACGGCTGGTAAACGCAGCCGACGCCATCATAAGCATGAACCTCCCACTCATGTGTCTGCTCATGCAAACTTTGACGCACATTAAGGACCAGGCGTCTGCAGCAGAGGAGGAAGAGGAGGAGGAGGGAAGCCTTGATGACAGTCAGCCATTGTCTGCTCAGGGAACTATCCTGGAAGAGGTGGAGGAAGAAGAAGAAGAGGAGGAGGATGAGAAGGATGATTATTTTGGGGAGGAGGATGCTTCTCAGGGGGCAAGAGAAAATGTTGGCTTGCCAAGGTCAGGTACAGGTATTGTGCGTGACTGGAGGAATGTGGATTTGGCAGAAAGTGCTCCTCCACCCACCACTGGCAGTGCATCATTGACACCTGGAACATTGGCCCACATGTGTGATTATCTCTTGCGGATCCTAAAAAGGGACCCCCGCATTGCCAAAATAATGAAGGATGACGACTACTGGTTGGCCAGCATCCTCGATCCATGCTATAAAGGCAAATTACAGAACATCATGCCACAGGAGAACCTAGAGCTAATATTGGCGAACAAACAAGCAACTCTGGAAACCGTTTGTTAGAGGCATTCCCAGCACACAGCAGCGGTGCAGGTTCTACCACGAGCCGTACTGGGCAACATGGAAGAAGTGTTCGTGGTGCACACAGCCGAAGTGGCGTTGGAGACAGGGGTTTCATGACCATGTTGTGGACTGATTCCTCAAGTACCGCTCACATGACTGTTAATACTGAATCAATTGCAACAGACAGGAGATAACAGTTGTCAACTATGGTTCAAAATTACCTCTCCTCCCCTATCGATGTTCTCCCTCACAGTTCATCCCCTTTGACTACTGGGCCTGCAAACTGGAAACCCGGCCTGAATTGGCACAATATGCCTTACAGGAGCTTGCTTGCCCTGCTGGTAGTGTGCTATCAGAAAGAGTCTTCAGTGCTGCTGGATCAATCCTGACAGAAAGAAGGACCCGGCTGTCGACCCAAAATGTTGGGTGACACCTTCATTAAAATGAACCATGCCTGGGTTTCAAAGGATTTTGTACCACCTTCCCCTGATGACAAATAGATTGCCAGCAAAATGGCTCGCTTTGTCCTCCTCTTCCTCCGACTTCTCCAATTCCTTCATTGCTGAACGTCCAGTCTACACCTCAACATATGCCAGTTTTTCCTCCTCCCTAACTGGGCTGTACCCCCCCAGGGCCGGCGTCAGCACCTGGCGCACCCGGGCAAATGCCGGGGCCCTGAGCAGGTGGGGGGGCCCAATCGCCGTCAGAGACACCGGCGTACTATGAGGGGCCCTGTGCCAGTGCTGGCGCCCAAGAGTGGGCCCCCCTTGCTTGCTCCGAGCTCCAGCACTTCCAATACTTACCTCTCCCTGCTCCACCGCTGTGACGTCTTCCGCGTTTCCTGACAGTGAGATTCAGGTGAGAGAGCGCGATGACGTCACATCTGTGCGCCCTCTGCCTGAACAGTCACAGTGCAGAGAGCTGGAATCCATACTGAGAGAGTGTCTGCGTGTGACTCCGGAAATACTGTAAATATGAAGATTTAAATTTTCCCCTATACCGTATACAGCTGTACGCTCCTCATACAGAACCGTATATCTGTTGGTATTACGGACAAATCCATACTGAGTGAGCATCTGTGTGTGCCTCCAGAAATAAATACGGAGATTTAAATCTTCCCCTACACCGTATACAGCTGTATGCTCCTCATACAGTACCATATATCTTCTGGTATTACGGTGAAATCCATACTGAGTGAGCGTCTGTGTGTGACTCCGGAAATAAATACGGAGATTTACATTTTCCCCTACACCATATACAGCTGTACGCTCCTCATACAGTACCATATATCTGCTGGTATTACGGTCAAATCCATACTGAGTGAGCGTCTGTGTGTGACTCCGGAAATAAATACGAGATTTAAATTTTCCACTACACCGTATACAGCTATACGCTTCTCATACAGTACCATATATTTGCTGTTTGTATTACGGTCAAATCCATACTGAGAGAGCGTCTGTGTGTGACTCCGGAAATAAATACGGAGATTTAAATTTTCCTTTACACCATATACAGCTGTACTCTCCTCATGCAAAACCGTATATCTGCTGGTATTACGGTCAAATCCATACTGAGTGAGCGTCTGTGTGTGACTCCGGAAATAAATATGGAGATTTAAATTTTCCCCTACACTGTATACAGTTGTACGCTCCTCATACAGAACCGTATATCTGCTGGCATTACGGTCAAATCCATACTGAGTGAGCGTCTGTGTGTGACTGCAGAAATAAAGATGGAGATATAAATCTTCCCCTACACCGTATACTGCTGTACGCTCCTCATACAGAACCGTATATCTGCTGGCATTACGGTCAAATCCATACTGAGTGAGCGTCTGTGTGTGACTCCGGAAATAAATACGGAGATTTAAATTTTCCTTTACACCATATACAGCTGTACTCTCCTCATGCAAAACCGTATATCTGCTGGTATTACGGTCAAATCCATACTGAGTGAGCGTCTGTGTGTGACTCCGGAAATAAATATGGAGATTTAAATTTTCCCCTACACTGTATACAGTTGTACGCTCCTCATACAGAACCGTATATCTGCTGGCATTACGGTCAAATCCATACTGAGTGAGCGTCTGTGTGTGACTGCAGAAATAAATATGGAGATATAAATCTTCCCCTACACCGTATACAGCTGTACGCTCCTCATACAGTACCATATATCTGCTGGTATTACGGTCAAATCCATACTGAGTGAGCGTCTGTGTGTGGCTCCGGAAATAAATACGAGATTTAAATTTTCCCCTACACTGTATACAGTTGTACGCTCCTCATACAGTACCATATATCTGCTGGTATTACGGTGAAATCCATACTGAGTGAGCGTCTGTGTGTGACTCCGGAAATAAATACGGAGATTTACATTTTCCCCTACACCGTATACAGCTGTACGCTCCTCATACAGTACCATATATCTGCTGGTATTACGGTCAAATCCATACTGAGTGAGCGTCTGTGTGTGACTCCGGAAATAAATACGAGATTTAAATTTTCCACTACACCGTATACAGCTGTACGCTTCTCATACAGTACCATATATTTGCTGTTTGTATTACGGTCAAATCCATACTGAGAGAGCGTCTGTGTGTGACTCCGGAAATAAATACGGAGATTTAAATTTTCCTTTACACCATATACAGCTGTACTCTCCTCATGCAAAACCGTATATCTGCTGGTATTACGGTCAAATCCATACTGAGTGAGCGTCTGTGTGTGACTCCGGAAATAAATATGGAGATTTAAATTTTCCCCTACACTGTATACAGTTGTACGCTCCTCATACAGAACCGTATATCTGCTGGCATTACGGTCAAATCCATACTGAGTGAGCGTCTGTGTGTGACTGCAGAAATAAAGATGGAGATATAAATCTTCCCCTACACCGTATACTGCTGTACGCTCCTCATACAGAACCGTATATCTGCTGGCATTACGGTCAAATCCATACTGAGTGAGCGTCTGTGTGTGACTCCGGAAATAAATATGGAGATTTAAATTTTCCTTTACACCATATACAGCTGTACTCTCCTCATGCAAAACCGTATATCTGCTGGTATTACGGTCAAATCCATACTGAGTGAGCGTCTGTGTGTGACTCCGGAAATAAATATGGAGATTTAAATTTTCCCCTACACTGTATACAGTTGTACGCTCCTCATACAGAACCGTATATCTGCTGGCATTACGGTCAAATCCATACTGAGTGAGCGTCTGTGTGTGACTGCAGAAATAAATATGGAGATATAAATCTTCCCCTACACCGTATACAGCTGTACGCTCCTCATACAGTACCATATATCTGCTGGTATTACGGTCAAATCCATACTGAGTGAGCGTCTGTGTGTGACTCCGGAAATAAATACGAGATTTAAATTTTCCCCTACACTGTATACAGTTGTACGCTCCTCATACAGTACCATATATCTGCTGGTATTACGGTGAAATCCATACTGAGTGAGCGTCTGTGTGTGACTCCGGAAATAAATACGGAGATTTACATTTTCCCCTACACCGTATACAGCTGTACGCTCCTCATACAGTACCATATATCTGCTGGTATTACGGTCAAATCCATACTGAGTGAGCGTCTGTGTGTGACTCCGGAAATAAATACGAGATTTAAATTTTCCACTACACCGTATACAGCTGTACGCTTCTCATACAGTACCATATATTTGCTGTTTGTATTACGGTCAAATCCATACTGAGAGAGCGTCTGTGTGTGACTCCGGAAATAAATACGGAGATTTAAATTTTCCTTTACACCATATACAGCTGTACTCTCCTCATGCAAAACCGTATATCTGCTGGTATTACGGTCAAATCCATACTGAGTGAGCGTCTGTGTGTGACTCCGGAAATAAATATGGAGATTTAAATTTTCCCCTACACTGTATACAGTTGTACGCTCCTCATACAGAACCGTATATCTGCTGGCATTACGGTCAAATCCATACTGAGTGAGCGTCTGTGTGTGACTGCAGAAATAAAGATGGAGATATAAATCTTCCCCTACACCGTATACTGCTGTACGCTCCTCATACAGAACCGTATATCTGCTGGTATTATGGTCAAATCCATACTGAGTGAGCGTCTGTGTGTGACTCCGGAAATAAATACGGAGATTTAAATTTTCCCCTACACCGTATACAGCTGTACGATCCTCATACAGTACCGTATATCTGCTGGTATTACGGTCAAATCCATACTGAGTGAGCGTCTGTGTGTGACTCCGGAAATAAATACGAGATTTAAATTTTCCCCTACACCGTATACAGCTGTACGCTTCTCATACAGTACCATATATCTGCTCTTTGTATTACGGTCAAATCCATACTGAGTGAGCGTCTGTGTGTGACTCCGGAAATAAATATGGAGATTTAAATTTTCCCCTACTCCGTATACAGCTGTACGCTTCTCATACAGTACCATATATCTGCTGTTTGTATTACAGTCAAATCCATACTGAGAGAGCGTCTGTGTGTGACTCCAGAAATAAATATGGAGGTTTAAATTTTCCCCTACACCGTATACAGCTGTACGCTTCTCATACAGTACCATATATCTGCTGGTATTTTTGGTACATTTTCCCAAACATGAGGAAGTATGGTGGAAGAGGCCGCGGGCGTGGGCGGGGGAGGGCAGCTGGTGCTGATGGTGGTGGTGCATCTGCTGGTAGTGCCAAAAGCACAATATCACCTAAGGTAGGAGGTGTTGAGCCTGCGTCATCGTCTGGCTCCAGAAGGCCTGGAAGGCTCCCTTTTCTGGGAGTAGGTAAACTGTTTTTCAAGCTGAAGCATCAGGAACAGGTTTTGGCTTACATTTGCCGAAACAGCCTCCAGCTCTATCACCTCCTCTTCTGAAGTTTCAAAAACTGCAAGCACTGAGTCCTCAGTGCAGGCTCCTGGTCAGGAACAACACCTTTCCTTGTGTCCTTCACTACCACTGAAAGTGAAGGATGCGGCAGGCCACACTTCAGATTACTCCCTGGAGCTCTTTTCACATACCATGCCTAATTTATCAAGTGAAATCCTGAATTCCCCAGTCCAAGATGAATCTGACATGGAGTGCACTGATGCACAGCCAGTGTTATATGATTCTGATGGTACATTCACCCAGAGCACTGCATTGCCCTCGCAGTCTACTGAGCCAGATTCTGCCCCTAATGAAACTCAGGTGCCCCTTCCCGCATAATATACCACCTTACATGGTGACACAGAGGAAGGTGCAGATGAAATTGAAGAGGAGGTGATGGATGACCCAGTTGTTGACCCGGATTGGCATCCATTGGGGAAGAGGGTGCCGCTGGCAATAGCTCAGAAGAGGAGGAGGATCCGCAGCAGGCATCGACATCGCAGCTGCGGTTATCTGGCAGGCCCGTAGCAGTCCAAAAACATGTTAAAAAAACAAAAAGAGTTGCAAGACAGCTTGGCCAAACGGTCACATTAGCACAGCGTGCAAGCCCTGAAAAGTTTTCCCATAGAAGGAAAAGTGCAGTGCGGCACTTTTTTGACCAAAATCCTATTGATGAGGCAAAGGTTATCTGTAAGAAGTGCGGAAGGACCTTTAGCCGAGGGAAAAATCTCCAAAATTTGAATACCAGTTGCATGCTTAGACATGTAAACACCATGCACTTGCAAGCGTGGACGACTACAAAAACCTAACTGGCTTTGAACGCCTATATTGCCAAACTGATTTCATTAGAGATGATGCCCTTCCGTTTGGTTGAAAGCAAAGTGTTCCGAGAGCTCATGGCCTACGCTGTCCCACACTATGACCTACCCAATCGGCACTTCTTTACTTAGAAAAGCCATCCCTGCCCTCCACCTGCATGTGAAAGACCGCAATGTCCATGCACTCAAACAATCAGTGAGTGGAATGGTGCACCTCACAACAGATGCATGGGCCAGTAGGCATGGCCAGGGCCATTACGTGTCCATCACTGTGCACTGGGTTAATGTGGTGGATGCAGGGTCCACAGGGGACAGCGGCGGTGGGACAGTGCTGCCTAGCCCATGGTATAGGCAACAGTTGGCTGTAGGCGTTCGACCCTCCTCCTCCTGAAGCGAAAGCTTTTCGACAGAGTGCAGTCGCACGAGCACTCCATACGCAGCTGCCAGTGTTGCACACGAGGTGTCCCACTATCGAACAGCTAGTGGTAAGCGTCAGCAGGCTGTTTTAAAGATGATGTCTTTGGGTGACAACAGACACACCGCGGAGGTACTGGCCGACTACTTGCAGCGAGAAACTGAGTCATGGCTGGACAGTCAACCTCTTGAGCCATACAAGGTAGTCAGTGATAACGGATGTAATTTTGTGGCGGCCATAGCCCTGGCAAAACTCAGACACATACCTTGCCTGGCTCACACCTTGAACCTGGTGGTGCAGTGCTTCATCAATAATTATCCGGAGTTACCAGCCCTGCTCCATAAGGTGCGAAGACTGTGCTCGCACATCCGTCACTCGCCCGTAGACTCCAGTCGTATGCAGAGGCTGCAGCGATCGCTCAACCTCCCCAAACACCGCCTAATCATAGACGTTGCAACAAGGTGGAACTCCACCATGCACATGGTTGAGAGGCTGTGCGAATAGAGGCAGGCTGTAATGCATTTGTGGGAGGATACACGGGCAGGCAGTTTGAGGGCAGACATCGAGTTGTCAGGTGTGCAGTGGTCAAAGCTGAAAGACCTCTGTAAAGTCCTTCAGTGTTTTGAGGAATGCACACGGCTGGTAAGCGCAGACGACGCCATCATAAGCATGAGCATCCCACTTATGTGTCTGCTCATGCAAACGGATCAGGCGTCTGCAGCGGAGGAGGAGGGAAGCCTTGATGACAGTCAGGCATTGTCTGCTCAGGGAACTGTCCTGGACGAGGTGAAGGAAGAAGAGGAAGAGGAGGAGGATGAGGGGGATGATTATTTTGGGGAGGAGGATGCTTCTCAGGGGGCAAGAGAAAATATTGGCTTGCCAAGGTCAGGTACAGGGTTTGTACATGACTGGAGGGATGTGGATTTGGCAGAAAGTGCTCCTCCACCCACCCTGTCAGTGCATCATTGACACCTGGAACATTGGCACACATGTGTGATTATGTCTTGCGGATACTAAAAAGGGACCCCCGCATTGCCAAAAATTATGAAGGATGACGACTACTGGTTGGCCAGCATCCTCGATCCATGCTATAAAGGCAAATTACAGAACATCATGCCACAGGATAACCTAGAGCTAATATTGGTGAACAAACAAGCAACACCTTCATTAAAATGAACCATGCCTGGGTTTCAAAGGATTTTATACCACCTTCCCTGATGACAAATAGGTTGCCAGCAAAATGGCTCGCTTTGTCCTCCTCTTCCTCCGACTTCTCCAATTCCTCCATTTGCAGCTGCTGAACGTCCAGCCTACACCTCAACATATGCCAGTTTTTCCACCTCCCTAACTGGGCTGTACCCCCCCACAACTTTAGCCAAATAACCCCCAGTTTTCAATGTGTTACTATTATTATAAAGTAAATTAAGGTTGACAAGCTTAAGTAATAAGAATTGATGTCGTTGGCATTGAAATGGGCACTGTAGGTGTGTTTACTGTCCTCCACTCACTGGCGACTTTTATTCCCCTTTCACTTGCATTGGGGTCAGGTCTTCGACTGTTCACGAAACCCGGTCGGTAGTCGCCCGACTTCGTTCGACTCGACTTTTGGAAAAGTCGAGCCGACCGAAACCCGACTCGACCCTCCTGGAGGCAAAGTCGCTCATCTCTACTAACGATGTCTTGTCAAGGGCGATTATTTGAATGGGTCATCAGAACCAGTCCCGAATTAATAAAGTTGGCAGCTGACCTACAGTCAATGAATGTCAATGATAATACCTAGTTCTCGAAGGAAATCATAGTATTTATCAGTACTTTATCAGAAGAAGAAAAGGTACCTGGGAGTCTGGGTGGCCTCCTCGGTCGTCACCCAAACTCAAACGTTCTCCCGATGGTTTGGTGGCTTGAGGACGAGTTGGGCAATTCTTAAGAAAATGTCCAGAAAGACCACAGTATAGACAGAGTTAGTTCGAGATCTTGTCTCTGTCTTCTCTCCGCAACACGAAGACTTGCAACTCTAAGCTCGGGTAAATGGACCTGCTTCCGGGAAGTATAACATGCGGCCTGCTGTTCACCATTTCTGTCATGGATTTTGCGGTCCATTCGTATGGCCTGAGTCATGGCCTCCTTCAGAGAACAAGGGGCGTCATGGAGGACCAGAGCATCCTTGAGTGTCTCTGAAAGGTCTCTTTGGAACTGGCACCTGAAAGAAGCATCGTTCCATAGAACTTCAGTGAACCACTGCCGGAACTCAGTACAGTAGTCCTCAGCTGTTGACCCCCACTGTACCAGATTCATGATATTAGCCTCCACGACCTGGATTCTGTCTGGTTCGTCATATATCAGACCTAAACTGTCAAAAAAGGCATCAACAGAAAACAATTCTGGTGCTTGTCGAGACAAAGAAAATGCCCTGGTCTGAGGACCCTATCGCAGTAGGGACATGATTATTCCCACCCACTGGAACTCCTTCCCTGACGAACGGGGCGCAGGGTAAAAAAATAACTTACAGCTCTCCCTGAATACTCTAAACTGGTCTTTTCCTCCCGAAAATTTATCAGGGAGGGATATGACAGGTTCGGGAGAGATCAACTGTACATGAGAAGGTACTGACGTCACAGCCACTGCCGTCAGTGAGGAGCTATGGGAGGTTTTCATCAAATTATTTATCTGACCTTGCAACTGATATTGTGATGACTCCAGACTCTGGCAATCCTTGGCCAGATCCTGAGTCATCTGCATCAAATTTGCCACCTGGTCACAAAGCGTGTGAACAGGATCCATACAGGCAAAAAAGAAAAACATATGGGCCAGACGTAATGCGTCGCTAGTCACTATTCACAGCCAAGCCATGAGTCAGAGTGGTCAAGGAGTCCAAGGTCAGAAGCCAGGAGGGTATGTCATAAACAGAAGGAAGAGATAAAAACGTAGTCAAGTAATGTTCTGAGATCAGAGTACCAGGAGGATAACGGATAAGAGCTGAAGGGGTTAAACAGGCGGATGGTCAGAACGAAGTCCAATGTCAGGCAACAGATCAAGCATACAGAACTCTAGGCACAGGAAGCACAAACCTAACATGCTGAATGTACGTCTGGCAGTGTTCTGGGAGAAACAGCTCAGTTAAGAAGCATGGCCATTAACTGTAATAATGAACACATGGAGACAGCCGACGCCTCACAGTCTCAGATTGGATAGTCGAGCTGTCAATCAACACACTGACAACTCAGCACGCCCCTGTACCAGATTGGATGGCCAAGCTGTGAATCAAAGTACTGACAGCTTCAGCACACCCCTATACCATATTGGACGGCCAAGCTGTCAGTAAATGCATCCCAGACACACTGATGTGTGGAATCGTGACATAGAGCCTATTAATGAGTCTATCCTATTGATACTTAGAGGTGGTAATTAGTGCGCTATAGTGTTTATAGCTAACATATACACAACTGCCATATTGTCTGTATTGATTGAGGTCAACGCGCAATAAATATAGCACGTGGGTATAGTGGTAGACTCAATTAAAGAGACATTAAGGGTCTATTGAGTGAAGGATCTAGCACAATATAACTGATACCTATCCCTCTTTCTTGTGATCGAAGATGGATGATCTTTCCTAAGTGAGAATTTATGTGGGAGATATTTTATATCAAAAAAGTTTTTCTTTGAATATCAGATATCCATCTATTTTCAGACACCTGTGTTTATTAATTTATCTTTAGTATCCACTATCAAATTTATGCCTGATTATCAGGATGAAATGTGGATAGACTGTACACAAAATATGATGGTCACTTAGCTATTATTTTTATTATCATTAAAAGTTATATTTTATATATATTGTTTTGTCCACCACAGTCAGTGATTTTTGTTTATTTTAGTGGTATAATTTTGGTTTGTGTTATGTCCTTCAGTGATACAGTAAATTGCATGCACACCCTTTAATTGAAAACTTTGACTTTTCTGTAATTAAAAGCAGCATCTTAAATTAACCTGCCACAGCTACCGTATTTTTAGGACTATAAGACACACTTTTTTCCAAAAAAAATTCGGAGGGAAAATGGGGGTGCCTCTTATAATTGGAATGTATGGTACGTACACTTATCGTGGTGGCAACAGGAGTCGGGCAATTCTTCCAGTGGTCTTGGTCCGATGCTACAGGGTGATGATGGTGCGGGTGGTGCCGGGGGTTCCGGCGACATTTTCTGAAAGCCCGGAGCCCCACACTTCTATTGCCTCGATGCTGTGGCCTCTGAGAAAATGCCACCGGAGGCGGCGCATGCACAGATTGAGATCTCGGCTCCGAGATCTCATCTCCCGAGATCTCGGGACGAGATCTCATTGCCAAGATCTCAATCTGCTCCTGGGGAATCAATCTGGCCTCCAGGAAAATGGCCGCCGGAGGCGGTGCATGTGCAAATTGAGATCTCAAATCCGTCACTTCTATCGAGGCATTAGAAGTGTGGGGGCTCCGGGCTTTCACAAAATGTCACTAGAGCCCCCACAACACCGAGCACGCCAAACCAGGCTGGGATGGGAGCGAGATCATCTCCCTGCAGCGTCAGACCACCGGAAGAATCGCCCGACTCCTGCTGCCACCAGCGCTGCCGATCCCCCACAGGTAAACTGAATTCAGGACTGTAAGACGGACATTCTTTTAATGCATTAATTTTTTTTCACCATTTTCCTTCTGAAAATTTGGGGTGCGTCTTATGGTCCGGTGCATCTTATAGTCCGAAAAAATATGGTATATAAGAAATTAAAGTCACAACTCGTTTTCAATTTAAAAGGGTTATTCAGAACTGGACAACCCCAGCATAAACAATAGAACACAAATCTATAAAAATAAATAAAATCCCCAGTCCAAAGTTTCATGTCCAATATAGCAAAGCATCAAAACCAAGGCACCTTTCAGACTTGACCTATATTATTAAGTTGCGAGCCTCTCATCTAGCCAAATCAGATCTCTCCTACTTTGCACTGACGAGGACCAACAGTCCGAAACACCGTGTCTGCAAATGGAGATTCTGATTTGGCTTTTATCCTAAGTCATATTACAAGACTCGTTAAAGGGTTGATTGTGACTTGTAGGATCGCTACTTCCAATAGGTGGCGCTATAGAGTACAAGTCCTCTTTGTTTGAAGAGGCAATTTGCATATTAAGTTGCATAAGGGAAAGATGTGTATCTTCGTACCGTGTTAGCCAGTAGATAGAAAAATATTTAGACTTGAGAGTCCTCAGTGGTTGATACCTTTTAATGGCTAACTGAAAAGATGGTAACAAATTGCAAGCTTTCGAGACTACTCAGGTCTCTTCATCAGGCATAGACTAATACAACATCTGAAGAATCACATATTTATACACAAAATAGCACAGAAAAAAATGCAATAGGTAGGACAAGTGACATGAAGCAGAACTGTCATTATGGCAGAGGGATTAACATAAATATGACTAGTTCATAGATAAGGAGTGAAGGTTTTATTACCCTCTGATTGGGGTCTGGTATTGTGTTGTGATGACCCTAAAAGGTCAGGGAGGCAGATTCCTTAATTGTTGTAGAACGACATAAAACTCTGGGATATATTCATCCCAGCACTAAGAGTGTCAAAGGTCATCATAAGTTTATATTCCCAGACTTTTCTATCCTTCTCAGATTTGAAGTTAGATTTTAATACAAGTAATTCCATATCTGTCATGCTATGACCGGGCATACAAAAGTGTTTGGCCACAGGTAAATCCATTCTTTTTTCTCTTATCGTGTGGCGATGAGAATTCATCCTTGTTCTCAGTTTTTGCCCGGTCTCCCCCACATACAGACCCCCAGTTGGACATTTAGTACATATAATTATAATTCTCATCGCCACACGATAAGAGAAAAAAGAATGGATTTACCTGTGGCCAAACACTTTTGTATGCCCGGTCATAGCATGACAGATATGGAATTACTTGTATTAAAATCTAACTTCAAATCTGAGAAGGATAGAAAAGTCTGGGAATATAAACTTATGATGACCTTTGACACTCTTAGTGCTGGGATGAATATATCCCAGAGTTTTATGTCGTTCTACAACAATTAAGGAATCTGCCTCCCTGACCTTTTAGGGTCATCACAACACAATACCAGACCCCAATCAGAGGGTAATAAAACCTTCACTCCTTATCTATGAACTAGTCATATTTATGTTAATCCCTCTGCCATAATGACAGTTCTGCTTCATGTTTACTTGTCCTACCTATTGCATTTTTTTCTGTGCTATTTTGTGTATAAATATGTGATTCTTCAGATGTTGTATTAGTCTATGCCTGATGAAGAGACCTGAGTAGTCTCAAAAGCTTGCAATTTGTTACCATCTTTTCAGTTAGCCATTAAAAGGTATCAACCACTGAGGACTCTCAAGTCTAAATATTTTTCTAAGTTGCATAAGTAATTTAAAAAGATTCTATCACCAGGTTTTTTGCTGCCCCATTTGACGACAGCACAAGATAGGGTCAGAAATCCTAATTCCAATGCTCGGTCACTTACTGGGCTTCTTGCTTTGGTTTTGACAGTACACTGCTTTATCTTCTGCAACTCTTTTAATCTTCTCAGTGATAAGCTTTTTCTATGTAGTCCTCAATATACATGAGCTCACATCAGCTTTACTTGGTCTAACCAAAAATTGATAGCATTTGACTTATGCACAGGGTAGGTAGAAAAGTGTTAGGTTCAGTTGTAGTTAGACAGTTTGTTATTGAGAAGATTATTGGGTAGAACACTGATTTTTTCAAAACTACAGCACAAAGCCCAGTAAGTGACACACCTCTGGAATCAGGGTCTCTGTCAATATGTTATGCTGCACTGAGTTTAAACAGGTTGTCCAGGTTAGGGATGAAAGTCTGCAGTCACTCTACTTAACTGCAGACTTCTGAATCCTCACAGCGCGCTCACCATATGCTGGCAGGATTCTCCAGTGAGACCAGTATGTGATAAGCATACTTCGGGTCACATTCCAACTAGACTTGTGTGGCCTTACTCAATATGATTGAATTGAGTGAGGCAGAGCATTTCTAGCTGACGCGTAACTGCATGTATACAATCTCACCACTGGCACGGGAGAATCTTGACAGCATGTTGTATGCACATTGCGAGGATTCAAAAGTCTGTAGTCACATAGAGAGATTGCAGACTTTCATTCCAAACCTGGACATCCTGTTTAAGAAGCAGATTTCATTTAAGGTGCTCTAAGCACTATTTAGAAGGGGTGACCCATAGAGGTTCATGCGCAACAAATTACATAATAAGGCAATGTGCATAACACATTTTGGTATGCCAATACAATTGAGTATGGTATTGTATATCAGAACAAAATATTTCCAAATCCTATATGTGAAGTGAATAAGCCATGGAGAAGTAATATGTAAGGTTATGGCATTTTATTTTCTTAATACCAATCAGGAAGATTTGTATTATTTGCTCGAAAGTTAGTTTTGAAAAAATAGCATGAGAGATCTGATATTAAAAAACATTGGACTGAGCAGGAATTACAAGCCACTGCCACTTTGGAAGAACTCCAGGAGGAGCAGGAGGAAAACAGCATGGTGGGTAAGTTTACTCCACCTGTCCCAAAGAAATTTCCCCCTTTGCACTTGTATCTCAACATAGAAATGTTTGTTAAGTTGGTAACTCAGGCTTTTGAAGATATTCCTAATAAAATTACTCATGATAATCTTACAATAGAACAGAGAGCGGACCTTAAGGAACTGAAAAGCCTTAAGGAAGTCGTCATAAAGCCTGCAGATAAAGGGGGCAATGTGGTGATCTGGCCTAGCAGGATGTACGAGAGGGAGGCCTTTCGCCAGCTAAGGGATACCAGATGCTACCAAAAGCTCACCTTTAATCCCACATCTAAATTTCAGGGAGAATTGCAAGATATTTTGGATGAGGCATTTGATAAAGGCATCATCACCAAGGACCTCCAAAAGCATTTAGTGCCTGAATACAGTTATATGAAAAAGTTTGGGCACCCCTAATAATCTTAAGCTTAATGTTTTCTAAAAATTGGTGTTTTTGCAACAGCTATTTCAGTTTGATATATCTAATAACTATTGGACACAGTAATGTTTCTGCCTTGAAATGAGGTTTATTGTACTAGCAGAACATGTGCAATCTGCATTCAAACAAAATTTGACAGGTGCATAAGTATGGGCACCCTTATAATTTTTTTGTTTTAAATACTCCTACCTACTTTTTAATGACTTACGAAAGCACTTTTTTTGGTTTTGTAACCTAATTGAGCTTTGAACTTCATAGCCAGGTGTATGCAATCATGAGAAAAGCTACTTAAAGTGGCCACTTGCAAGTTGTTCTCCTGTTTGAATCTCCTCTGAAGAGTGGCATCATGGGCTCCTCAAAACAACTGTCAAATGATCTGAAAACAAAGATTATTCAACATAGTTGTTCAGGGGAAGGATACAAAAAGCTGTCTCAGAGATTTAACTTGTCAGTTTCCACTGTGAGGAACATAGTAAGGAAATGGAAGAACACAGGGACAGTTCTTGTTAAGGCCAGAAGTGGCAGGCCAAGAAAAACATCAGAAAGGCAGAGAAGAAGAATGGTGAGATCAGTCAAGGACAATCCTCAGACCACCTCCAGAGAGCTGCAGCATCAACTTGCTGCAGATGGTGTCACTGTGCATCAGTCAACTATACAACGCACTTTGCACAAGGAGAAGCTGTATGGGAGAGTGATGCGAAAGAAGCCGTTTCTGCAAGCACGCCACAAACAGAGTCGGCTGAGGTATGCAAAAGCACATTTGGAGAAGCCAATTTCTTTTTGGAAGAAGGTTCTGTGGACTGATGAAACCAAGATTGAGTTGTTCGGTCATACAAAAAGGCATTATGCATGGCGTCAAAAAAACACAGCATTCCAAGAAAAACACTTGCTACCCACAGTAAAATTTGGTGGAGGTTCCATCATGCTTTGGGGCTGTGTGGCCAATGCCAGCACCGGGAATCTTGTTAAAGTTGAGGGACGCATGGATTCCACTCAGTATCAGCAGATTCTTGACAATAATGTTCAAGAATCAGTGACAAAGTTGAAGTTACGCAGGGGATGGATCTTTCAGCAAGACAATGATCCAAAACACCGCTCCAAATCTACTCAGGCATTCATGCAGAGGAACAATTACAATGTTCTGGAATGGCCATCCCAGTCCCCAGACCTGAATATCATTGAACATCTGTGGGATCATTTGAAGAGGGCTGTCCATGCTCAGCGACCATCAAACTTAACTGAACTGGAATTGTTTTGTAAAGAGGAATGGTCAAAAATACCTTCATCCAGGATCCAGGAACTCATTAAAAGCTACAGGAAGCGACTAGAGGCTGTTATTTTTGCAAAAGGAGGATCTACTAAATATTAATGTCACTTTTCTGGTGAGGTGCCCATACTTATGCACCTGTCAAATTTTGTTTGGATGCAGATTGCACATTTTCTGTTAGTACAATAAACCTCATTTCATGGCAGAAACATTACTGTGTCCAATAGTTATTAGATATATCAAACTGAAATAGCTGTTGCAAAAACATCAATTTTTATAAAACATTGAGCTTAAGATTAATAGGGGTGCCCAAACTTTTTCATATAACTGTATATTAAAATGGCATGCATCCATTTCACTCCACAAATACATAAAGATTCAGTGAATCCCCCAGGTCGCCCCATCGTCTCAGGCAATGGTAATATATGTGAAACCATTAGCAAATATTTGGATTTCTATCTGAAACCACTGGTGGGTAATCTCCCTTCTTATGTTAAGGATACCGGGGATGTATTGAAGAAAATTGAAGGTATTCCGATAGATGACGATATGTGGCTGGTTACCATGGACGTTGAGTCCTTGTATACATCCATCCAGCACGAAGATGGCATACTGGCGGTTAAGACCTTTCTGCATCTATCTGATTACGATATAGAATTCATTGAATTTCTATTGAAACTTCTTAAATTTGCCCTGGTACATAATTTTTTCACTTTTAAAGGGAGCATTTACCTACAAAAGCAAGGTACCGCGATGGGGGCGGCATATGCATCATCTTATGCCAACCTATTTCTGGGAAAATGGGAGCAGACCATCTTTTTTACCAACCCTGTAGCATTCATTGAGTGAGCCCTGCTATGGGCCCGCTATATAGATGATGTCCTACTAATCTGGCAGGGTTCTGAGCCAGATCTTCTTGCCTTTGTGGATATCCTGAACAACAATGCTTTGAATATCAAACTGACTTGCAAGTACAGTAAAACAAGTATTGATTTTCTGGATATATTAATTTCAAAAGGCAGCAATGGTATTTTGGAAACTAATGTTTTCCGAAAAGAAACCGCAGTTAACTCTATACTCCATGCCAGCTCTTCACACCCTCAGTCGCTAGTTAATAGTATAACAACTGGCCAGTTTCTGAGGGCCAGAAGGATCTATTCTACTGAACAGGCTTTTGCTGAACAAGCTAATCTCTTATCTAACAGATTCAGAGAGCGTGGCTATACTAAAAGGAGCATAAAGAATGGTTTCACACGAGCTAAAATGGCAAATAGTAATGATCTACTACAACCGCATGCCAAAGTCAAAAACAAAACAAAGGTAAGATTCATTGCCACTTACAACCATCAGTGGATGAAAATGAGGGATATTTTGAATAAATATTGGCCCATTCTTCAGATGGATCGAACAATTGCCAAATATATTCCCTCTCAACCAGCCATCACTTACAGACGTCCACCGAATCTCAAGGATCAACTTGTACATAGCCATTATCCAGAACCTCAGTTCAGCAAAGCCTTTGGATCCAATGGGCCTAAGTGGGGATTTTACCTCTGTGGCAAATATATAGCCTGCCTCAACATATTTCAAGCTCTCAAATTTCTATCGAGTAACGGTAAGAAAGAATTTACCATCACGCAGCACATTACTTGTGACTCTGTAGGCCTAATCTACTATGCAACATACCCATGCCCCAAGATCTATGTCGGATTAACATCTAGGCCCCTAAAAATCAGAGTGAGGGAGCATTATCACGATATTCTAAATGCGCAAGATGAGGATGATTGGTCATTATTGAAACCTATACCTAGGCACTTTATCCCCTCTGCCATTGGACATACTATCCCGTCCATAAAACCCGTGCCAATCTGCCCATGGACGGGATAGTATGTCCAAGGCGATCAGCTGCGCTCCCGGGGGAGCGCAGCTGATCACCGCCGGGTGTCAGCTGATTATCACAGCTGACACCTGGCACTATGTGCCAGGAGCGGTCACGGACCGCTCCCGGCACATTAACCCCTGGCACACCGCGATCAGACATGATTGCGGTGTACCGGGGCACAGGGGAGCATCGCGCATGGAGGGGGCTCCCTGCGTGCTCCCCTGAGGCCCTCAGAACAGCACGATGTGACCGCGCTGTTCTGAAGGCCTCTTCCCTGCCGGTCCCTGGATCCAAGATGGCCACCGGGTCCTGCAGGGAAGCGTCCTCCACTGCCTGTGAGATCGCTGGTCTCACAGTGTGCTGTGCACACTGTGAGACCAGTGATCTGATAAAATACAGTAATGTCCCACCCTGGGACAAAGTAAAAAAGTTAAAAAAAATCAAAATCACAAGTGTAAAAAATAAATTTCAAAATAAAGAAAAAAAAATATATATATTCCACAATAAATTCATTTCTTCCTGTAAATAAAAAAAACAAAACAATAAAAGTACACATATTTGGTATCGCCGCGTCCGTAACAACCCCCCTATAAAACTGTCCCACTAGTTAACCCTTTTAGTGAACCCCTTAAAAAAACCAAAAAAATCAATGCTTTATCATCATACCGCCGAACAAAAAGTGGAATAACACGCGATCAAAAAGACCGATATAAATAAAAATGGTATCGCTGAAAACGTCATCTTGTCCCGCAAAAAACGAGCCACCATATAGCATCATCAATGAAAAATTAAAAAAGTTATAGCTTGCAGAATAAAGTGATGCAAAAATAATTATTTTTTATAAAATTGTTTTTATTGTATAAAAGCGCCAAAACATAAAAAAAATGTAAATGAGGTATCGCCGTAATCGTACTGAACCGAAGAATAAAACTGCTTTATCAATTTTACCACATGCGGAACGGTATAAACGCCCCCCCCAAAAGAAATTCATGAACTGCTGATTTTTGTTCATGCTAACCTCCCAAAAATCGAAATAAAAAGCGATCAAAAAAGTCACGTGCTCAAAAATGGCACCAATAAAAACGTCAACTCGTATCGCAAAAAATAAGACCTCACATGACTCTGTGGGCCAAAATATGCAAAAATTATAGCTCTCAAAATGTGGTGATGCAAAAAACTATTTTTTGCAATAAAAAGCGTCTTTCAGCGTGACAGCTGCCAATCATAAAAACCCGCTATAAATAGTAAATCAAACCCCCCTTTATTACCCCCTTAGTTAGGGAAACATAATAAAATTAAAAAAATGTATTTATTTCCATTTTCCAATTAGGGTTAGGGTTGCGGCTAAAGTTAGGGTTAGGGTTAGGGTTGGGATTAGGGTTAGAGGTGTGTTAGGGTTAGGTTTGTGGTTAGGGTTATGGTTAAGGTTGTTACTAGGGTTAGGGGTGTGTTGGGGTTAGGGTTGGAGTTAGAATTGGGGGGTTTCCGCTGTTTAGGCACATCACGGGCTCTCCAAATGTGACATGGCGTCTGATCTCAATTCCAGCCAATTCTGCGTTGAAAAAGTCAAACGGTGCTCCTTCACTTCTGAGCTCTGCCATGCGCCCAAACAGTAGTTTACCCCACATATGGGGTATCAGCGTACTCAGAAGAAATTGGACCCCAAGAGTTATTGTGCAATTTGTCCTGTGACCGTTGGGAAAATAAAAAATTGGGGGCGAAAATATCATTTTTGTAAAGAAAAAAAAGATTTTTAGTTTTTACGGCTGTACGTTATAAACTTTGGTGAAGCACTTGGGGTTTCACAGCACTCACCACAGATCTATATAAGTTCCTTGTGGGGTCTATTTTCCAAAATGGGGTCACTTGTGGGGGGATTTCACTGTTTAGGCACATCAGGGGCTCTCCAAAATGCAACATGACGCCCGCAGACCATTCCATCAAAGTCTGCAATCCAAAACATCACTACTTCCCTTCCGAGCCCCGACGTGTGCCCATACAGTAGTTTTCTCCCACATATTGGGTATCAGCATACTCAGGACAAATTGGACAACAACTTTTGGGGTCCAATTTCTCCTGGTACCCTTGGGAAAATAAAAAGTTGGGGACTAAAATATCATGTTTGTGGAAAAAAAATGATTTTTTTATTTTCATGCTCAGACGTTATAAACTTTGGTGAAACACCTGGGGGTTCAAAGTTATCACCACACATCTAGATAAGTTCCTTGAGGGGTCTAATTTCCAAAATGGTGTCATTTGTCGGGGGTTTCCACTGTTTAGGCAGATCAGGAGCTCTCCAAACACGACATAGCGTCCAATCAATTCTGCGTTGAAAAAGTCAAACAGCGCTCCTTTCCTTCCAAGCTCTGCCATGCACCCAAACAGTGGTTTACCCCCACAGATGGGGTATCAGCGTACTCAGGACAAATTGCACAATAACTTTTGGAGTCTTGTTACCCTTGGGAAAATAAATATTGGGGTGAAAAGATCATTTTTGTGGAAAAAATATGATTTTTTAATTTTACGGCTCTACGTTATAAACTTGTGTGAAGCACTTGGGGCTTCAAATTGCTCACCACAGATCTAGATAAGTTCCTTAGGGGGTCTAGTTTCCAACATGGGGTCACTTGTGGGGGGTTTCCACTGTTTAAGCACATCAGGGGCTCTCCAAATGCAACATGGCGTCCAATCTCAATTCCAGCCAATTTTGGTTAGAAAAAGTCAAATGTGGATCCTTCCATTTCGAGCTCTGCTGTGCGCCAAAACAGTGGTTCCCCCCCACATTTGGGGTATCAGCGTACTCAGGACAAATTGGAGAACAACTTTTGTGGTCCAATTTCTCCTGTTACCCTTGGGAAAATAAAAAATTGCTAACTAATAGATAATTTTTGTGGGAAAAAAATAGGATTTTGTATTTTCATGCCCGGGCATTATAAACTTGTGTGAAGCACTTGGGGGTTCAAAGTGCTCAACACAGATCTAGAAAAGTTTCGTAGGGGGTCTAGTTTCCAAAATGGGGTCACTTATGGGGGGTTTCCACTGTTTAGGCTCATCTGGGGCACTGTAAACGGAATATGACCCCATCAAGTCTGCATTCCAAAACGTTATTACTTCATTTCCAAGCCCTGCCGTGCGCCCAAACAGTTTCCCCCCCACATATGGGGTATCAGCATACTCAGGACAAATTGGACAACAACTTTTGGGGTCCAATTTCCTTGGGAAAAATCAAAAATTTGGGACTAAAAAATCATTTTTGTGGAAAATTGTTTTGCTTTTTTTTCACACCCAGGCATTATAAACTTTTGTGCAACACTTGGGGGTTCAAAGTGCTCACAACAGATCTAGCTAAGTTCCATAGGGGGTCTAGTTTCCAAAATGGTGTCACTTGTGGGGGGTTTCCACTGTTTAGGCGCATCAGGGGCTCTCCAAACGCGACATGGCGTCCAATCTCAATTCCAGCCAATTTTGGTTTGAAAAAGTCAAACGGCGCTCCTTCCCTTACGAGCTTTGCCGTGTGCCCAAACAGTGCTTTTCCCCCACATATGGGGTATTGGCGTACTCAGGAGAAATTGTAAAACAACTTTATCTGTCCATTTTCTCCTTTTACCCTTGTGAAAATAAAAAAAGTTTGTAAAATATTATTTTTGTGACTAAAAAGTTAAATATTAATTTTTCCTTCCATGTTGCTTCAGCTCCTGTGAAGCACCTGAAGGGTTAATAAACATCTTGAATGTGGTTTTGAGTACCTTGAGGGGTGCAGTTTTAAGAATGGTGTCACTTTTGGGTATTTTGTGCCAAATAGACCCCTCAAAGTGACTTCAAATGTGAGGTGGTCCCTAAAAAAAATGGCTTTGTAAATTTTGTTGTAAAAATGAGAAATCGCTGGCCAACTTTTAACCCTCTTAATTTCCTACCAAAAAAAAATTTGTTTCCAAAATTGTGCTGATGCAAAGAAGAAATGTGGGAAATGTTATTTCTTAACTATTTTGTGTGACATATTTCTCTATTTTAAGGGAATAAAAATTCAAAGTTTGAAAATTGCAAAATTTTAAAAA
>JARQOD010000005.1:377287144-377342782 GCA_033576555.1 Oophaga sylvatica
TTTGAACCCCCAAGGGCTTCACAGAAGTTTATAACGTAGAGCCGTGAAAATAAAAAAATCATATTTTTTTTCCACAAAAATGACCTTTTTGCCCCCAAATTTTTATTTTTGTAAGGGTAACAGGAGAAATAGGACCCCAAAAGCTATTGTGCATTTTGTCCTGAGTACGCTGATACCCCATATGTGGGGGGGAACCACTGTGATCGCCTTACTGCGATCTTTGGGAGGCACAATGAACAAATCTACAAAAGGTGAAGAATTGGTTTTCTTTTTTACGCCATTCCTCGTGCGGTATTAGTGATTAGGCGACTTTATTCCTCGGATCGGTGCGATTACGGCGATACTAGATTTACACCCTTTTTTCATGTTTAGCTTCTGTCGCTTTTTTTTGGAATAATTTTTTGTAAGAAATTTTTGCATCGCCGTATTTTGAGAGCTATAATTATTCCATATTTCGGCCGACAGAGTTATCTGTGGGCTTATTTTTTGCGGGACGAGCTGATGTATTTATTGGTACCATATTCGGGCACATAACGTTTTTTGATCGCTTCTATTCCAATTTTTGTGGAAGCAGAATGAACAAAAATCAGCAATTCAGGAATTGTTTTTTTTTTTTTTTTTCCTCCGTTCCGCGTGTGGTAAAATTGATAAAGCAGCTTCATTCTTCGGGTCACTACGATTACAGCGATACCTCATTTATATATTTTTTTTTATGTTTTGGCGGTTTTTACACAATAAAAAATTTTATAGAAAAAATAATTATTTTTGCATCAGTTTATTCCGTGAGCTATAACTTTTTTATTTTTTCGCTGATGATGCTGTATAGCGGTTTGTTTTTTGCGGGACAAGATGACGTTTTCAGCGGTACCATGATTATTTATATCTGACTTTTTGATCGCGTGTTATTGCACTTTTTCCAAGCGGTATGATGATACCGCTTGGAAAAAGTATAATTTACTACTTTTTTGTGTTTTTTTTTTACGGCTTTCACTGAAGGGGTTAACTAGGGTTACGCTTTTATAGATGGGATTTTTACGGACGTGGCGATACCTAACATGTGTATTTTTTTTGTTTTTTATTTTTTTTATTACATAAAAATGTGTATTTTTTAGGGGATTTTTTAAATTATTTTTTAATTTTTTTTTACAATTTTTTTTAAAAATGATTTTTTTTAACTTGTCCCTTTATGGGACTTTCACTTTTTTTTACTTTTTATTGCAGTTACAATGCATTGCAATGCTCCAATGCATTGTACCTATGATGAAAGCTGCTGTGACATGATCACAGCAGCTTCCCGTAGGTAGATGACCCAGAGGTTGTCATGACAACCCCCGGGTCATCAAGGCAGAGATCGGCCCCTGCAAATACATTGCAGGGCGCCGATCTGAGGCAGAGGGAGCTCCCGACCCTCTGCCTCCCCCCCTGAGCTCGCAGCAGTCAGGGGGTTAACAGCCAGGGGCGGTGGGGGCTCCGCTCCTGGCTGTCAGTGCAGGAAGCCTGGCCACTGCAGCGCCGGCTCCTGCACTGATCGCGCTGGGGAAGCTGAAATTTCAGCTTCTCCTGCACGATCGCTGCTGTGTTTGGTCAGTCAGATTGACTGACCAATCACAGCGCTGTGGGTGCGGGGACCGACGGCAAAGGTCCCCGCACCGCTTGCCGTGCCTGTCAGCTGTCTATGACAGCTGTCGGCACTGATCTACCACTGCGTGTTTACACGCAGTGGTAGATCAAAGGCATGACGTGAACAGTCCGTCCTGGTGCCGGAACTGGCACCTTGCCATGACGGACTGTGCACGTCAGTGGACATTAAGGGGTTAATTTTCATCTGAAAACAACACCTTGGACCACTGAGGAACAGTCCAGTTCTTTTTCTTCTTGGCCCAGGTAAGACACTTCTGGCATTGTCTATTGTTCATGAGTGGCTTGACACAAGGAATACGACACTTGTAGCCCATGTCCTGGATACGTCTGTGTGTGGTGGCTCTTGAAGCAATAACTCCAGCAGCAGTCCACTCCTTGTGAATCTCCCCCAAATTTTTAAATAACCTTTTTTTTTTAAGGCTGTGGTTATCCCGGTTGATTGTGCACCTTTTTCTACCCACTTTTTCTTTCCACTCAACTTTCCATTAATATGCTTGGATACAGCACTCTTAACAGCCAGCTTCTTTAACAATGACCTTTTGTGGCTTACCCTCCTTGTTGAGTGTGTCAATGACTGCCTTTTGGACATTTGTCAAGTCAGCAGTCTCCTGCATGATTGTGGAGCCTAATGAAACAGACTAAGGGACCTTTTTAAACGCTTAGGAAGCCTTTGCAGGTGTTTTTGTTAATCATTCTAATTTACTGAGATAATGACTTTCGGGCTTTCATTGGCTGTAAGCCATAATCATCAACACTAACAGAAATAAACACTTGAAATAGATCACTCTGTAATGACTCTATATAATATATGAGTTTCACTTTTTGCATTGAAGAACTGAAATATATTAACTTTTTGATCTGTAAAAGGGCCTGAAGGGATGATGTATAACAGAATTTTAAAAAGAAAAAAAGGAACATTTCTTTAGAAAATGACTATTTGTTTAAATAACATTTTTGTGTTAAATGTATTTTTTTAAATTTGTCGTAAACATTTGTCATAAGTCGATCAGTATTAAAAAACAAAAATAGAAATATTGCAATTTTCACAATAGCCACTGGGGCTATTTTTGATTACTGTATTACTTTCTGTTCTTATAAGAAGTGTCTTCAGAGATCTCATTATCATCATGGTAGGTTACACCTCTATGCACAGCGGTTAACAGAGAATCAACCAAACACAATAGGTGATGTTACAGTCCCCCTTGCTTCCTTTCTATTCACAATGAACCTAAACTGAGAATAAGAAAGTGGGGCCCTCCATAGTGCAGAAATCCTTAATAAAGTGGAGATGGAGAGGGCTGACAGCTTGCCTCAGGTGATGATCCAGTCCAGGAGCCACCATGTATAGGAATAATGTTTAAAAAATTGTAAAGAAAAGAGGGAGATATAAGCGCTTGAGAATGTTTTAAGATACAATGCCTTTCACAATACTGACTGACACTGAAGGGTGTAACATTGTATCAGTTTTACATGCAGTGTTACTTTAATCTTTTAACGACCCAGGAATTCTCCATTTTTGTGTTTTCATTTTTTTCCTTTCCGTATTCCAAGAGCTATAACATTTTTATTTTTCAGTTAACATAAGTCTTGTGTTTTTTGCAGATGAAATGCAGTTTTGAATGATACTGTTTATTTTACCATGCCAGACAGGAGGAACAGGGAATGGCACTGGTTTTGCCACCAAGAGAAATCAAGGTGCAGAAATTTCAGGTTGCTTGTAGGTTAAAATTTTTTTTGTTCAAACTGATGAAAGCTATATACACAACGCGTTTTGACTGTTTGTAGACTTCCTCAGGTGTATGGAGAAAATTAATTTTGATCCTTCCTTTATAACCCTTTCAGTGTGAGAAAGGGAGGCGAGACAAAAGAGGAAGAGGAGGAGTAATTCATCCTACATTGTTCTTTTAAATATATATGAAAACATGACATAAAAAGTATTAAAAACAATATTCATAGTAATGAACCTATTTGTAAGAAACATGTCATTCTAATTGATTTTACATATGAAGACTAAAATGTATCCCAATAAGTGACCTTCTATTCTTTAAAAACAGGGGAAAAAAAGTTTTGAAAAAGCTTGGAGAAAAAAAAATTGAAAAAAAAGGACACAAAATGAATAAATAAATAAAAAAATAATTTTTTTCCTCCTTTCTGTTGAAAGATAACAGAATAAAAAATGGGAGAAAAGACATATCTATATGTAATATATGTAATATGTATGCACTGATAAGATTATTTATCTTTTTGTCCTATTATTTACTCTGTATTTTCTTATATATTATTTTAGTTTGTACCTAAACAGTGAAGTATATACAACAAACACCATACATGACAAGTACTCATATACATACACATATACCTATACATATACACATACATGTTATGTGTACGCCGCTGGGTTCAGATAGAGGCGGGACAGGTCTCATGAATTCTTTGGAATTCTGGGGGAACCATTCACTGCAGCTTCCTTAGACACAAGATGGATCCACTTGCTCACACAGATACAATTGAGAATAGTCCTCATGAACATGAATAGTGTAGTTTTGATGTCACAGCACATTCAGTACAATTCAAGTCTCTTAAGCACAGACTTCATAAACAGTACAGCTGCATCTTAGAGGCATATTAACTAACAGTCTCTTTTTACAGCACAGTTCAGCACAGATCAAGACTCTTTACAAAGGCACAGCAGTATATAGCATTTCTTCTAGCACAGTGAGATGGAGAAGGGGGTAGGGTTTGCTGAGGGAGAGTATCCCTGTGACAATTTCTTCCGGGAATTATCTTCCTGTTCCGATAGACTTTCTCCAGTAGCAGTACAGTGATTAGCCCAGCTCCACTCTGTAATGAAATCCTGTGTCCCTATGGTTCACTTGCCTGAACTTTTATGAGACAGCTCACAAACACACACCACTCATCTAGTAAACGAGTTTCCCACAATCCCCCTGGGGCTGTGCTAACTACTCCCTGTCTCCTGTGACTGTGTTAACTCCTCTAGTTGCTAGATGTTTTGAAGCAACAGCAGTTTACACTACTTCTGCATGTCACATACATACACATATATATACATTAATGCACGTACAAGTAGATCCATATCCAAACTTATTTGTAACGTTGGTGATCAAACTTGTTCCAGTTTGTTGTTCAGACCATTTAAATATCCAAAATTCTTTAGCATTCAGGGACTTTTTCTATTTAGTGATGTTATATTGATTTGTTCCAGTGGTGTGACTTTGACCAAATCAAAGTTTTTATTGTGCTTCATCGCTATACAGTATGTCTAGATAGACTTTGTTTACAAAAAAACATTTTTTACATTATGCTTGTGGCCATTCATGCATGCTCTAGGGTCTGGGTGATTCGATCCACATATTGTAGACCACAGACACAGTTTACCACATAAATCACGTGATCGGAATTGCATGTTAAGTTTTGTGAGATCCTATGTTTTTCTCCCATACTATTGTAAAGGGACGGCCGTGGGGCCGGTGTACTGGAAGCTATGTGATGTTTTACCTCTGTCATGTCTATGACGTGAAGGTGTTCTCCTCCCGTGATGGAGCCTACAGAGCAATTATAGTCAGAGTCCAAAATCACGTCAAACAGTTCTGCTTTATTCTCTTCCGGGCACAGCACATCCAAGACACCAGTAGCATCTCTTACACGATACCAATAATACATTCTTCACAAGGCTGCGACTTCTCCGCTGCCACACCAGAATGGACCAATAAGTATTGATGGGACGAGGAGCCCGTTGTAAACAACACTTCAACTGCTTCCCGGAGACACTTCAACCCAGCATAAGAAAGACACTTTTACTAGACCGTCCACCCCTCTCTGGTTATCCTGCCCGGAGGATACTTCTGATGGCCAACTCGCTTCTATGCTCCAACACGACCTCTTCTGCTGAGCGTTACCTCAGTGACTCTTTCACTCGACTTCTCTGTGTAAACCCACTCTCTCTGCGTCCACACCACGGCGGTCTCTTCTACTCCAGCTTGTTTCCGGGGTTGCTGATCCCCTATTCTTCCTACCCTATGCCTAGGGCCCAGGAATGTGGACGTACTCACAGTAGCAAGGTCCACCCCCAACTGTCCTCCGCTACGAGGACTTCCTGACAGATTCCCGCTTGGAGGCAATTCTTCCCTTGCAACAAGTTCCTAACTACAAGATGTGCTAACTGCCCCATCTAGTGGCCAACCCTCGTACTGCTCTGATGTACTTTTTATAACCTACTAACTAGATCACTAAGGTGTCCCCACTAGTGATCCCCCGCAGATAACAGTTACCCAAACTATGTACACTATTCTCCAAGTGCCCTCCTCTAGTGACCCCACAGGGTGCACTTTCTGCCTAACACTAAACCCGCATAAATTCCTACATAGCAATTACAAATCATATATATACATATATTTACATTAGCACAATTAAAGGGGAAGAAACCTTAAGGGTTAATACCCTAGACCTCCTTACATTCCCCTTCCCTTTAACCATTGCTGTCCCGGCAATGGGAACACTTTAATATACATACATATATATACATATATACAGTGAGGCACATATCAACTATAAAAACGTTTTCTTTTAATAAGTAAATGAAAAGGGATTGGAGGGGGAGCGTCCATCACTCCCCTTCCCTTTGAGGGTAGCAGAGATTCAGTCTCAGGAACTTGCAACCAAACAACAGGACTCGTCTGAAATTGTCTTGGGTTAGCGTCCTTATGCCATGGTTCCCCACAGCAGGGGAAAGGACGCCGAACAGTCCTCCTTGCCAATCTGTGTTGCAACGGGCAACTTTACGTAGGATGCCACAGGGGCACGTGGAGAGTACGTGGAACTGGCCCTATAAACAAGCGTGGGCCGCAGGCTCAACGGAACACTATGGTTTCATTTCCCCAGGCCACTCTCCCTCTCCTTCAATTCTACGGCGGCGAGGACGGGGATACGGGGATTCCACCGGTACTAATGTCCACACTCACCGGAGCCTCAGGATAGGGACCGCAGGGACATCATCCAGATGGGGGCTTGGAACCTCAACCATTGGCCCAGGAGGCGCGGTCTGCCCTGCTCCGCACTCGTCTGTTCTGCCCTGCATCCGGCTGCTGCTCTGCTTCAGTGGCCCGCACCATCCCAGCCCCAATCGGCAGGGGAGGTACCTTCATATGTGGCCTCGACCGAGCTATAGGAACCGGGGTAAGCGAGGAAGGAGCGGGAGGCCCAGTATATCGGACCTGGGGGGGCGCGGGTCCCAACCTTCAGCCCACCTCCTCGTCCAACATCTCATCCAGCAGGAGCGTGGGCCGCACCCACTCCTGCTCTCGGTGCCATCTCCACTCCAGATGGTCCACGCCCTGCCTGTGGCCCCGTGGCATTGTGGCGGCGGTCTCAGATGTCAGTGATGACATTCCGGGACACCCTGGATCATCTTTAGCGACAGCACCGCCCCAGGGTAGAGCTCTCATCGGCCTCTCCACCCCTCCTTCAGCACCAGGTAACATACCTCAAGTGTCCATCTCAGCATTCTCCTCGTAGGGGCGGTCCCGTCTTGGTTGACAGTACTCCTTTGGCGCCACTGAGAGCCGTCACGCCCACGAAGTGTAGGTTGTTGACAAGGACAGTCCTTTTTGGCGCCAGAATTCTCCATCTTGTCAGATGCCATCTTGGGATCTGTAGCATCTTCCTCCATCTTTTCTTTATTCAAGTCTGGTTCTTTAGTCACATCTGTACTGCCAGTCACCTTCATTTCTTGGAACTTTTCAGAGCATTCCTCCATCTCCAGAAACAGGGTAATAGATTCCAACGTCGTGACTCCCATGCACTTCATCGTTGTTACGGTGTCAATGCCAGATGGGGCAGTGAGATCCTGCCGACTATGCCACTTGTAAAGGGACGGCTGCGGGACCGGTGTACTGGAAGCTGTAAGGAAAAGATTGTCGCCATTTTGTATAGGGCCTGTACCAGCCTCCATTTTGTCAGTTCACACAGCCACAGACTTTTAGCTACACAGGGCCTATTAGCATATTCAGTACGGCCAGCTTTGATGTCCACTATGAATCAATAGGCCTTTACATGCTAATTGGTTTAGGCCAGGGTCTGAAAAGATGGTCAGTCGTATGGTAATTAGCTCAAGCTCAAGGCATTGTTTCCTGCTCCATATGAATTGCAGGCCAGTTAATATGCGGGCTTCAAAGCAAATGGGGAAGGGCCTAGCAGGTTTGGAAGCTGTAGCCAAGAAGAGACTGGTCTCTCATTCCATTTCACACACAGAAGCCAAGAAGATGGTCTAGGAAAGACCAAGGGACTATTCAGGAACTGAAGACTGTACCTGGGAATGGCAGAGCCAAGGCCTTCCCATGACCATAATACCCGGTAATATTGATCCATAGCTTATACCTTTAAGCCTTGTACATTATTGTTGTATTTTACTCTGACTGCCATTCCATTGTAGTTACGTTGTATAGCTTTACTGTATATTTCTGTAATTATCTAGTGCGCCCTTAAGGCAAATTAAACCATAAAATTAATCTTGGGCTGATGCTTTTACTCTGATCACGAATCTTAGAATACCCAGTGGGTAGCAGGACACCTTCCCCGGCGGCCATTTGCTCTAGGTGCAGTTCTCTTACTGACCTGAGAGACAAAGGGGGGCGCCGGAGAGCTGTACCTGTGGAGTTACGTACCATTGGTGACGTGGGAGGAAAGGGATCGTCCGTCACATTTGGTAGCGGCGGTGGTATCAGAAGCTGTGATACCCGGGCTACCGTGTGGCGGCCGGCTGAGTTCCTCACAGAAGCTATGTGATGTTTTACCTCTGTCATGTCTATGGCGTGAAGGTGTTCTCCTCCCGTGAGGGAGCGTACAGAGCAGTTAGAGTCAGAGTCCAAAATCACGTCAAACAGTTCTGCTTTATTCTCTTCCGGCCACAGCACATCCAAGACACCAGCAGCATCTCTTACATGATGACAACAATACATTCTTCACAAGGCTGCGTCTTCTCCACTGCCACACCAGAATGGTCCAATAAGTCTTGACGGGATGAGGAGGCCGGTGAAAACGACACTTCAACTGCTTCCCTTGGAGACACTTCAATCCAGCATAAGAAAGACACGTTTACTTGACCGTCCACCCCTCTCTGGTTATCCTGCCCGGATACTTCTGATGGCCCATTCGCTTCAATGCTACTGCACGACCTCTTCTGCTGAGCGATACCTCAGTGACTCTTTAACTGGACTTCTCTGCGTAAACCCACTCTCTCAGGGTCCACACCAACGCGGTCTCTTCTACAGTCATGGACAAAAGTTTTGAGAATGACACAAATATTAATTTTTACAAAGTCTACTGCTTCACTTTTCTAATGGCAATTTGCATATACTCCAGAATGTTATAAAGAGTGATCAGCTTAACAGCAATTACTTGCAAAGTCAATATTTGGTTAGAAAATGAACTTTATCCCCAAAACACATTTCAACATCATTGCAGCCCTGCCTTAAAAGGACCAGCTATCCTCTTTTCAGTGATTGCTCCATTAACACAGGTGTGGGTGTTGATGAGCACATGGCTGGAGATCAATCTGTCATGATTAAGTAAGAATGACACCACTGGACACTTTAAAAGGAGGCTGGTGCTTGACATCATTGTTTCTCTTCTGTTAACCATGGTTATCTCTAAAGAAACACGTGCAGTCATCATTGCAATGCACAAAAATGGCCTAACAGGGAAGAGTATCGCAGCTAGAAAGATTGCACCTCAGTCAACAATCTATTGCATCATCAAGAACTTCAAGGAGAGAGGTTCCATTGTTGCCAAAAAGGCTCCAGGGCGCCCAAGAAAGACCAGCAAGCGCCAGGACCGTCTCTTAAAAGTGTTTCAGCTGCAGGATCGGGCTACCAGCAGTGCAGAGCTTGCTCAGGAATGGCAGCAGGCAGGTGTGAGTGCATCTGCATGCACTGTGAGGCGGAGACTCTTGGAGCAAGGCCTGGTCTCAAGGAGGGCAGCAAAGAAGCCACTTCTCTTCAGAAAAAACATCATGGACAGACTGATATTCTGCAAAAGGTACAGGCAGTGGACTGCTGAGGACTGGGGTAAAGTTATTTTCTCTGATGAATCCCCTTTTCGATTGTTTGAGACATTAGGAAAACACCTCATTGGAGAAGACAAGGTGAGCGCTACCACCAGTCTTGTCTCATGCCAACTGTTAAGCATCCTGAAACCATTCATGTGTGGGGTTGCTTCTCAGCCAAGGGAATCGGCTCTCTCACAGTCTTGCTTCTCAGCCATGAATAAAGAATGGTACCAGAATGTCCTCCAAGAGCAACTTTTCCCAACCCTCCAAGAGCAGTTTGGCGACCAACTATGCCTTTTCCAGCATGATGGAGCACCTTGCCATAAAGCAAAGGTGATAACTAAATGGCTCAGGGAACAAAACATAGAGATTTTGGGTCCATGGCCTAGAAACTCCCCAGATCTTAATCCCATTGAGAACTTGTGGTCAATCATCAAGAGACGGGTGGACAAACAAAAACTAAAAATTCTGACAAAATGAAAGCATTGATTGTGCAAGAATGGACTGCTATCAGTCAGGATTTGGTCCAGAAGTTGATTGAGAGCATGCCAGGGAGAATTGCAGAGGTCCTGAAGAAGAAGGGTCAACACTGCAAATATTGACTTGCTGCATTAACTCATTCTAACTGTCAATATAAGCTTTTGTTACTCATATGTTTGCAATTATATTTCTGTCTGTGATAAAAACATCTGTCAAACACACATAAAAACCAGAGGGCAGCAGATCATGTGAAAATATAATATTTGTGTTATTCTCAAAACTTTTGGCCATGACTGTACTCCAGCTTGTTTCAGGGGTTGCTGATCCCCTTTTCTTCCTACCCTATGCCTAGGGCCCAGGAACGTGGACGTACTCACAGTAGCAAGGTCTACCCCCAACTGTCCTCTGCTATGAGAAGGGCTTCCTGACAGATTTCCGCTTGGAAGCAATCCTTCCCTAGCAACAAGTCCCTAGCTACAAGATGTGCTAACTGTCCCCATCTAGTGGCCAACCCTCATACTGTTCTGACATACTTTTTATAATGTACTAACTAAATCACTAAGGTGCCCCTACTAGTGATCCCTCACAGATAACAGTTACCCAAACTATGTACACTATTCTCCAAGTGCCCTCCTCTAGTGACCCCACAGGATGCACTTTCTGCCTAACACTAAACCCCGCATAAATTCCTACAAAGCAATTGCAAATAATATATATATATATTTACATTAACACAATTAAAGGGGAAGAAACCTTAAAGGGTTAATACCCTAGACCTCCTTACACTATTACACTTAATTTCTTTAGCTCCATGATTTGTAATTCTGGAGCAGCAGATTTTTTTTTAAAAAGCATTTAGAGACTCCACCTCTTTCCTTTATAAACCTATGGATCAGCACTGATTGTCTGGGGGCTTTTTTTCTTCAACTAACTTGGAGCTATCATGTTTTTTACCATTGTATCCCTTCTGAAGGTGATTTTTGGTTCCTTTTGTAAAATTGTTTTTAAGATAGGGTCCTTTCTCAATAAATACCAATATTTCTTTAGGGTGTCATGGATATATTGATTCCCCCAGTTGTATGTTGTGATAAAGTTGTGTCTCCAAAGGTTTTTATCCTCCTTTCTTTCTCCTACCTTCTTATTTTGTTTATTGAGACAATCCAATTGTGTTAAATGAAAAAATATTTGAAGGCTGTTTCCACAATTCTAATGGGATATCTATTTTCTTTAAACTTCTTTTCAAGACTTTTTGATTGATTAATGTAAATAGACATTAAAGTACAATTTCTCCTGATTCGGTGAAATTGACTTGATGGAATATTCTTTTTCCATTTCAGGAAATGTACACTGTTGAAATCTAGATACCCATTTCCATCAACTGTTTTGAAGTGCATTTTGCTCTTGATAGTCGTATCTGTATGAAATAATTCCAAATCTAGATATATAATTTTATCACCCACAATATGAGACATAAATATAAGGCCCCACTCATTTACCATGAAATTTACAAGAATGTGAAAAAAAATGAAAAGTGCAATGGAATTGTGAAAAAAAATCTAATTCTGCCTTTTTGGGTTTTCTTTTTACAGAGTTCATTGTAAAAATGAACTGCCAACATTATTCTCCAGTTCAGCAAAATTACAGTACTACCAAACATGTTCAGTTTTTTGGTATTTTAGTGATGAAAAAATTATGAAATTTGTAAAAAAAAAATTGTTTCGGTCACCATTTTCTGAGACCTGTACCTTTCTTTTATTTTTCAGTCCATAGTGCTGTATGAGAAGATTTTATTGATGCAATTTTGGAAAAGTACAACATTTTTTTTGGATTTTTAGAGAAGTTCATCAACTCAAAAAATGCCATTCTGCCAATGTTGATTATTTGTTTACCTATTTATTTTACATTAATTTTGAAAAGGGTATTAATTTGAATTGTTATATTTTTTTCAACCTTTTTTCTTTAATTTTTAGTCCCCTTAGGGGACTTGAACTTGCTATGGTTTGATCACTTATACTATAAGCTGCAATACCATGGTATTTCAGTATGTAGTGAAATTGCAGTTCTTCTATGGAGTTCAGTCTGTAGCTTCATGGGAGTTTCAAGATGGCAGGAATTGGGGCGTTCAATGGGGGGCAATTAATATAGCCGGCATTCTCAGCTGTTGACATGTCAGATATATCTGTATTGGTTTACAGCTCACTTCTTAATCTTTATTATTCTAAAGTCTAAAATGTATATTTCTCGATAAGTACAAATATTGTTTCTAGAGTCAGAAGTAAGTTCTTACCTTCAGTATCTCGACTTTCTCTGGATTGGGAGAATGAGTGAATGTCACCTTCCATAGACATTTTATAAATGTTAGGATGTAGGGTACTTGTATCACTAATCCAAGAACGATTATTTTTAATGGAATATTTGAAACAATTTTGGAGGAATCTCCATTGACCATAATCAGAAGTAGAAGACAGGCCTACAGGGCGAAAAATGAAGATACAATAAACAGATTGTAAAATGTTCTATTCCCTTATTCAGGAGGAACAAAAGATATTTCAATTCCATTTTTTGTGTATTACCAACCATTTGGTTAAGGGAACATACATGATCCTAGCCTGGATCAAGGTCTTACGTTAAGGTCTGAATCAAAGTCTACAGGTTGCATTTAAAGGAAATTGTCAGCAGATTCCTGCTTACATGGACTTCACACAAAGTAAGTGTACTCGAACCCGGGAAAAAAATTCCAAATGCGGTGAGATTGCAAAAGAAGTGCAATTCCATTATTTTTTTTTACTATGTTAAGTAAATACTAAAACTGACCTGCCGTTATGATTCTGCAGGTCATTATTAGTTCACAAATACCAAACATGTATAGGTTGTTTTTTACTTAAGCAGTGAAAAAAAACACAAAGTTTGTTAAAAATGAATAAAATGGCACCATTTTCCAAGACACATTGTGTCTCCATTTTTTGTTATCTGGGGTTGGGTGAGGGCTTATTTTTTGCGCGCTGACCTGTTGTTTTTATTGGTACCATTTTGGAGCAGATATGATGTTTTGATCGCCTGTTATTGCAGTTTATTGCAATGTTACAGCGACCAAAAAAACGTAATCCTGCTGTATTAATTTTTTTTTCTCGCTAATCTGTGTCATTAATCCGATCAGATTAATTCTTTTTCTATTTTGATTGGGTGTTTCTGAACACGGCGATAGCAAATGTGTATTTTTTATTTTTTTATTACTTATTTTGAATGGTGCAAATGGGTTGTGATTTGAACGTTTATATTTTTTAAGTTTTTAATATTTTTTTTATTTTTTCTACCTTTAACTTGCTTCAATAGTCTGTGTAGCATACATGAAGCTGTGATTTCCTGATCGCCTGTGCTACACAGAATTGCTCATTTACTCTGAATGCCTTCCACTGGGCTGAACTCATAGCTGAGCAGCAATGACAGCCACAGGGGTCTCCTCCGTAATCCTATGACAGGGGCGCCAATAGGCGGGTCTTATGATGTGCTTCCGTGCAGCCTTGTTAAATGCCACTGTCGGAGATTGACAGTGACATTTAACATGTTAACAGCCACGAGTGGATTGATTCTACTATATATTAGAGGTACATGTCAGCTGATGAAATCAGCTGTCATGTGCCAGAAAATATGCGGGTTTAGCGCCAGAGCCGCATCAAACAGGGGGAGGCGATCTGTGACATATATATATACGTCAAAGGTCATAAAGCGTTTACATTGATGGCTTATACTTTGAATAGGTGATCAATATTTGATCGGTGGGGGTGCGAGATGCTGTAAACCCTTCAATCAGCTGTTCCAGGTGCCAGTGGCAGCCAGAACTGCTCAATTGTGGAGCTGCATAGAAAATCTCCATTGACAGAATAGTGGCAGTGACCAGATGCAACACATCCGCCCCTATTGATTTGATATTGATAACCTAACCTAAGGATAGGACATCAATGTTAAAGTCCCAGACAACCCTTAATTGGGTCTGTCCCTAGTTGTACATAGAGGGAAATCTGTCAATCAATACTGGCAGTAAAAAACGGAGAAGAGAAACACAGTGGAAACTTATCATTTTTCCAGTTTCTATTTTATTTGTACTTTTTTACTAAAAGAACAAGATTCTTTTTATCACTTTTCAATTTAGTAAAGTCAAACAGTCATCAACTCATTGTGCAAGGTGGTTTTATTTGTATATAGTATACAACTCAATGAATTAAAAAATGACTTTACTGTATACTAAATTTTAATATCTAACTGGAAATCATAGGGTTTCAATACTTCCTTCACCTCTCATGCCATGGTAATAGCAGTATGGCTGTGTTCATATGTTACATTCATGTATTACTATTAAAAATCATTTTATTTCCTACAGATATAACATGAAAGATCAGCGTATGACTAAAGATGCGTAGTACTTTAATAGCTAGAAAAGTTGAATAGTATGTGGGAACATAATATTTCCACAATGCAAGTTTAGGGCTACTCTCCAGAGTTATGTGGTAGTGCCAAATAAAGGAATAGTTCCAAACAGTTTCAAGGTTACATACCTTACTGAAGAATGCAGAAGCAAAAACTAGTAGCCCCAAAGGTTAAACAAAATAGATATATGAGTAATGTTGTACATCTTCCTGTTTTTTCTTCTTCATCAGCCACGGAATGTGTCATAAATGGATCCCAAGTAAATCTAAATTGGAAAAAATGGAGACTTATGCATTTCATGTAAAACAGTCCCATGAGATATAAAAACATTAATGGAAAACTTCTTTTACAGAGTTTTATCTGCTTTGCATAAAGGGCAATAGTAGGTGCAGCTGTCTATTTTGGACGGGTGATGAGGGCAAATTTACTAGAAAAGGAGATACTACTTGGAATGGTCAGTGGTGAAAGGGAATGGGAGTCCTAAGGTCCTTTTGGATGGACACCATCAAAAATGATACAGAACACAGGAGTCAGCATCAAGCAATTGAAATAACCATGGAAAACAGATAAGTATGGCGAAAGTGGGCAAGGGTCAGACACAAATGAATGGATACAATCAGAAGTTGTCTAAAGCCAAGTGCTTATTAGTTATGCTAGATATGAAGCAATGCTTCCTTGCAAGTTTCTTCGAATCATTTAGGTGCCAAGATATGGGACCTTCTGATAGGTCTATACAGGGTATTTTATAGAGATGAATTATGTAATATCAAAATTTCTTATTAGTGATCCTACATTTGTTTTAAACAAATAAAGGGAAATTCAATTATTAAAAAAGGTTTCATGCACTGTAGTTTGAATGTATATTTCAACATGTGCCAAAAGAAATTGCTCCATAGCCGAGATCTCAATCTGCGCATGACCCACCTCCGGCAGACATTTTCCTGAAGCCCACTGCCAGGAGAGCAATGTGTAGAGCGGGGACTCTGCTCCTGTCTGCACCACCAGCATTTTCATGAAGCCCGCCACTGGGACACCCCTTCAACCCAGTCCAGGCATGCAACATCACCCCACTCCAGCCTCTGCTGGCAATCCTGTCTCCTGTGACCCTACTTCCTGTGACCTCTAGTAAGCTAAATTTGGACTATAAGATGGACCCCCATTTTACACAGTAAAACTTTTTTTTCCTATTTTCCTCCTCAAAATTTGGGGTGTGTCTTATGGTCCGAATCATCTCATAGTCCACAAAATATGGTAATCAATGAAGTGCAACACTGAAGAGGCTGCTGCGATCGCCTGAGTACCACTGTCTTTTCAAAGAGCTGGTTGGTGTTGAAAATCATACTCCTACTGATCTGATATTAATGGCCGTATAGACGGCTTAGGGGGGATGATCTTACGGACAGATTCCCTATTACCTAATGATAGCTGTTGCTCTATATTTTGATTAGGACTGTGATACCTCAATGACTTCTGTGGTTATACACAAACTATTCCTGTAAACTGAATAGTAAATGTTGACTAACTTGCCATTATAAGCTCTCTTCATTTCTGATTGTCTCATTGTTTACTTTGTTGCACCACAGTCACATATGTTTCCAATTGCACAAAGCAAACTCCTATGAGATGTTGCTATCGTTTGCAACAACAAAATATCTACTAGTAATTAACACTCAGCAGATTTGTTACAAACGTGTGCTGCTTATAAAATCTTTTTTATGTATAGTTGCAATCAAAATTATTCAACTGCCATAGTGAATTAGGTTTATTAATAAAATGTAAATTCTTTCTGCTGTTCGCAATAAAAAAAAATCACACAAGAACAAACCAAATACCTCAATCATTTATATGGTTTCCTTGGATCCTTGTTTTCAATGGCTGGTGAATTAACTGTATTTTAATGTGTGGTTGTGCGGTATCCCTTCCTTCCTCCTTCTGTTAATGGCTGTGCCTCACCAGCAGAAACGCACCCTGAATGTGTATCTCTATCCTGGACATCGATTACTTCGCAGTGTGGTGAGTTTCATCCATTTACCCCTTTTCCCTTTTTTTCAAATTCTTCACCACAACTAATATAACAAATGGGTTCTCAAACTTTGACTCAAATTGCCACCTTTACTGACTACTGCTGTCCCCGAATTTATTCACTGCCCTGAACAGAATCCCTGATTAGAGCACACTTTTGTAGATCACATTTTGTCTCACGAGCACAGTACAAATCAATAGTTTCATTAGTTCAATCAGGTATGATGGAACTAAAACATATGAAATGCCTGGACTGGCTCAGAGTTTGTTAATTGTGGCATTTGATTGCATGTTAGAAATATGGCAAAGTCAAGAGGGGGGTTTATTTGTTGAGATCATTGCCTTTCACAAACAAGGAGGACAATTGAATATTTCTAGGCATTCAGTGGGAAGCATAGTTTACAAGTTTAACGTTAAAGGGAATCTGTCACCCTAAATTGGCGGGATATTTAAATGATGGCAGTCAGGTCAGATGGGCGGTGTTTTGGGTACTTGCCTTAACATGCTGTTCACTGCTGTCTCCATTATTTCTGGGAATTGTAGTCGTTGCCTCCATATAACGCGCCTGCGCATTGCAATCTTGAATTGCGCACGCGCAGTATGCTTTGCCCGCAGATTGCTATGCGCAGGTGCGTTATATGGAGGTCAACGACTACAATTCCCAGAAATAATGGATACAGCGGCGAACAACATGTTAAGGCAAGTACCCAAAACACCCCAATCTGACCTGACTGCCATCATTTAAATATCCCGCCAATTTAGGGTGACAGATTCCCTTTAAAGGAATGCTGACTATACAACATGGACACGGCAGAAAGCAGAATGTATCAACGGCTGCCACCAGATTGCTGAGGAGACAGGTGGTCAAAAACACCTGCAGTGAGATTTGGTGGCAATATATCCACTCATCCAAAAGCATAAAACTTAGCTCCATTGTGCTTAAACCCATATAAAAAACCACAGAAGTTTTGGGAATCACTCTGTGGAGCAATAAACAAAAATTGGAACTTATTGGGACTATGGATCAGAACTATGTCCAGAGTAGGAAGCATGAAGCATACGCTGAAAAGAACACCCTGGTTACGATGACAGTGGCTAGGTGATGCTCTGAGGCTGCCTTGCTTTCTCAGGCATTGGAAGCATGCAGTGTGTGATGGGCAAGATGAATTCAAACATTGGGAAATTCTAGGACAAAACATCATTTCTTCGGTGAGGAAGCTGAAGTTTGGACATCATTGGACTTTCCAACAGAACAATGACCTCAACCATACTTTAGGCTATATGCACACATTAAGTATTTGCTCAGTATTTTACATCAGTATTTGTAAGTCAAAACCAGGAGTGGGTGATAAATACAGAAGTGGTGACGTGTTTCTATTATACTTTCCCTCTGATTGCTGGTTTTGGCTTACAAATACTGAGGTAAAAAACTCATAAAATACTGACTGTGTGCACGTGGCCTTAAAGTCTTCCAATTTTAGAAGTAGTCCTGGAAGATTCTGGAATAGTTGTTACAGTTAATTTGCAAGAACTCCATAGAAAACCTGCGGCATAGGAGCACGTACAGGAAGGGGGCCCACTGTTGCCAGCGCCTATAGCATGTATGTTTCCAAAGTCACAGGATGGGAGACATATATTACTGGAAAGAGCAAGGACTGGAACATTACACCATGATGGGAAACACTATTACGAGAACGGTCCCTGGATGAGGGACATACAGCTCTGGCAAAAATTAAGAGACCACGACATCAAAACCCTGTCATGGGCAGCTCATTCTCCAGACCTGAACCCCATTGAAAACCTCTGCAATGTAATCAAGAGGAAGATGGATAGTCACAAGCCATCAAAGAAGAACTGCTTAAATTTTGCACCAGAAGCAGTGTGAAAGACTGGTGGAAAGCATGACAAGACACATGAAAGCTGTTTTTAAAAATCACAGTTATTCCACAAAATATTGATTTCAGAACTCTTCCGGAGTTAATACATTAGTATTGTTGTTTCTAAATAATTATGAACTTGTTTTTTATGCATTATTTGAGGTCTGAAAGCACTGGTTTTTAAAAAATTTTGACCACTTTTCTTTGTCAGAAAAAAATACAAATTTTTTTGCTTGGAAATTCAGAGACATGTTGTCAGAAGTTTATAGACTAAAAGAACAATTTACATTTTACTCAAAAATATACCTATAAAGAGAAAAATCAGACAAACTGAACATTTGAAAGTGGTCTCTTAATTTTTGCCAGAGCTGTATATTACTGGAAGAGGCCCTGGATCGGGGACATATATTACTGCAAGGGGCCCAGCATTCGGGATATCTATTATGGGAAGGTGCCCAGGATGGGGGACAGTATAACAGGAAGAAGCTCAGGATGTTGGACATTATTACGTGAAAGGGCCTAGAATGGGGGATATTATACCAGAAAGAGGCCATTATGGAGTACAATATATCAGTAAGGGAACAAGGATGTTGGACATTATTACTGGAAGGGGCATAGGATGGGGGATATTATACTAGAAAGGGGCCAGGATGGAGGACAATATACCAGGAAGGGGCACAGGATGTTGAACATTATTACTGGAAGGGGCCTAGGATGCAGGATATTACACCAGAAAGGGGCTAGGATGGAGTACATTGTACCAGGTGTCCAGGATGTTGGACATTATTACTACATGGGGCCCAGGATGGGGGACATTATTACTGGAAGGGGCACAGGATGGGGGACATTATTACCAGAAAAGGCCCAGTATGGAGGATATTATACCAGGAAAGGGCCCAGGATGGGTGACATTAGTACAGAATGGAGTCATTATTACATTATGGGGGGTCTAGCATATAAATCCTCTTAAAGAAATAATATTTATTGTTTATGTATTAAAAACCTAAATCACAACAAACAACAATTAGAGACAATTAATACACAAAAAAGCCCTATGAAGTACAAAGTAGATGGTGTCTAGATAGAACAGCACACTAAGCAAGATCTCTAGCGAGATCGCTACTGAGTCACAAGTTTTGTGATGCAACAGCGACCTCGGCAGTGATCTCGCTATGTTTAACACGTAGCAGCGCCCAGGCCCCTGCTGTGAGATCGCTGGTCGTGTCGGAATAGCCTGGACCTTTTTTTGATCATTGAGGTCCCGCTGGGAAGCATGCATCCGTGTGTTTGACACCTTACCAACGACCTCGTTGGCGACTCAGAACCAAGACACATAGGCGTGGACATCATTACACAGGTTGCTACGGGTCGCCGATCGTTGCTGCATCGTTGGGAAGATCTGACTGTTTGGCATCTCACCAGCGACCACATAGCGACGCAGCAACGATCCCTGCCAGGTCGTATCGTTGTCGGGATCACTGTAGCGTCGCTGAGTGTGACGGTACCCTTAACCTAGACTTTTCTAAATGTCCCTGTCATAATGATGACACAAGAAATCAATACTAATGGATAAATCCTGTTGTCAGCCATAGTAGTGAACAGATCAATGCAGCAAAGGCATACATTTTACACAGATAACCAACAATTCCTCATATTAAGGTGTGAAGACAGATTGGTACTTCTCCACTCACAGCCCATGCCTCTACATGCTTCCTCACTGTCTATGGTTCACAGGCCCAGTATGTGGGGGGCACACATATGTCATCAGTTATAGGATTTAGGATCCTAAAAGGGCTAATATAACTGACCAATATTTAGGTGTGGACCAAGGTACAGATTTTGCACAGGGGCCCATTGGACTCCAGTTATGTCACAATAGATAGATAAATAGATACCGTAGATAGATAGATAGATAGATAGATAGATAGATAGATAGATAGATAGATAGATAGATAAATAGATCCAGCTCCAAGCCATCCAATCTGCCTTTGACCCGTATTTTCACAAATATTTGTATTCTACAGAGCTCACTGAATTTGAACTTGGTACTATAATATGGTGACACAGCTGCAGTAGGTCAGTTAGTGAAATTCCTTCCTTCCTAAACATTCCATGATTGACTGTGAGTGAAATTATTGAAAAAATTAAAGCGTTTAGTGACCACAAAAATTCATCTGGAGATCTTGTAAAGTTTACAGAGGAGGAACATTGAAGGGCATTAAAACCAGCATTGTACATTAGGCATACCTTACAAGTAATGTGCTCCAATGCCGGGTATGTACTCCATAAACCAAAATATAAGGAGTAATTTTAGTAACCTAATATAAATAATATATATAATAATAATAATATATATATATATATATACTGTATTTATAAATAATATCATACTATATGGGTTCAAGTGGGCAAGAAGTACTTATAAACCAAGAAAAACCACATGAACAAAGAAAATATAAATGTAGTAAATAAAGACAAATATATAAATAGTACAAATCAATATTAACAACCTCTTATTAGAGACACCAAACATAACATACTAAAATAAAATAAAAAAACAGAACATGATAACAGACAATTTAAAAAGTATGATTAAAAACTGGGGATGCAGGCCATCACACACGTTTATTTAAAAATGACTGATGAGTATATCAAAAAGGTATATATAGCAAATATGCCAAAATTGCAGAGCTTGCAGTCAAAAATATCAAAAAGATATATGTGCTAAATAAAGTGCAGTGCATATAAATATTAGTAAGAATTGCTGTCACAAATGTGGGTAAATTTCATTATAATAAAGCTATGCTAGTTTAAATGGTCCATATATAATATTATTTGTATATAGTAGAGTGCTTTTGATTATAATGCTGGCCGCAAGAAATCTCCATAAGAGTAAACAAAGATGTGTATATACTAACCGGGATTCATGCTGTGCGTGTTGACAGTGCTGCCTCACACTCCTTACCTTACAAGTGATGTGCACTGATGCCGGGTATGAACTCCAGTCTGGTATTGGAGTACATTTCTGGTGAAAATTTTCAAAGCAATGTACATTTTCAGAAATTAGACAGATGGGCTTTGCCATGCCCAGTCTTACCATTCTCTGTCTATTTTGACAAAATTAGACTGGCGTGTCAGCATCTAAAGCTTCTGAGTTGCCCCAAAATGTTGAGACTTTTTATGGTGTTTCATGTCAGAATTGTGCCATATTCACATTAATTAATCACCAACACTCTGCTGACTTAATAACTGCTGAGCTACAAACTTCCTGTGGCATTGACATCAGCATAAAATCTGCTTTCCAGTAGCTTCACGATATGGGTTTCCATGGCTAACTAGCTGAATGCAAGCTCTACAACACCAAGCACAATGTCAAGCATCAAATAGAATGATGTAAAGCAGGGGTCTCAAACTCGCGGCCCGCGGGCCAACTGCGGCCCTCGGGACACGCGTTTGCGGCCCCCACCTCATGGGCCCTCGGTATATACTTTGCGGCCCTCGGCTGGGATCTCACATGCGAGAAACACCGCATGTGAAATCCCAGTCACTGGTAGTACCGGTCATTAAGGTCATGAATATGGACGCCACTCCTCTCATAGGCGTGCCGCCCATATTCATAAGCTTAATGAGCGGTACAACAGAAAGATTGCGGCGCCGGGCATACTCACCTCATCTCCTGCTGCTGCCGCCGCCCGCGCTTCCTGTCTCTGACACAGAGAGCAGCGCCGCTGAATGACGTCATCATTCAGCGGCCTGCTCTGTCAGAGTGAGGAAGCGCGGGCACCGGTGGTGATGCTGCGGACAGGTGAGAGGTGGTGTGTGTGTGGACAGGTGAGAGGTGGTGTATGTGTGTGTTTGTGTGTATGTGTGTGTAGGAGAGCGATGGGGAAAAGCAATGATGGCAGTAATGGGGAAAAGCAATGATGGGAGTAATGGGGAAAAGCAATGGGGAAAAGTAATGATGGCAGTAATGGGTAAAAGCAATGATGGCAGTAATGGGGAAACGCAATGATGGCAGTAATGGGGAAAAGCAATGATGGAAGTAATGGGGAAAAGCAATGGGGAAAAGCAATGATGGGAGTAATGGGGAAAAGCAATGGAAAAGCAATGATGGCAGTAATGGGGAAAAGCAATGGGGAAAAGCAATGATGGCAGTAATGGGGAAAAGCAATGGGAAAAACAGTGATGGGGAAAAGCAATGATGGGAGTGATGGGAAAAAGCAATGGGGGGGAATGAGCGCTGGGTGAATGAACGCTGGGGAGGATGAGCGCTGGGGGAGGATGAGCGCTAGGGAGGATGAGCGCTGGGGAGGATGAGCGCTAGGGAGGATGGGCGCTGGGGAGAATGAGCGCTGGGGGAATGAGCGCTGGGGAAGAATGAGCGCTGGGGGAGGATGAGCGCTGGGGAGGATGAACGCTGGGGAGAATGAGCTCTGGGGGAGAGAATGGCGCTGGGGGAATGAGCGCTGGGGGAATGAGCGCTGGGGAGGATGAGCGCTGGGGGAGGATTAGCGCTGGGGGAGGATGAGCGCTGGGGAGGATGAGTGCTGGGGAGGATGGGCGCTGGGGAGGATGGGCGCTGGGGGAGGATGGGCGCTAGGGAGGATGAGCTCTGGGGGAGAATGAGCACTGGGGGAAGATGAGCGCTGGGGAGGATGAGCGCTGGGGAGGATGAGCGCTGGGGGGAATGAGCGCTGGGGAGGATGAACACTGGGGAAAATGAGCGCTGGGGAGGATGAACCCTGGGGAAAATGAGCACTGGGGAGGATGAGCGCTGGGGGAGAATGAGCGCTGGGGGGAATGACTTCTTGCTGTTAACTAGTTAATGTTTACTTGTCCACCACACTGCAGTGTCAAAAGAGGAAGACAGAGACAGGCAGCAACATCACATCAGAGAGCTCTTGACCTCGAAACAGAAAATCCTCAGATCCTGGTATTGTAACATAATATTAAGGATAATATTTATTCATTGATATTGCGCTATTAACTCCACAGCACTATACATACATCATCAACACTCTCCCCATTGGGACATTTGATAACATTGGAATGTTTTTGTAAAAGCTTTTCTTGTGGAAAACCTGATGCGGCCCAGCCTCACCCAGATTCTACCTCCAGCGGCCCCCGGGTAAATTGAGTTTGAGACCCCTGATGTAAAGCATGACAACGGTGTACTCTGGAGCACTGGAAACATGTTCTATGGACTGACTAATCACACTTTTGTATCTGGCAGTCTTGGGAAGAAGTTGGGTGAATGCTTGGAGAACATTACCTGCTTGACTGTATTTTGCTATCTGTAAAGTTTGGTGGAGTAAGGATAATGCACTGAAATAATTAATTTTCAGGGGTTGGACTAGGTTATTTAGTTCCAGTGTAGGAAAACCTTAATGCTTCAAAAACCAAGACATTTTGGAAAATTTTATGCTCTCCACTTTGAGGGAATAGTTTGGCAAAAGCCCATTTCTGTTCCAGTATTACTGTTCCTGACCACACAAAGCAAATTTGATAATAGCATGAATAGGTGAGTTTGGTGAGATAGATAGACAGATAGATAGATAGAAAGAAAGTCCCATACTGTTCTTTGTCTTCTGAGTGGTTGGTCCCTTCAGTCCTTGTATGTGTGTTCTCTCCAGTTCCATACTGTTCTTCGTCTTCTCCTGAGTGGTTGGTCCCTTCAGTCCTTGTATGTGTGTTCTCTCCAGTCTCTGTAGAAGATGCTTCCATGTCTTCTGCGTACTTTACAGAAGGAAATGTGAGCTAAAATTTTACCTCAGGGGTGTATTTATGCATCCAGCATGCTTTTATTTTGTAAAGAAAGGAGTGGCTTTACTTGAAGAAAGAATGTCTCCATGAAATCAAGGAAATAGTTGGGGAAGTTTTATAACTGTTTATTTAACATCATAAGCATGTATTGTATTCATTTGAGTGGATACACATCAAGTCACAATTCCTTTGTCACATCTTTCATCTGCCTACTTCTTGTTAACTTTGCTTTTCAATTTACAAAAAGGAAAAGTATAAATAGACATGAATATAACTATGGTATCACACTACACAGGTTGGTTGTTAAATATGCAAAAAAGTAGATTGGGGCTCATTCTAGAAATAGTAATAATATCGGACGGATTTCAGTTCACTAGTGAATTTCCCATTAATGTACACTCTGCACCCCATCTTGACTGAAAAAAAAACAGAAATGTAGAAATTATTGCAAATTTATTAAAAAAGAAAAACAAGCTAATTAAGGTCTGAAACCGTGGTCAAAGTTATCTGAGTACACAAATCTCAAGGGGTGCCCAAACATTTGCATTGCCCGCATTCCTTTTTGAAATTTTAAAATGTAAAATATGAAAATATGTATATTTTTTGGCTAAAAAACAAAAGGAAATGTGTCATCTTTAACTTTAGGCCTTTTAGAGATCATTTCATCTTCAACTTGCTTGACTGTTCATAATAACACTAATTTTGAACAGTGGTGCCCATACTTTTACATGCCAATTATTTTTGTGCTGATGGTGGTTCCTGTGATATATTAATTTACTGTTGTTGGTTCTGGTGAGATATTCATTTACAGTTGCTGGTTTCGGTGATGTTTTTGTGTACCCATGATGGTACTGGTGATGTAATAATGTACTGATGGTGGTAATGGTGATGTGCTCATGTACTGATGTGCTGTATTCATGTGCGGATGGTGATTCTGTTAATGTTTTCCTTCACTAATTGCGTTTGTGGTGATGTATTTCAGTACTGTTGGTGGTTCTGTTGTATTTCGGTCCTTTTGGTGGTTCTGTATTCATGTACTTTTATTGGTTCTGAACCTGTAGAAATGTAGGAATTGATCATTTGTTAGATAATATTTGCTATGTTAATTTAGTATTGTGCCATGTGACAAGCTAAGGGTTAGTACATCTGTATTTATGTTAAGAACATTAATAATAAAATGATGCCAAATCATATTAGTTTGTAATCTTCCTACTGTCAGGATTCAGCTCTGCTTGCTGGTTCCCGCAGTCATTACATGACCACTCATATGTGATTTTCATACATACAGTAACGCGCCAACTAACTTATTTTACTGCTTCTCTCAATGAAGCAGGGACTGTTTTCCACTGAAATTGAGAGAATTACAAAGAACAGCTAGTCATCACGTGACTGTAAAGTATGCTAATCACATGAGTGGTCACATGACAACTTCTTAAACTGCTTAAGCTGTTTATAGGAGGGTCTGCTTATCTGAATTTTTGTCCTGGGTGCAGTAAAACATAGATTCACCTGTGCCTACACTTTAGATCTATCTGTGTGATCCAGTCCACGATTTTCAATTATGTGACGCTGTAAAAATCGCTATTCAACCATTTCTTTCATGATTCTCACTCTTACTAAAGACTTGTATGACATTGCTTGCTAGTCTGAGTTATGATTGTTCATTGATGAAACAATTATCGGCTTATATATGAACATGTACAGATGAAGCCATTCTTAAAACGACAAAGATATCATAATGCAAAAGAATGTGACTCGACATCCAACAATACAAATTCAATGACTTTTGTTATGCTAAGTGACAAGCGTTCACTTTCTGTGTCATGATGTCTTTCTTATGTGTTCATAGCTACATCTGTAGTTGAAATACACTCCAGCAAGTTCAACTCATAATCTGTAGGATGGTACATTTGCGTTTTCTGCCCATTCCCCAACCACTCACTCAGCTGATTTCATAACTCTTATATGATTGAGCGGAAAAGAAGCATGCATGGTTGACCACTAGTTGTATTGATTTAATTCCGACCAGTCTAACTTTTATCACCTGTACATTATCTGAATAGGAATGCCTTTCTTAACGTGGTTCTCCCAGGAAAAGAAAAAATAAACAAACACAAAAAAACGAAAACGTAATTTGAAATAAATTCCAACATCCCTTTAATATCGTAATTAGCAAATCACATTTTTCGTCTAACAAAGTCTAAGCACGTTACTACGTTAACAAGGCCACCATCTTGTTACATGAACAGAAACTTGTCCTAGAATGATAATAGGACTGGTGCCTGTAAGTATATGCAGTAAGATTCTCTACGCCTAAGATTTGGAGATAACACATTCCATGTACTATCAAGCTATCTCCATTCAGAAAAAAGCAATGCTGGAATCTCCAGTATTACATCAAATAGACAGGTTGGACAGTAGTGTCAGCAGCCTCTACTTATCTCTATACCCATGGTATCTTGGGAATTCAATCAGAAATACATGGTGTATTCCGGTGTGAGTAGCTTCTTCTTACCTTAGTACCTTTTGAATCTTTATTGCTTGATCAAATTAACAGGGTGGAAATCAGTGTGAGCAGCCTATTATTACCTCAGCACCTGTGGTACCCCCACTATTGGATCAGAAAGATATGGTGGACAGCAGTGTGAGGAGTCTTTTCTTACCACATCCCTACTGGTATTTTGAGTATTAGATAAGAAAGTCAGAATGAGCAAATTCTTTTTGCTTTCCATACCCTTGGCACCAACAGTATTAGATCTGAAAGGCAAAGTGGACAGCAGTGTTAGCAGCCTCTTCTTACCTCAGCAATCCTGGTATCTCCAGTGTTAGATCAGAAAGAAAAGATTGACTGTAGTATGATGAGTATCTTCTTACCTCAGTTCCCTTACGTCTCCTATCACTAAATCAGAAAAACTAGGTGGACAGATGTGTATGGAGTCTCTGCTTATTTCAGTACTCCTGCTATCTTGAGTATTAGATAAGACGGTATAAAGCTATAAGAGCATCCTATTCTTGCCACCAGGAGTCCTTGCATCCCTAAAATTAATTAGATCTGAAAATCCACCTGGGACATATTTTCCTACACATGAAGGAAGGGTATGGAAACTATTGCTTCTCATGCTCAAAGGCAATTGTCCTACTAACCTTCTAGGACAGGTTTCTGTTAGAATAACAAGGTGGCTACCAATTTAATTTTATAGCTATTACTTCCCTAGAAAATACAAGTGCAATTTACTAATTAAAGGAAGAAACATACTTTAAATTGTATCTATATTATGAAAATGTTATTTAAAATTATATTAATCCCCTTTACAAAACGTATTTGTAATATTGCAGTGTGAACATTTCTAATAGGTTCGGAGATGTGCAGTTTTACATGTTAAGTGAGCTGTTTGACTCTGTGATTAATCATATTTATATCAAAGTATCAAACTCCATTTCCGTAGACATGTATTCTGACTGTTTTGTGATGGCATATGGTGAACTATTCTCATTGAGTAACCTCTTAATGACCTATAGCGTACATTTTCTTTATAGGTCACTTAGGAAAGTATGAAGTTGGCTCAGGAACTAAGCCGGGCTTCATTCCAGGCAGATGCTGGCTGTGTTAGATAGCGAGCTTCTACCTGTAATTGCAGTGATTGGAGATAGCTCTGTTCATTGTAGTTTAACCAGTTAAATATCGCTGTCTGTCACTGACAGCAGCATTTAAATGTCATCATTGTAGGCATATTCGCGCACCAGTTTCCATTGGCCCCCCTGCGTTATAACAACTTATCATTGCAACTTAGTGCCTCCTGGACCCTGTAACCACCATGTTAGACTTCTGTAAAGTTCAGTTGTGTATTAAGCAATCTCAGGAGATGAGATTGCTGCATGCTAGGCATGCAGCCTGTGTTGCATAGCCAGCATGTGCTTCTAATCACAGTGGCCATGGCAAGCTTTAATCACCATAGTATAACCATTTAAATACCAACATCAAGCATGATGACTGGCTTTCTCAAGCTTATAGCATGTGTGAGGCCGTGAAAGGAATAATATATGAGAGTTGTTATGTGTCCCCCAGGATGCACATAGAAGCATACCCACTGGAGTGCATTATAATTCCAGATGTAGCTGTGGTTACCATGAAAAATTAAAGAGAAATTTGAGGTGTTCAAAGTATTTGACCTAGTCAGATTTAAGCAAACCTGACATGGGCTTTTATTTCTGAAGAGATCTGCAGGATTGGTAGTGGGATGGATATCTGTCTCCATTCAAGGTTTTAGGAGTGACCCATTTCCACGAAACCCATTTTAATTTTCAGTTGAGGTTTGGGTGTGTCAGGTTTTGGTTTGCAAGCACAGAGCAGGAGCTCTGTGCATGATAGGTCTGTGTGTCATGTATAGTGTACAGTTCCTATAGCGTCTTGTGCTTGGGTGCGAGGAAAACACAGGAGACATAGGTTGAAATGAAATGACTTGTATTACTTCATACAAGCATGCTGAAAAGTTCACACAGTTTGCAGGAACAGCGACAGGAGACACAGCAGGCCAGAGTAACTTCAAGCACTACAATAAATCTCCAAAGCAGGTTCAGGATCTCTTCTCTGTACCGTAATTCCTCTGCAAACATGGATTCACGAAAAGCAGGTTTCCAGAGTCCAAAAGTGTTCCAAGGTTCCTCAGTAGGGAATAGCTGGAGTACAAGTCCAAGGCTTCCAGGAGTCAGGTCACAGACTGACTGAGGCTTGATTCAGGAGCACTGATTGTTCAGCTGAGGCTGCTTAAGAAGCAAGAGGGAAGAATCAGGGTGGGAACATGAAAACTGGAAACTCCATATTAACTGAGGGCAAGAGCTGCAGAAAGACAGAAAGCAAAATGGCCGACGGAAAACTGAGTTTCAAGGAACATGTCAACAGAGACAAAGAACCTTACATTACTCCCCCTTAGGGACAACCTCCGGATGACCTCAGACCAGGCTTGTCAGGGTACCTCTGATGAAACTGGCGGAGCAGGCGAGGAGCATTTACATTATTGACTGGTTCCCATGAGTTGTCCTCCACTGGGTAGCCCTGCCATTTAATCAAATATTGCAACTGATTTCTGTACAACCTGGAATCTAGAATCCTTTCCACCATAAATTCTTCCTGACCATCGACCAGCACTGGGTCAGGGCAAGGAGAAGAATGTCCAGGAAACGTATTGGGTGTTGCAGCCTTTAGTAGGGATACATGAAAGACAGGGTGGATTCTCATAGTTCTGGGCAGTTGAAGACGACAAGCAACATCACTTATAATCTTATTGATCTTATAAGGTCCAATGTACTTATGTCCCAATTTAGACGATGGAATCTTTAATTTAAGATTTCTGGTTGACAGCCAGACCAAATCTCCTACCTTGAAAGCTGGTGCAGGTTTACGAAATTTATCTGCTGCTTTCTTGTACCTTTCCTGAGCCAATTCTAGATTTTCCTTTAGAAGATCCATATTCTTTTGTAAAGAAGTGATTCTTTCAGCCACTGCCGGCAAGGGCGTATCTATGGGAAATCGAGGAAGAATGTTAGGATGATAACCTAGATTGGAGTAAAAAGGAGACTGCTTAGTGGAGGCGCTCTGAGAGTTGTTATAAGAGAACTCAGCCAGTGGAAGTAGATCCACCCAATCATCCTGTAGGTGGCAGATAAAACAGATACTGCTCCAGGGTCTGATTGGTTCGTTCTGTCTGTCCATTAGTCTGGGATGAAAAGCAGAAGAAAGGTTTACTTTAATGTCCAATGCTGCACAGAAATTTTGCCAAAACCTTGAAGTGAATTGCACCCCTCGATCCGAAATGACCTCATCCGGTACTCCATGTAAGCGAAACACATTCTTAATCATCAAGTCTGATGTCTGTTTTGCAGTGGGTAAGCCGACACAAGGGATAAAATGAGCTGCCTTTGTTAGACGGTCAACCACCACTAGAATGGTGTTCTTCCCTTGAGAGGTTGGTAACTCCACAATGAAGTCCATAGAAATGGATCCCCACGGGCGGGACGGGGTGGGAAGAGGTTGCAACAGACCAGTTGGTGAGGAGCGAGGTGTTTTGCATCTTGCACAGACTTCACATGAAGTGACATAGTTTAAGACATCTTTCCTGTAAGTGGGCCACCAAAAGAAACGAGAAAGAAATTCTTGTGTCTTTAGAATTCCCCTATGCCCGGCTATCTTGGAATCGTGGATGAGTTGCAATACTCTCAATCTGACTGTTTCAGGTATATACAGACGTTGTCCCTGAATCCACACACCATTCTTAAAGACAAGACTTACGTCCCTTGGGGGTTGAGCCAACAAAGAATCCGCATGGCATGCTTCCTTGATGTCCTTAAGTAGGTCTTGATTATGAATCACTCCCAGGAATCTAGAGTCAGGAAGAATAGTCTTAGGAGGAGTAAGTGGACGTGTCTCTGCTGAATGAATCCTAGAGAGTGCATCAGCCTTTCCATTGCGCGATCCTGGTCTATAAGAAATGACAAAATTAAATTGGTTTAGGAAAAGATTCCAGCGAGCCTGGCGAGGAGTCAGGCACTTAGCCGACCTGATAAATTCAAGGTTACGATGGTCTGTCAGGACGACTATTTGCTGTGCAGCTCCCTGAAGAAGGTGTCTCCATTCCTTGAAGGCGGCAATAATGGCCAACAATTCTCTATTGCCCACATCGTAGTTCCTCTCAGCCGAAGACAACTGCTGGGAAAAGAAGGCACAGGGATGCAAGACATTCTTCTCACCTGTTCTCTGAGAGAGTATAGCTCCAACGGCACAGTCTGAAGCATCCACCTCTATTATGAAGGCAAGCTCGGGGTTGGGATGTACTAAGATAGGTGCGGTGGTAAATTTATCCTTTAAACAGGAAAATGCTTCCTGAGCTTGCGGAGTCCAGGAGAACCTAGACTGTTTCCGGGTAAGTTGGGTGATAGGTGACACTACCTCAGAAAAATTCTTAATGAAACGTCTATAGAAGTTGGCAAACCCGATGAAACGCTGCACCTCCTTCACATTTCTAGGAATTGGCCAATCCTTGATGGCTTGGGTCTTGCTTCCATCCATACTAATCCCTTGCGTAGATAGTACATACCCCAGAAATTGAATTTCGGTCCTATGGAATTCACATTTTTCAAGTTTGATGTAGAGATGGTTTTGTCTTAGGCGTTCTAAGACCATTCTCACATGTCCATGATGTTCCTCTGTGGAGTTAGAAAAAATTAGAATATCATCCAGATAAATCACCACAAATGTATTTAGGAGATCCCTGAAGATATCATTCACGAAGTGTTGGAAAGTGGCTGGGGCGGTACTCAGACCAAAAGGCATAACTAGATATTCAAAGTGTCCATAGCGTGACCTGAAAGCAGTCTTCCATTCATCCCCAGGTCTAATACGGACCAAGTTATAGGCCCCACGGAGATCCAGTTTAGAGAAAATTTTGGCATGCCGCACTCTCTCCAACAATTCAGGGATTAAAGGCAATGGATAACGGTTTCTAATAGTAACCTTATTGAGTTCCATATAGTCTATGCAGGGTCTCAGAGATCCATCTTTCTTCTTCACAAAGAAGATGGGTGCACCTGCGGGAGATGAAGAGGGGCGTATGAAGCCCTTGGCTAAATTTTCGTCTATATAATCCTTCAAAGCTTTTAGCTCGGGCCCCGCTAGGGGTAGATCTTACCAAAAGGTATCTCGGCTCCAGGCAATAATTCAATTGGACAATCATATGGACGGTGAGGAGGAAGCTGATCAGCGTTCTTCTTGTCACATAAATCCACATAGTCCTGGTATACAGTTGGTAGTTCAGGGACTGACATGGTTCCTTTAGGAACAGAGCAAGCTGAAACTCCTTGACTCATCTGTTTCTCCGGAAAGTGTAATTCCTTGGTCTCCCAGTTAATCGTAGGATTCTGCGCCTGCAGCCATGGTAGCCCTAGAATAATGGGAAAGTGGGGAGAAGAGATAAGCATAAAAGACATTTTCTCCTGATGATCTTTACCCATAAGGACCCTCAAAGGCTCTGTTTCTTGATCCACTGGTCCAGAAGTCAGTAGAGAGTCATCCACAGTGTCCATCTGTACTGGAGTAGCCTTCTTCACTGAACGTATCCCTGTTTTAGAGCAAAGGAGATATCCATAAAATTTCCACTTGCTCCTGAGTCGATCATAGCAGAGCTAGACACCCAGACTGAGTCAACCCAGAGTTTGATGGAAAGGAAGCAATGAGAATTGTTTCTTTTACAACTCAGCTGGGACACCGCTGAGGAAACTTGAAAAATTGCAGCGTTTATACCGTCATCGTCCCCAGAACTAACAGAGTTTAAGTCGAGAAATCAAGATCTCTTGCAGCAGATCTCTCTGGAGCCTGAGGCTCGGACATGACAGAGCTCCTCTCGCAACACTCACAGTGAATGACTGCTGCAGTAGTCTTACGAGAACGGCTGGGGCAGTTTATAATGAAGTGCCCTGACTTACCACAGTAGAAACATAGATTTTCCTTTATACGATGTTCTTTGCGTGCATCACTAACCGTCTTTGTAAAGAGTCCACCTGCATGGGTTCAGGTTCTGGTTCCCTTGTGATCCTACTCAAAGGTTCCTTAGCTGAGGAGGGAGGTAGTAAAAGGTTAGTGCGATTATTTTCGAACCATCTCTCTTGTCTGCGTTCAGTCAGACGAGCATCAATACGGATACAATAGTTAATAAGGTCACCTAACGCAGTGGGAGGGTCGGCACGAGCAAGTTCATCCTTAATCAGTGGAGACAACCCTTTCCGAAAAATAGATTTTTTAGCGGAAGTGTCCCAAGTGGTATCAAGAGCCCATCTCCTGAAATCCAGGGCATATTCGGCTACTGAACGCTTACCTTGGCGCAAAGTTAACATGGCTGCTTCAGCTGTTGCACTTCGATTGGGGTCATCAAACACCTGCCCCATGGCTGAAATAAAAGCATCAAGGTGATTCAAACAATCATCCTCAGTCTCAATCAGAGGGTTTGCCCACATCAAAGCCTTATTGGTAAGCAACATGATTATAGTAAGCACTTTGGATCGTTCAGTGGGAAATTGTGAAGCATGTGCAGAGAAAAATAAATTGCATTGATTAATAAATCCCCTGAATTTCTCACGTTCACCGCCAAAACGAAAAGGAGGTAATTTGGGGATCCCAGAACTTGGGGTTATGGCAGGAGCCTGGGCTCGTTCCTCTAGAGCCTCAATCCTGGCTCGCAATTCCTGGGTAGTCTGTCCAAACACTTGCAAATTATGATTAGTGAGGTCCTGTAGGCTTGCAAAACGGGTTTTTAAAGTCTGTACATCTGAAAGGATTGTATCAGTCACTCCGCAAAGTTCCTTTATGCGGGCCTCCATCTTCCAGATCTTTTAAGGCAGAAGTGCTGGAAGGAGAAGAGGAAAGGAAAAAAAAAACAAAACAATAGTGTTTACCTGTGGTAACACTCCAGAGTAAAATTTTAAGGGAATGCGCTCACCTGGAATGGTTGTGAGAAGTCACAACCACTGTCATCACATAAGGTATTAAACGGACATCTGATATCCACAGTCACAGCAGACACGGCTTTCCCAGACCCAGCAGACGCTAAACATTGGCTCCTGAATCTTGTCATGTATAGTATACAGTTCCTATAGCGTCTTGTGCTTGGGTGCGAGGAAAACACAGGAGACATAGGTTGAAATGAAATGACTTGTATTACTTCATACAAGCATGCTGAAAAGTTCACACAGTTTGCAGGAACAGCGACAGGAGACACAGCAGGCCAGAGTAACTTCAATCACTACAATAAATCTCCAAAGCAGGTTCAGGATCTCTTCTCTGTACCGTAATTCCTCTGCAAACATGGATTCACCAAAAGCAGGTTTCCAGAGTCCAAAAGTGTTCCAAGGTTCCTCAGTAGGGAATAGCTGGAGTACAAGTCCAAGGCTTCCAGGAGTCAGGTCACAGACTGACTGAGGCTTGATTCAGGAGCACTGATTGTTCAGCTGAGGCTGCTTAAGAAGCAAGAGGGAAGAATCAGGGCGGGAACATGAAAACTGGAAACTCCATATTAACTGAGGGCAAGAGCTGCAGAAAGACAGAAAGCAAAATGGCCGACGGAAAACTGAGTTTCAAGGAACATGTCAACAGAGACAAAGAACCTTACACTGTGTGAATTTGGACACAGGCCAGAGCAAGAGAAGCCAAGCCACTGACGCACCCACGAGTGATACGGTGGTACAATCACCCACGGCAACATAGTGTTACGGACTGTTACAGACTATCTAGTTGCGATCTGAAGAATAACGTTTGTTTTTATGTTGTAAGTTGACAAAATAAAGACTTTTACATTGAAATATCTTGGCTCACTGCCTGTCACGCTGAGATGGTCTTCAGAAATGAAAGGGGGCCACAAACTGTTCCTAGAACTAGGACCCTAACTACACTTGTCCTGGGCGTTTTCTTGAAGGTAGAGAGGCCAGAGTCTCCAACCTTACTATTCTCCTGTTAAACCCTAATCTGTCCCCCTCCCACACACCATGAGGCATGGGACAGAAATGTAAGGTGAACAAGACACAAAGACAAAAGCTGAATAACAGAAAACCTCTGTCATACAAAAGCTCTAACCAACAATAGGGAGGAGAATAGTGACAGGGAGGAATAAACTAAATGGGAAAAGGGACAAGGAGATAAATACAGAAAACCACAGAACACTACTACAACAACTCTACTCCAACCACTTAGCTTTAGCACACAGCACAGGAAGATGAATCTTTCACTGGCAGGGACAAGAAAGTCTGACCAGTTTTTATAGGATGAGGCAATCATTAGTGATGAGCGAGCGTGCTCATTACTGCTCGTTACTCGCTCAGTATCAGTGTGCTACAGATGCAAGCTACTCGGCAAGTATTTTTGAATGCTCGTGCGCAAGAGCGAGTCCCTGCCCTTGCCCTTTATTAGACAGCTAATAAACATACATAAGGTTTGCCTGCCAGTCACTGTGATGCCATAGCCATCTTGGTTGTGGCATTACTGTGATTGGCTGGTCGCATATCATCATCAGGTCCATATAAGACCCAAGATGCCATGCTCGGAACACTGTACCAATGGACTAAGGTAGAGCAGGTAGAGGTACTGTGTTGCTGAGCTATGGAAAGAGTTGTAGCTGCATATAGGCACTGATTAGACATCTGTAAAATTTATTTCAACTGCAACAACAGCCCTTATTAGGGCTAATTATAATCAATGTTTGGAATGCTGCAACACTTAGGGAAAAATTGTGCTGAAGGAATAGTGTAGGACAGGATAGGGTTAATTGCATGTCCTTTCTGCTGCAACTCATACCAAAAGTCCTTCAAGTTCTCAGAGCTAATAATATTCCTTTTGCTCTTAATCCTGCAAATTTTTCTCAGCAGGGAAATATTATACGCCAATTCTACTGCACCAGTTGTGCATCAAAAGCATACAGTCAGACTTAGTTGGTTAGTAATAACATCGGCATATTGCTCCTACAGTGTAAGAAGTCCATCTGAGGTGGACAAATTTTCCTGTGATAGTAATCATGCTAATTTTTTTCAGCAGGGTGTGGTACACCAAAGGGGATCTTGCTTGATGGGAGATATATTTCTTCTGGCAGACTGAAGTTTGCTCGGGATTTTCCATGATCACAGGACCTGTGATGAGGTCATAGTCACGTGATCAGGTCAGCTGATGTGTACCTCACCTGAGGGTGTGGACTAGGCCTATTTAACAGGAGCTGTGGGAGTATGAGGTGTGGAAGGAAGGAGTTTGGCTGAAGTCAGCCTGGAAGATTGTTTTCGTGACAGTGTGTCAATGCACACCAGGAAGCGAGTACCAGACCACCCGGGAATGGCACCTGGCGGTCTCAGCTGACATTCCACCGCTTAGTTAAGCCTGTCCCAAGCAAGGGTGAGTCTGGGATCAGTGGTTCTCCAAACTGGAGTGATTTATGTTCTGTTTTTGATTTTGTTATCTGGACTTTTGTTGAACTTATCATTAAAAACCACTGAACTTTGAACTGAACGCCTGTGTGTTTACCTCATTACTGCGGCCCGGCCCCTGCCTACCAGAGCGGATCCCTACAATTGGTGGCGTTAATGCGGCATACGCAGTGAGGTCAGGCTGTTTTTTTTTGTGGATGTTTTTTTTTTCCTCTGCATGACAGTAAATGTCCTGGGTGAAGAAAGTGACGCAAGACCCGGTGGATAACTGTCCGAAGATGGAGAGCACAGTAAAAATGCTGGTGGAGGCCATGCGACAGCAGCAGCAGACTACACAGCAGCAGCAGCAAGCTATACAGCAGCAACAACAGGCTATGCAGCAGCAGCAGGCTATACAGCAGCAGGCTATGGAGCAGCAACAGCAGGCTATGCAGCAGCAGCAGGCTATACAGCAGCAGGCTATGGAGCGGCAACAGGAAACCAACCGTCTACTGATGCAGCACATAACAGCGCCGCAGACAGCAGGAGCTGCCCCGGGACGTCAGGATGTCCGGAAAGCGGTACGCACAGCGATTAAAAAAATGGAAAAGTCAGATGATGTCGAGGTGTACCTGGAGATGTTTGAAGGCGTGGCTGAGAGAGAGAGTCTACCCCGGGACCAGTGGGCAGAAATCGTGGCTCCGTTTTTGGCTCCAGGACCCGCGAAAGCCTATATGGACCTAGCCCCCGAGCAACAGAGAGACTATGAGATCGTCAAGGGTGAGATACTTGCACGTCTTGGGGTAAATGTTTTGTCCGGGCCCAGCGGGTACACCAGTGGAAGTTTTCCCCTTCCGAGCCAGCTCGGTCCCAGTACTATGATTTGATACACCTGGTAGATAAATGGTTGCAGCCGGAGGTGTTGTCACCCAGCGCTATGCGGGATAGGATAGTAACTGATAAATTCTGGAGGACTATGCCCCACACCCTGCAAACCTGGGTTGGACAGGCAGCCCCTACTGATTGTCTCCAAATGGTAGACCTCATTGAAAGATATGGGGCTACCAAAGAGATACAGGGAGAGACTACCCGGAAGGTAATGAGTAAATTTCCCAAACCTTCACCCGCCGTTCGGTGAGCAGAGACTCGGAAGGCCGCCCAAGACACGTCTGGGGACGAAAGAGGTCCCATAATCTGTTGGCGGTGCCAAGAACCAGGACATGTGAGAGCTGATTGCCCCCATCTGACTGAGCCCATGGACACCAACTATGGATACTATCAGTCTCACTATGCCGAACACATGTGTGCAGTGGGCAAACCAGAGGGACCCAGTATGAACCATTTGTGTAAAGTGGAGGTGGAGGGTAACCCTGATGTGGCTCTTCTGGACTCAGGGAGTCTTGTGACCCTAATACGAGCCAGCCACGTCCAAATCAGCGAGTATACTGGTCGGAAAATGGGTGTATTATGTATACATGGGGACTTAAAACATTATCCTACCGCCCTGGTAATGATAAACACGCCAGCGGGGAGGAGGTGCCACGAGGTGGGGGTGGTGGTTAATTTGCATTATGACGTAATAATGGGGAGAGATTTTCCGTTATTTTCTGTGCTTTGGCCTGTAATTACCCCTCCCACAGAACAGTCATCGACACCAGTGGCAACCAGGTTGCATTCTCCAGAAATCGGGCATGAACCTGGTGGCCCAGAGGAAGATGTGCTGGCGGTAGGAGTACCGTTGCCTTCGGTGGAGGAGGAAAACCCCTCTCCTATAGAAGTGTTAGCTGGGGAGATGGAAGATTTGCCACCGGGACCAGAATTGTCAGACTTAAATGTGGCAGGTGACAATTTTGGTACGGCACAACTCCGGGACCCTACGTTGACTCGAGCCCGGGAAAATGTACTGGTTGTCAATGGGGAACCCCAACACCCCGGGGCAGCTACAGTATTTCCCCGATTCGAGCTGAACCAAGATTTGATGTATCGGGTTGAAAAAATACATGGGGAAATTGTCGAGCAATTGCTGGTACCACAGTCATATCGGAGGTTGGTAATGGACTTAGCGCATGCGCATGTACTAGGGGGACATTTGGGCCAAAAGAAAACCCTAGACAGAATTCTACAACGGTTTTACTGGCTAGGGGTCTATGAAGAAGTTAAACGGTATTGTAACTCTTGTCCCGTGTGCCAGGTAACCAGTCCGCAGCCTCATTTTCGGAGTCCCTTGGTGCCTTTACCAATTATAGAGGTCCCGTTTGAGAGAATAGCCATGGATCTGGTGGGGCCGGTTAATAAATCAGCAAGGGGTCATCAACACATCCTCGTAGTTCTAGATTACGCTTCCAGGTATCCTGAGGCTATTCCCCTGCGACACACCTCGGCCAAACTAATCGCAAAAGAACTCATGGGTATGTTCTCTCGGGTGGGAATCCCTCAAGAAATCTTAACAGATCAAGGGACCCCCTTTATGTCAAAAATCATGAAGGAACTCTGCCACTTGTTAAGTGTTAAACAGTTGCGCACATCGGTCTATCATCCCCAAACAGACGGTTTGGTAGAAAGGTTCAATAAAACCCTGAAGAATATGTTAAAAAAAGCAGTCTCTAAAGATGGTAAGGACTGGGATCTCTTGTTGCCATACCTGATGTTTGCAGTGCGGGAGGTGCCCCAGGCATCTACGGGGTTTTCGCCCTTCGAACTATTATATGGCAGACATCCCCGTGGCTTACTCGATATAGCTAAAGAGGCCTGGGAAAACCAACCAACTCCCCACAAAAGTGTGATAGAACATGTGGCCAAAATGCAAGAGAGAATGGAGACAGTCCTACCATTAGTCCGAGAACATATGGAAGCAGCACAAAGGTCACAGAGGCAGGTCTATAACCGGGAGGCACGGGTAAGGTCCTTTAACCCTGGGGATCGGGTGTTGGTACTTGTGCCTACAGTGGATAGTAAGCTCCTTGCAAGGTGGCAGGGACCCTATGAGATTATGGAGAAGGTGGGTCCTGTAAACTATAAAGTACACCAACCAGGGCGAAGAAAGCCAGAACAGGTATACCATGTGAATCTGCTCAAACCATGGAAAGACAGAGACCCTCTTGGTGAGGATTGTCCACGGCCTGCATTTCCAGTAGAGAGGGCTACCTTGCCTCAGGAGAAGGCAAGAGAAGTCCTCTCTGCCGTCAAAATAGCAGACACTTTGTCTCCTAGACAAGTTCAGGAGGTCCGAGAGTTTGTTAGCCGAAATACCGATGTTTTTTCAGAGCTCCCTGGCCGTACCTCCCTAATCCAACATGACATTGTCACGGAGCCGCAGGCCAAAGTCCGATTAAAGCCATATCGGGTGCCTGAGGCCCGGCGACAAGCCATCTCGGAAGAGGTAAAGAAGATGCTGCAGTTAGGGGTTATTGAAGAGTCCCAGAGTGAGTGGGCCAGCCCAATAGTCCTAATACCAAAACCAGATGGGACACTAAGGTTCTGTAATGACTTTAGAAAACTGAATGACATTTCTAAATTTGACGCCTACCCCATGCCCCGGGTCGATGAGTTAATAGAGCGGTTTGGGCAGGCCCGGTATTTTTCAGTCATTGACCTCACAAAAGGGTATTGGCAGGTGCCCCTAACCAAAGCAGCGAGAGAGAAAACGGCTTTTGTAACACCCGAGGGACTGTTCCAGTATATAGTCCTACCCTTCGGGTTGCATGGCGCTCCAGCGACTTTCCAGAGGTTAATGGACGTTGTTCTTCGTCCCCATCGCCGATATGCCGCGGCCTATCTGGACGATATTGTGGTATACAGTACAGACTGGGAAAGTCACTTGGCCAAGGTACAGGCGGTGATTGATTCTCTGCGACAAGCAGGGCTAACTGCCAACCCAAAGAAGTGTTCCATAGGGTTGGAGGAAGCTCGGTACCTGGGGTATGTGATTGGGAGAGGAGTTATCAAACCCCAAATAAACAAAGTGGAGGCAATCCAAAACTGGCCCCGTCCCCTCACCACAAAACAAGTGAAAGGGTTTTTGGGGTTAGTGGGATACTACCGGCGGTTTATTCCCAATTTTGCAACCCTGTCAGCGCCGTTAACTGACTGCCTAAAAGGCAGGAAGTCAGTAATGGTGCGATGGAATGATCAGCTTGAAGAAGCGTTTGTAAAACTAAAAGGGGCACTGTGCGGGTCACCAGTTTTGATCACACCCGACTTCAAAAGAGAATTCATTGTCCAGACTGATGCGTCAGAGGTAGGTCTGGGTGCCGTGTTGTCTCAGGAGGTTAACGGGGAGGAGCATCCCATTAGTTTCTTGAGTCGAAAGTTTACTTCAGCTGAAACCAGATACAGCATTGTAGAGAGAGAGTGCCTGGCGATCAAGTGGGCACTGGAGTCATTGCGCTACTATCCGTTGGGAGAACATTTCGGTTGGTAACTGATCATTCCCCTCTGACTTGGATGAGTCAAGCCAAAGAGAGAAATGCACGAGTCACCAGGTGGTTTCTGTCTCTACAAAATTTCAAATTTTCAGTAGAACATCGGGCAGGCAAATTACAGGGGAACGCAGATGCACTGTCCAGAGTTCACTGTATGTCATGTGTCCACCCTCCTAAGGTTGAACAAAGGGGGGAGGTATGTGGTACACCAAAGGGGATCTTGCTTGATGGGAGATATATTTCTTCTAGCAGACTGAAGTTTGCTCGGGATTTTCCATGATCACAGGACCTGTGATGAGGTCATAGTCACGTGATCAGGTCAGCTGATGTGTACCTCACCTGAGGGTGTGGACTAGGCCTATTTAACAGGAGCTGTGGGAGTATGAGGTGTGGAAGGAAGGAGTTTGGCTGAAGTCAGCCTGGAAGATTGTTTTCGTGACAGTGTGTCAGTGCACACCAGGAAGCGAGTACCAGACCACCCGGGAATGGCACCTGGCGGTCTCAGCTGACATTCCACCGCTTAGTTAAGCCTGTCCCAAGCAAGGGTGAGTCTGGGATCAGTGGTTCTCCAAACTGGAGTGATTTATGTTCTGTTTTTGATTTTGTTATCTGGACTTTTGTTGAACTTATCATTAAAAACCACTGAACTTTGAACTGAACGCCTGTGTGTTTACCTCATTACTGCGGCCCGGCCCCTGCCTACCAGAGCGGATCCCTACAAGGGATATATTGTGTGCTATTTATACTGTAACAGATATGCATCAAAAGCATGCAGTCACACTTGGTTGGTTAGCAATAGCATAACTATATTGCTCCTGCACTGAAGTCCATCTGAGATGGGTCCATTTTCCTGTGGTAGTACAGGTGTATCTCACAAAATACACAAAAGTTCTTCAATACAGAAACTCATATATTATATAGAGTCATTACAAACAGAGTGATCTATTTCAAGTGTTTATTTCTGTTAATGTTGATGATTATGGCTTACAGCCAATGAAAACCTAAAATTCATTATCTCAGTAAATTAGAATACTTTATAACACCAGCTTGAAAAATTAATTTAAAATACGTAATGTTGGCCTACTGAAAAGAATGTTCATTTGTAGCCAGTCCAGCCTCATCTCACCTGCTCAGTGCGTATTGGGTAACAATGAAGAGGTGGACTCTGAGGAGTAGGAAGAGGAGGAATAGGAGCTGGTGTCTAGCGCAACAGGAGCTAGTAGCCACACAACTTTTTTCCCGTCTCTTCTATGTGAATGGGCTGAGGATGGGAATGAGGAGGAACAGAGTGAGGAGGAGATAGAGACACGTTATTATGATGGAGACAGGGAAGTGTTGGCTGTATGGACCTTGGAACATATGGCTGACTTTATGTACCACTGTCTTTCCCATTAACCTTAACTTCATCTTGGCCAAAAAAGAGTACTGGTTGTTCACCCTCCTAGACCCAAGTTACACAGATAACTTTGCATTTCTTCTAGCCGAGGTGGAGAAGTCTTCTAAAATGGCACTATACTAGAAGGCCATTGTGGAAAATATGTTGAAAAAATTCCATCAGACAATGCTAGCGGCAGGGAGCAAGCTACCTTGCCCAATCAAGGATGAGTTGCTAGGAAGACACATAGCAGAGACCGGGGTACACTGTCAAAGTTGTGGGCCAATTTCTTGACACCAGGGACTGATGACCGTGTATTTTGTTACAAGTAGGGAAAAGTTTTTAAAGATAGGCAAGCAATAACTGCCGACCAAACCAGCATACTCCCCAATTCTGCTGCGACTTTCAACTATTTTGTCTCAAAGCTAGACACCTGGCATGAGCTGTCCCTCTATGCCTTGTATGTGTTGTGCTGTGCTGCCGCTAGTGTCTAGTCCAAGCAGGTTTTAGTATTGCTGGGGGGGCATCATAACTGTATTATTTACAGTGCTCAGGCGTGGCTATGGGGTCAAAATGCTCCTCTTCATTGGCAAACCTCATCATAGCCTTTTGGTCTTATTTATATTCTGTTTCCAATGTTTTTAAGTCGTACATTGTCTGGTATGGCAAATACATCACACTCATACATATGGAGTGGGGATGTGTCTGCCATACCAAACTTTGTGCGATATCTCAACAGCAATGATTATAATTTGAAATTCACTTACAATAGTGATCCCACATGCATTTAATTTCTTGATCTTAAGAAACAAGGTGTACATTGTGAAATTATTTCTTCCAAAACGATTTCTAAGCCTTTTGCAGGCAATACTATACTTCATGCGGCCAGTAGTCATCCTAAGTACATCGTTAGGTCTATATGGTAGAATGGGTTGCAAAGCTTGTAGACAGTTTGCTAACATTAAAACATTTAACAATTACAATAACACAACAAATCATGTGATCTGCAAAACTGATTGTACTTTATGTCATAAATCGTACATAGGATGTACTACTCGCAAACTGAAGAAGCGGATTTCGGAACATTTATATAATATATCTGATGTCACTAAAGATAATCGAAATATTTCTTCTGTAGCAAAACAGTTTATACTTTGTCACTCTAGAAACATTATCTCTTTCCGTGCATATGAAATAGAAAGAATTGAAAGGTTGCCTCACGGTGGGGATATGCAGCTCCAGCTTCTTACTCACGAGGCTTTTTGGATTTATTATTTAGATACGAGATTTCCGGATGGTTTCAATAAACGGAATGAGATAATGTTTCACTACTAATTTTGCAATTATTGTTCCTTTTTTTTTAGGGGTTTATGTGTGTGTTTTTTCACCATTTTGTATATTTGGTATATATTGGTTTTTAATTTTAATATATAGTCGTCACGTGTCACGTGCGTGGTTTGTGGAACCACTGTGCCACGGACAGCGGAGAGCCTGGAGTGGCATGACTACGCGATCACCTGACTATTCACTAGACTCGAGCCTCTGATGGTAAGGTTAGACTTGGCTCCCGATGAACGCCAGGTACCACTCCAGGGCAGACCAACGGTCGCACAGCAGCTGACCCGAAGAACAGACTGGATGGAGCAGCTGACAGAGCTTGCATCAGAGTGCAGCAGACAGAGTTAGTGTCAGAGACAGAGTTTGAGTCAGAGTGCAGCTAGCAGGATTTGCTTCAGAGTGCAGCCAGCGGGATTTGCTTCAGAGTACAGCAAGAGAGATTTGCTTCAGAGTGCAGCAGGTGGGATTTGCTTCAGAGTGCAGCAAGTGGGATTTGCACTTAGAGTACCGCAAGCAGGATATGTACTTAGAATACAGCAGGCAGGAATTGCACTTGGAGTACAACAGACAATATTTGTACAGCAGGCAGGATTTGTACTTGAAGTTCAGCAGGCAGGATTTATACTTGGAGTACAGCAGGCAGGATTTGCATTTGACCTTACACAACCTAGACTGAAACAGGAAGGTTGCTCAAGCACCTCCCCAGTGGAGAGGAAGCAATGTATACATAATGCCTCAAAACCATTGGCTGGGGAGAAAATAGCAAGTGCACGTGCTGGCCCTTTAAGAGGGCAGGAGCGTGCTCACGCATGCCCTTAGAATATGGCCAGAGGCCAGGCTGAATGTGCTGCTGGAAGCATACGGAGCATGAGGGAAGAGGGACCAATTGCAGCATGGGTGAGTGAACTGACACGCCGGGAAGCTGGCGTGGTGCTAATATCACGATGCAGGAGTCTCATCTTTTGGGACCTTTCATATGTCATGTGATTTTTAGTGTTGAGCATTCCGATACCGCAAGTATCGGGTATCGGCCGATATTCGCGTTATCGGAATTCCGATACTTAATTCCGATACTTTTTCAATATCGTATACTCGGAATCGGAAGTTCCCATAATTCTTTGAGAGGCAATGTGATGTTAGTCAGCCAATGATGAATCTTATGAAGTGTGGGCACATCCTGTACTGCTGCGGTCATCTTAACTAATGGCATGGCTGTGATTGGCTGCTGAAATGATGTCAGAATGCACTATAAAAGGCGCCGCCGCCATTTTAGCGTCACTGTGCTGTGAACTCAGTTAGGGACAGAACGCTACTCTGCTCACTCTGAGGGACAGTTAGATATTGCGATTTAGTGTACTGTGCTTTAGGCAGGCTAGTTTACCACCGGCTGTGTAAAGCTTCCTTTTGCCTGCAGTGTTGTTTTAACAGCTCTGCAAGGTGTGTGTGAGTGCAGGTGACGCTGCAGTTTGCTCTGCATGCAACGCTGTCTGTAGGCATCTGCACGTGTCACTCACAGACTCTTTTTTTTTTTTCTTCAGTGTATAAAAGGCGCCGCCGCCATTTTAGCGTCACTGTGCTGTGAATTCAGTAAGGGACAGAACGCTGCTGTGCTGACTCTGAGGGACAGTTAGAGATTGCGATTTAGTGTACTGTGCTGTAGGCAGGCTAGCACCAACCGCTGTGTAAAGCTTCCTTTTGCCTGCAGTGTTGTTTTAACAGCTCAGCAAGGTGTGTGTGAGTGCAGGTGACGCTGCAGTTTGCTCTGTATGCAACGCTGTCTGTAGGCATCTGCACGTGTCACTCACAGACTCTTTTTTTTTTCTTCAGTGTAATTCTTGCTGCTCCATGTAATTGAAATAATAGTGTGACGCGCTTCCATCCGTATACAATACCTTGGTTGCAAACACTATAGAAGTCCACAATGGAGCCTTTCACAGCAAGTGAACAGTTGTGTTTCAGTGTTCACTGCAGTCTGTAATTTTTTTTTTTTGAGTGCAGATCACGCTCCAGTTACTTCAACTAATGCTGCGTGTACTCTGCTGAGTGTCTGTCACTGGCTCATCCTTGTAATTTTTCAAAAATTGCTGCTGCTTTATTCTATTTTAAATTTACAAAAATATATTAGTGTGACGCTCTTCCATCAAAATACAATACATTGCTTGCAAACTTAATAGAAGTCCACAAAAAGGCCTTTCACAGCAAGTGAACAGTTGTGTTTCAGTGTTCACTGTAGTCTGAGGTTTCATTTTTTGTAGGAGTGTAGATCCGCTCCACTTCAACCACCGCAGCGTGTACTCTGCTGAGTGTCTGTCACTGGCTCATCCTTGTAATTTTTCAAAAATTGCTGCTGCTTTATTCTATTTTAAATTTACAAAAATATATTAGTGTGACGCTCTTCCATCAAATACAATACATTGCTTGCAAACTTAATAGAAGTCCACAAAAAGGCCTTTCACAGCAAGTGAACAGTTGTGTTTCAGTGTTCACTGTAGTCTGAGGTTTCATTTTTTTGTAGGAGTGTAGATCCCGCTCCACTTCAACCACCGCAGCGTGTACTCTGCTGAGTGTCTGTCACTGGCTCATCCTTGTAATTTTTCAAAAATTGCTGCTGCTTTATTCTATTTTAAATTTACAAAAATATATTAGTGTGACGCTCTTCCAGAGGACAGCGTTTGTTGGCCATTTGTGAGTCTGCAGCACATGGTTGATTTCATGCTGCACTGCCTGAGAAACGACCGCTGCATCGGCCACATTCTCACCACGTCAGATTATTGGGTGTACACCCTCCTAGACCCTCGCTACTGGGACAACTTACAAAGCCTCATCACACCGTTGAACCGGGACCGTAAAATGTTGGAGGACCAAGACACACTGTTGAAATCCATAATGTTCTCCATTCCAGCCGAGAGCGCTGCTGCTGCTACTGCTTTACAAAGCAGCTCTGTGCGTCGAGGCATTGTAGACACCTCTGCAACAAGAGAGAGCACAAGCAGCGCCTCTGCACAGGGCAAGAGCTGTATGTTACAAATGTGGCGAAGTTTTGTGACAGCGCCACCAAGGTGTACACCATAGTGATGGGAAATCTAGTTAATTTTGGTGATTAGTTCACCATGAACTAGTTCACTGAAAAGATTAGTTCAAAAGATTAGTTCATTTAGTTCAGTTTTTCTCCACCCTATCCTGTGAGGAGCTGATAGGAAATGCATCATGTGACCTCTGAACTAAATGAACTAGATGAACTGCTGAACAAAATGTTCTATTGAGAATGACTCAGGACAGCCTAGTTCAATCTGATGCCTCTGACTGAGCCCAGCAGTGCCACATAATGATTGTGTATGAGGGGGCTGAGAAGCAGTTCAGCATCCACCATTTTAAGAACAGAACAGGGGTCAGTGTTAAAGATTTTAGCAAGACTGATCTTCTAGGCTAGAGGCATGAACTACACACAGAAACACTCTCTCATACACACATATGAGCTGTGTCTGTGTACTGTGTGTGCAATTTCATTTTTTATTGATAATATTATTATTACTGTTATATTTGTATTTGATGTGTGGTATGCTTTGGAGGTGCTGGCTTGCCCTGCTGCCAGTGTATTATCTGAGCGCGTCTTTAGTGCTGCAGGTGGTGTACTAACAGACCGTCGCATGCGACTATCCTCAGACAATGTAGACCGGCTTATTTTTCTGAAAATGAACAAGGCATGGATCTCACCTGAATTTGCCTGTCCGTTTTCAGATTAAATAACTGTTTGCCAACGTTTTCCAAGTCTCCTGTTATGTTCATCTTTCTACCACCTGAACTCTACTCCCTGGGCTACAACACTGCCAGTCACAGGGGAATGATCATTTACAAAACAAAATGTTATCCCCAACAAATAGTAGCGCAACGACTCCAGTGCCCACTTTATCGCCAGGCACTCTCTCTCTACAATGCTGTCTCTGTTTTTTGATGGAGTAAGTTTTCGACTCAGGAAACTAATGGGATGCTCCTCCCCGTTAAGCTCCAGTCCTGAGACAACACGGCACCCAGACCTACCTCTGACGCATCAGTCTGGACAATGAATTCTCTTTTGAACTCGGGTGTGCTCAAAACTGGTGACCCACACAGTGCCCCTTTTATTGCCCCTGTTGATGACCCCTTGCTGATTTATTAACCGGCTCCACCAGATCCATGGGTATTCTCTCAAACTGGACCTCTAAAATTTTTAATGGCACCAAGGGACTTACAAAATGAGGCTGAGGACTGTGTATCTGGCGCATGCGACAAGAGTTACAATACCGTTTAACTTCTTGATAGACCCCCAGCCAGTAAAACCGTTGTATAATTCTGTGTAGGGTTTTCTTTTGGCACAAATGTCACCCTAGTACATGCGCATGCGCTAAGTCCATTACCAACCTCCGATATGACTGCGGTAGCAGCAATTGCTAAAAAATTTCAACATGTATTTTATAAACCTGATACAGCAAATCTTGGTTCAGCTCTAATTGTTTAAATACTGTAGCTGCCCCGGGGTGTTGGGGTTCCCCATTGACAACCAGTAAATTTTCACGGGCTAGACTCAACGTAGGGGCCGCGTAGTTGCGCCTTAACAAATTTGTCACCTGTCACATTTAAGTATTACAATTCAGGTCCCGGTGTCAAATCTTCCATCTCCCCAACTAACACTTCGATAGGAGAGGGGTTTTCCTACTCCACCGAAGGCAAAGGTAATACTGCCCACTGCACACATGTGTTATGCATAGTGAGACTGATAGTAGCCAACAAAGTAGCTAGCAAAGGCCACTTGTGATCGCCCTATCAGCGTAGGAACAATGCTACTCAAAAGATCTTCCATGATCCTGGACAAAATCTTGATATAATGGTCAATGAGTGAGAATGTACGATAGGATCCAGGCAGATGTGAAGGTTTGTTTGGTTTTAGTAGCAACTTCATGTGTGACATGTTTGAATGGCTGGGCAACCCTCCTGTCTCCAATATATGATTGAAGGTGCGTACCAATGTGGACGGGATATCCTCACTCAATAATTTTAATAATTTGGCTGTAAACCCGTCAGATCCTGGAGCTTTCCCGTATTTAAAGTAACTTATCGCCGCTGTCACTTCCGTCACCTCAATTTGTTTTTTTAAAAGGAGAAGCTGATAGTTTGTGATGGATGGTAACCGTATTCCATCTACAAAGGTGTTACCCTCCTCACTATCCGTATGTTCCACCTTATATAAGTCTGAGTAGTATTCTTGTAGAATGGTGTTTATGGTTCGAGGGTCTGTGTTCATGATCCATGTTTATTCGTTAACGCTGTAATATGTTGATGACGAATGTGATTTCCTTTCGCTAGTCGTGCTAATAGTCTCCCTCATTTGCTACCATAACGATATACATCGGCTCTATAATTGTTATTACTGCTTCTCTCTCGTCGATATACCCATACGTGTAAGTCAACCTTAGCCTGCTTACATCTATTTTTAACCTGTGTTGATGAACTTGTCTTGTTTGCCGTGTACCTATCGCGTAATATCCTGCTAGCCTGCGAGTAGTTTGTCGCCATCTTCTTTTTTAGCGTTGTCTGATAACCTATTAGTTTCCCGCGCATTACTCCCTTCCCTGCTGCCCATAAAAGTTCCGGCCTATCCCTAGTATCTCCATTATCCCTTACATATTAAAAACACCATTGCTTCACATGATGTCGAAACTTCTCATCCATTAACAAATAGGTCGGGAAGCGCCAAGTTTGGTTTGGCCCCATCTGCACCATATCTGGCAGGGTCACTGATACGGGCGCGTGGTCATATATAGCTACGCTGTGCACATCTGCCTCTTCCACTCCCCTTAATAGCTCCTGTGCTAGCAATATATAATCTATTCTGGACCAAGAGTCATGTGGCGCCGAATAGAATGAATATTCACTGCCATCTGGGTTCAGGTGTGTCCAAATGTCTACAAAGTTACTCGTGTCTAGCAAGGGTTATTATAAACGTGTGTCATGTGATCGCACATTCATTCGCATCGACCTACAGTTCTTCACTGGTTCGATTCACCATATTTAAGTCACCACCGTGGGTGGTTTTAATGCTCTCCTATCGGCCTGATATGCTTGGATACCTGGGATAAATTCAGGAACGTCTCCAAACTCCCTACTCACATGTCAGCGCAGGAACCGTAAGAGGGAACGTGCTTGTTTTGTTGCGCATAGGTGGAGTTTTATACAGTAAATGATTACTGCTGTCTTATTTTTGCGTCCCAAGGGCAGAATAAGTCTGCGTAACGTTACATTTTACAGACACTCATATAATAGACACACGCTACCCTAACCGTGACACAAGGAAGGTATTGTTGTGGGATAAAGCCGCCATTTTAGCGTCACTGTGCTGTTAATTCAGTTTGGGACAGAACGCTGCTCTGCTGACTCTGAGGGACAGTTAGAGATTGCGATTTTGTGTACTGTGCTTTAGGCAGGCTACTTTACCAACCGCTGTGTACATCTTCCTTTTGCCTTGCAGTGTTTTTTTCACAGCTCTGCAAGGTGTGTGTGTGAGTGCAGGTGACGCGCTGCAGTTTGCTCGGCATACAACGCTGTATGTAGGCATCTGCACATGTCACTCTCACTCTTTTTTTTTTTTTTTCTTTAGTGTAATTCTTGCTGCTCCATTCAATTGAAATTATAGTGTGACGTGCTTCCATCCGTATCCAATACATTGGTTGAAAACACTGTAGAAGGACACAAAAAGCCCTTTCACAGCTAAGAGTTGTGTTCACTGTAGTCTGAGATTTTAATTTATTCAATTTTGATCACGCTCAAGTTACTTCTTCAAGCAATGCTGCTTGTACTCTGCTGAGCGTGTCTTACTGCCTCATCCTTGTCATTTTTCTCGAATTGGTGTACATGTACATCAAAGTAGTCTTCATTTTGATCGAAATCCAAGCAGGTACCCGGACACTCTATGGCTGCTTTTGTACGGTGGACTGGCTCCAACATTCAATAAGACTTAAGATGCAATCGGGCACCTTGTCAAGGCCCAATCCTCTTCTCCCTCTGATATAATAATAATAATAATCTTTATTTATATAGCGCCAACATATTCCGCAGCGCTTTACACTTTAACAGTTTCAAAACACAAGTCATAGGTAACAACGTTAACAATACAATAATTAAAGCAAAATAAGCCGACCCTGCTCGTGAGAGCTTACAATCTACAATGAGGTGGGGGAGATACAAAGTACAGGTGTGTATATATAATGGTGCATTTCCAATGATGGTCCAGCCATCTTGAGGGAGTGAGGCATGGATGGAGGTAGTGAATGGGCTCCACATACACACTTAAACATAGAACGACTTTGCTTATTGAATGTGATAGGCCACTCTGAACAAATGTGTTTTGAGGGAGCGCCTGAAACCAGGCAAATTGTGGATAGTCCTAATTTCTTGTGGTAGAGCATTCCAGAGGATTTGCGCAGCGCGGGAGAAGTCTTGGAGTCGGGAGTGGGAGGTACGGATTACTGCAGAGGTTAGTCGAAAGTCATTTGCAGAGCGCAGCAGTCGGTTAGGCCGATAGATAGAAATGAGGGAGGAGATGTAGGGGGGTGCTGCACTGTGGAGAGCTTTGTGGGTGAGAACCAGTACTTTGAATTGGATCCTATAATGAATGGGCAGCCAGTGTAAGGACTGGCGAAGAGCGGACGCGTCCGAGTACCGATTAGCCAGATGGATGACCCTGGCTGCTGCATTAAGGATGGACTGGAGAGGGGATAGTCGAGTAATGGGGAGGCCAAGTAATAGAGCATTGCAGTAGTCCAGGCGGGAGTGGATCAATTCTACAGTGAGGGTTTTTGTTGTTTCCATGGTGAGAAAAGGGCGGATTCTAGAGATGTTCTTTAGGTGTAGACGGCAAATATCTAACAAACAGGTCATGCTGGAGAGACTTGCACCTACTGCCACTCAGGGTCTTCAGCTCCTTTGTGAGAAACTAATGTTTGGCCAGCCAGTATATCAAATAAAGTTCATGAGAAATGGGAACTGTGGTTGGCTTCACTTTTGGTACTGTGTGCTAATACCAAACCATGGTGTGCCATTCAATGAATATTCCTGGCTGGTTGGAGACAAGCTCATTCCCACAGAAAAGTACCAGAAAGCTAAGGAGATGGTGGCCTCTCTCAACATGAAGGAGTTTGCTCGTTGTCTAGGAGACGACCACCCCTGCTGTGTACCTTGTCAATGTTGTGTTGAAGCTTGCAAGGATTAAGAGGTTACAGTGGTAAGTTTGGTTTTTACTAAAGATCCTGCTGTGTATTATAGTTTTTATGTTTAAAAAAATTTTTATCTTAGGAATGTTAAATAAATTTTTTTTTTTTTTTTAAATACAATGTATCTTATGAATGTTAAATATTTAATTTTTTTTTGATAAAATAAAATGTATCTTATGAATGTTAAATAACCATTTTTTTTTTTTTTTTTTCAGGTATTTGATCTACCGTAGCTAGTTGCTGATCGTTGACTCTACACCCCTCTCCCCAAAATGTTACTCGGGTTATGGGGAGAAAATCACCGCTATTCCAGACTGATTTCATGTTAATGTGTCTGGCTCTTACACAGCACACAGCACTTGATGTTAGTTTATCTTTTTCCTAAATTATTTGTTACACTGCCCTTCTCACATTTAATTTGCACTTTTTTTTTTAAGCACAAGTTTTTTTACACTTCCTTGTTCTGTAAGTAGGCTTAATGGTTAAATGTTTTATACTAGATGTAAATATGTAACATGTAAATTTTATATTAAGATTTTGAAAATTATTAGGTACACACCATCAGGCTCTTTCGTCCCCTCTCCCTTAGAGTAGCGGTAATATATCGGACCCCAGGCTCGCCCACACAGTTCCTTGACCACTTCTCTGCCTGGCTGCCGCACTTTCATGTCCTCAGAAGTACCAACCCTTATCCTTGGAGACTTCAACATCCCCATTAACAGCCCTACTTCCACACTCAAAACACATTTGTTCAGAGCGGCCTATCACATTCACTAATCAAAGTCATTCTACGTGTAACTGTGTGTGTGTGTAGCCCATTCACTATCTCCATCCATCCCTCACTCCCTGAAAATGGCTGGACCATCATTGTAAATAAACCATTGTATATAAACAACTGTACTTTGTAGCTCCCCCTCCTCATTGTAGATTGTAAGGTCTCACGAGCAGGGGCGGCTTTATTGCTTTAATTATTGTATTGTTAACGTTGTCACTTATGACTTGTGTTATGAAACTGTTAAACTGTACAGCGCTGCGGAATCTGTTGGCGCTATATAAATAAAGATTATTATTATAGAGGCCCACTCAGTAGTGGTGAAGTGAACGGCGCAAATTGCGAGTTGATTGCAACTGATGCAGCTGATACTCCATTACTGCTGGCTGCTGCTCACACAACCGCTCCAACATATGTAACGTGGAATTCCACCTGGTGGGTACGTCACATATGATGCGATGTTCAGGAAGGCAAAATCTGCGTTGCAGAGCTGCAATGCGCGATCTGGCCATGGTGGAACGTCGCAAGTTAGCGCACTGTAGGCGGACCTTGTGCAGCAGTGCATCAAGATCCGGATAGTCCCTCAAAAAACTCTGGACGACCAAGTTTAGCACATGTGCCAGACATGGTATGTGAGTGACGTTGCCTAGGCCCAGACCTGCCACCAGATTTCGGCCATTGTCACACACTACCAAGCCTGGCTGGAGATTCGCTGGCAAAATACACATGTCGCTCTCTTGCTTTATGGCATTCCAGAGCTCCAGCGCTGTGTGTCTTTGATTCCCCATGGAAATTAATTTCAGGACGGCCTGTTGACGTTTGGCCACGTCTGTGCTCATATCGGTCAACAGGCTCGCTGTCTGGGTGTTATGTTTGACACCAATCTCTCCTTCACCTCCCATATACAATCTGTTGCCCGCTATTGCCACCTACACCTAAAGAACATCTCTCCCGAATCCAAGACTTCTCCCGCACTGCGCCAATACTGTGGAATGCTGTACCCCAAGAAATTAGAACTATCCACAATTTGCATGTTTTGGGGCGCTCACTCTAAACACATTTCTTCATAGCGGCCTATCACATTCACTAATCAAAGTCATTCTATGTGTAAGTGTGTGTGTGTAGCCCATTCACTATCTCCATCCATCCCTCACTCCCTCAAAATGGCTGGGCCATCATTCTAAATACACCATTGTATATAAACACCTGTACTTTGTATCTCCCCCACATATTTGTAAATTGTAAGCTCTCACGAGCATGTGCGGATTATATTGCTTTCATTATTGTATTGGTAACGTTGTTAGTTATGACTTGTGTTCTGAAACTGTTAAACTGTAAAGCGCTGCGTAATCTGTTGGCGCTATATAACTAAAGATTCTTATTAAGCGTTCACGGGTCCATGTGGAGGTAGACCGTGACGGCTCCTGCAACGATGTTTCTGAGGAAATGGAGAAGGAGGAGTCAATGTGTACAGACTTGATTCCCGCAATCCTTGTAGTTGCCTGAACACGTACAGCGCCACTCGCAAGATCTGTACCCGGCTCCACAACATTGACCAATGGGCAGTAAGGGAAAGGTATCGTCCCTGGCCATGGATACTGGTCCACGCAGCGGTGGTCAGGTGGACATTGCTACTGACGGAGTTTAGTAGCGCATGTTTAATTTTAACCTCAACAACATGCTTTTACAGACCAGGGACGGCTTGCCTGCTGAAATAAAATCAGCTTGGCACATTGTATTGTGGGACTGCCAATGCCATTAAGTTCCGTAAACTGTCAGTCTCCACCAGCCTGAATGACAGCATTTCAAGGGAAAAGAGTTTTGCAATGCCAGCATTCAGAGCCTGTGCTCGTGGATGGTTTGCCGAGATTGGGCCTACACCCGATACGCCACAACCTGACACCCACAGATAAACAAGCCATAAAATCTCTGAAAGATAACCCCAACATTATTATTAAACCAGCAGATAAGGGGGGTGCTATCGTTATTATGAATAAGACCCAATCTATTGCCGAAATTCATAGACAACTGTCAGTTAACCTAACCTACAGACAACTCAATTGTGACCCTACATTTTACATCTGTCAAAAAATTGATCGTATCCTGACAAAACATTTTTAATTGATCACCATAGACTGTAAGACTATGACATTCCTTAATATTCAATACCCCATCACCCCTGTTTTCTACACACTCCCAAAAATCAACAAAAAACTACATTATCCACCCGCATACCCTAGAGGGATAATTCTCCGTGTTCTACAGTATCACCCAAATGTTTAACATGTTGCCTAATTCCTATGTATATATATTCTTCACCCTATGTATTTATTGTATATATTGTATATATTATACATTGTCATTGACTGTAAATTTTTCTATCTCTTCCAGCGACTATTTGATAAAGGCCACTGCGTTGCCCAAAACGTCAGTCAGTAGTCTCATAGCTATTTTCTTTTTTCACATCAAGTGTGCAATAAAAATTTCAAATTTAACCATGACATATGCAGTTAAACTTGTGCAGTGATTCTCTATAGACTGTACATCTTCAGTGTGTCTTTGTAACTCAAGTACGTGTTTTCTCCGCACATGTTTACACATATTTGTGGTATTGAGGTTACTGACACTTTACCTCTTTTTACTTTTTGATTACACAGCTTGCATTTGACATAGCAAATATCATCTGCAAGTGTGTGAAAAAAGGACCAGCAGTGCAAGTCCTGGGAGCGTCCGTTTAGACTTTTGGAAGAGAAATCCGAACAGGTGCCAAAATGGAGGCTACAGGCAACAGAGTATGCAGCCTAACTCTCCCTCCTGTTTGTACCGTTGGGGCAATCGCTTCCTCAGAGCTGCTACCACCACCTTCCTGTTCCTCACGCCATGTTGGTCTTGGACCTCATCATCTCCACTAACCTCTTCCAACACCTGCTGCTGTTGGGTGGTCTGGCCACCACCATGCTCAACAGAAACTGGCACCTGAGTCTCATCATCATCAGATGCGTTCTGCGGTGTGCTGACCATCGGCACTGTCTCACCCGCCTCTTCAGATTCAGAGAGACACAGCTGTTGCGCATCACTGCATACTCCCTCTTCTTCACATTCCAGAATGCTGCTTGGCTGTGCCCCTGTTTGCAAACCAACAGATTCTGAGAACAGAAGCAGAGACTCAGCTGGCTCCTGTACAGAACTCTCTGACTGACTGGGCAATTTGGCAGGCGGTGAAGAGACAGATGGTTGATCAACAGTGCTGTGTTCCTGAGAGGAGGTGGAAACAATTGAAGTCGATGCATT
>JARQOD010000005.1:377342882-377385984 GCA_033576555.1 Oophaga sylvatica
CTACTGACGGAGTTTAGTAGCGCATGTTTAATTTTAACCTCAACAACATGCTTTTACAGACCAGGGACGGCTTGCCTGCTGAAATAAAATCAGCTTGGCACATTGTATTGTGGGACTGCCAATGCCATTAAGTTCCGTAAACTGTCAGTCTCCACCAGCCTGAATGACAGCATTTCAAGGGACAGAGTTTTGCAATGCCAGCATTCAGAGCCTGTGCTCGTGGATGGTTTGCCGAGATTGGGCCTACACCCGATATGCCACAACCTGACACCCACAGATAAACAAGCCATAAAATCTCTGAAAGATAACCCCAACATTATTATTAAACCAGCAGATAAGGGGGGTGCTATCGTTATTATGAATAAGACCCAATCTATTGCCGAAATTCATAGACAACTGTCAGTTAACCTAACCTACAGACAACTCAATTGTGACCCTACATTTTACATCTGTCAAAAAATTGATCGTATCCTGACAAAACATTTTTAATTGATCACCATAGACTGTAAGACTATGACATTCCTTAATATTCAATACCCCATCACCCCTGTTTTCTACACACTCCCAAAAATCAACAAAAAACTACATTATCCACCCGCATACCCTAGAGGGATAATTCTCCGTGTTCTACAGTATCACCCAAATGTTTAACATGTTGCCTAATTCCATGTATATATATTCTTCACCCTATGTATTTATTGTATATATTGTATATATTATACATTGTCATTGACTGTAAATTTTTCTATCTCTTCCAGCGACTATTTGATAAAGGCCACTGCGTTGCCCAAAACGTCAGTCAGTAGTCTCATAGCTATTTTCTTTTTTCACATCAAGTGTGCAATAAAAATTTCAAATTTAACCATGACATATGCAGTTAAACTTGTGCAGTGATTCTCTATAGACTGTACATCTTCAGTGTGTCTTTGTAACTCAAGTACGTGTTTTCTCCGCACATGTTTACACATATTTGTGGTATTGAGGTTACTGACACTTTACCTCTTTTTACTTTTTGATTACACAGCTTGCATTTGACATAGCAAATATCATCTGCAAGTGTGTGAAAAAAGGACCATGCAGTGCAAGTCCTGGGAGCGTCCGTTTAGACTTTTGGAAGAGAAATCCGAACAGGTGCCAAAATGGAGGCTACAGGCAACAGAGTATGCAGCCTAACTCTCCCTCCTGTTTGTACCGTTGGGGCAATCGCTTCCTCAGAGCTGCTACCACCACCTTCCTGTTCCTCACGCCATGTTGGTCTTGGACCTCATCATCTCCACTAACCTCTTCCAACACCTGCTGCTGTTGGGTGGTCTGGCCACCACCATGCTCAACAGAAACTGGCACCTGAGTCTCATCATCATCAGATGCGTTCTGCGGTGTGCTGACCATCGGCACTGTCTCACCCGCCTCTTCAGATTCAGAGAGACACAGCTGTTGCGCATCACTGCATACTCCCTCTTCTTCACATTCCAGAATGCTGCTTGGCTGTGCCCCTGTTTGCAAACCAACAGATTCTGAGAACAGAAGCAGAGACTCAGCTGGCTCCTGTACAGAACTCTCTGACTGACTGGGCAATTTGGCAGGCGGTGAAGAGACAGATGGTTGATCAACAGTGCTGTGTTCCTGAGAGGAGGTGGAAACAATTGAAGTCGATGCATTGGACCCTGGGCTCCAACACCGCCAGTTGTTGCCTGTAAGTGCTGTTAGCACAGTCAACACTTGCTCCTGTGTTACTGGGGTTGAGTAATGGCAGCTGTTCCCCTGCTGTGTGTACGACAAAAAGTCATGCTGCCTCCACCCTGTCCTCCTCTCATCCCTGGGCTCCAACACCGCCAGTTGTTGCTCGGAAGTAATTGGCACGGGTACTGACTCATGCCCACCCTGGTTACAGCACCACAGCTGTTTCCTGGCAGTGTCAACGTAAATTAGCCTCAAATAAGTTGTCCTGTCATGTTGCATTCCGGTTATCCGACTCTATGGTGCCTGCAGTTTAGGTGATTCCTATGTGTGCTGTGGGATATGTAAATAAAGGCTCTTTCCGTTGTGAAAATAGGACAAGCACCCACTGTAGGACTGTGTGATTTGGTAACTGCAGACGGCTTGCGGCCTGTCAACTTACATTTTCATGGGTGCCTTATGGTACCCGTCCGAGTTCCAGTACCGTCAGCTGGTTCTCCACAGTGCCTTTGGCCTAGGTGCCTCCATCTCGGTATCCGAGTTCCTGCAATGTCTGCTTGTCCTTGGTAGTGCTTTGGAGCACAGGTACCTCCTGCTTAGTAACCGTGTCCCAGTAACGTCAGCTGGTCCTCGGTTGTGCCATTGGCTCTTTTCCTTCTGCTGCCCCTCCGGGTTCCAGCACAGTCAGCTGGTCCTCGTTACTTGCATTGGCTCTTGTACCTTCTGCTACCCGTCCGGGTTCCAGTACCGTCAACTGGTTCTCCGCAGTGCCTTTGGCCTAGGTGCCTCCATCTCGGTATCCGAGTTCCAGCAACGTCTGCTGGTCCTTGGTAGTGCTTTGGAGCACAGGTACCTCCTGCTTAGTAACCGTGTCCCAGTAACGTCAGCTGGTCCTCGGTTGTGCCATTGGCTCTTTTCCTTCTGCTGCCCCTCCGGGTTCCAGCACAGTCAGCTGGTCCTCGTTACTTGCATTGGCTCTTGTACCTTCTGCTACCCGTCCGGGTTCCAGTACCGTCAACTGGTTCTCCGCAGTGCCTTTGGCCTAGGTGCCTCCATCTCGGTATCCGAGTTCCAGCAACGTCTGCTGGTCCTTGGTAGTGCTTTGGAGCACAGGTACCTCCTGCTTAGTAACCGTGTCCCAGTAACATCAGCTGGTACAAGGTTGTGCTACAAATACAAGATACAGAACAAGAGACACAGAACAATAAGCAGAAGATCTAAAGGCAGAAGAACATGAAGTATAAGACCAAAATGAAGAGCAAAATATATGCTCTAAATTATAAGCAGAAGAAGACTAAGCAGTGTATGGGGGTGAGTCCGTTCCTCCTCGTGGTGCCCCTGGTAAATGCCTGATGCTGCAGGCTAAACTGAACACGGACAAATACTGTTGTAATTTAAATCTTTTGTGGCAGCAAGAACGCAACGATGAAAAAATCATACTTTTACAGATTACAAGTACAGGAATCTATGTCACAAATAAGAATATGATGAAGAAGATGAAGGACTATAATATGAAGAAGAAGAATAGTTTAAAAAGAACAATATGAGTAATGTTAACAAAAACATGAAAAGCAAGAAGTTTTAGAAGAAGATAAGAAGGTGAAAATGAAGAATAATTTGATGACAAAGATGATGCTGCTGAAGATTATGAAGGAGAAAGTGTGTCAAAAGTTAAAAAGGTGAAGAGCATGGAAGTTGTGAAACATACATATTTGCCAAAATAGAAAAAAGGTTAACAACATTGTCAATTTCTTCGTCAATCCGAACGTATTTCCTAAAAAAAAAAAATTAATGCTATTCCATTGGATTGGGTTAAACATCTATGCCTTTAATGTCTCCTCAACCTCCCCCAATACATTCTACATTACTCTTTGTTGTTTTCCTTCATGTACAATTAACCTACAAGGCTAGAATGGGTTTTTTTTTAATTCCGATATTTTGTTCCCATAGACTTACATTGTATTTCCGGTATCGGTATCGGGTATCGCCGATATTTTTTGTGTATCGGCGATACCATTCCGATTCCGATACTTTTGGATATCGGAAAGTATCGCTCAACTCTAGTGATTTTGTAATGTTGATTTGATTGGTTTCTTGTGGTTTAAAAGCTTTGCAAGAGATTGTGGCCTATGAGTTTCGATAAAGATAAACGAGCTGTAACATTGCCTTTTTCTTCTCAGTGATTATGTTTAACCAGGACTGACTTCCATGCACCTGCTTTCAATTTCGGTGAGCTGGGTTTTTCTATTTGTTTCTTTTCTTCACATTTCTTACCCATACACTATTCCATGTTCTGGGGTTCATTTTTGTGATATGTAAGACTCAAAAAAGAGTTTAAAAATTTTGCTGGGATACATTTCTCAGCCATACTGTTTTACATGTTCTTGAGTACATTTCTTTGATATATATCCCTCCGAAAACTTTTTCAAACTGTTATCCTTATTATATTGATCACCGATAGACCATTCCATGATCTGGAGTACATTTCCTTGGTATATAACCCTTAAACCCTTAAAAAAAGTGTTAAAAATTTATTGTTATTATATTGCTCATCCATAGGGTTTTACATCTTCTTGGGTACAGTTTGTTGCTTTATAAGCCTCAAAAGACTTGTTCAAAATTTATCGATATCATATTGCTGACACATAGGGTATTACATCTTCTTGGGTACATTTCGCTGCTGTACAGGGCTCCAAAAACTTTTTCTAAAATTTATTGATATTATAATGCTCACCTATAAACTATTCCATGGTATGGAGTAAATTTCATTGGTATAAAAGCCTCAAGAAACTTGGTCAAAATTTTATCGTTATTATATTGCTCACTCATTATGGTCTGAATTACATTTTGTGTGTAAATGAACCTCAAAAAACTTGTTCAAAATGTATCGGAATTATATTACTCATCTATAGGGTATTACATCTCCTTGAGTACATTTTGTTGCTATGAAAACCTCAAAAAAGTTGTTCAAAATTTTATCAGCATCATATTGCTCATCCATAGACTATTCCATGGTCTTGAATACATTTCATTGGTATAAAAATCTCAAAAAATGTGTTAAAAAATTTAGTTTGTGTGCACACATTGGTACATTTGTGTCACTTTTTTCTGCGCGGATTGTGACAAAACCTGAAGCAAAACCAGATGCTAGCAAAGTGAATGAGAAACCTGAAGCGTCATGCACACGTTGAATATTTTTGACTTGGAAATTTGGTGCAGAAACTAATCTGCTGCATGTCAATTCTCTGTGTGTTTTTGCTCTTCATTTTTCATTTTTGACTTCACTCCAATCAAAAATGCAGGTAAAAATGCACCAAAAATGTGGCAAGAACATGGCAAAAAGGCACCTAAAACGCGTGTTTTGCAGCTGCAATGGTGCAGAAATTTTACTACATTGTGTACATATACCATTATCAGTATTATATTGCTCACCCATAGACTTTTCCGTGGTCTGGAATACATTTTCTTGGGATATAACCCTCAAAAGTGCATAGACTTTATGAGCCTAGGCGTACCAATACATGACAACTTGAACAGAAAAAGCATGAGGCCCTCCTTTATACCTAATACAGGGTATATCCAAGTCTCTCTGAGTACCTAATTTTTTGGCAGTTCTTGCTTCCTTCATAAATTCAACTGAAATTTCCTATTTTTTAACAAAAATAAACGTTTTGGTTTACTTAAATTATATATTTTTTAAAATCCCTGTTAAATTTTGCCTTATGTAGAAATCATGATACAGGAAAAAATGTTTAAATTAATAAGATCAGATTTGCGCACACAAACCTCTAAAAAATAGTGTCAACACCTGGATAAGGGTTAATATTTATTGACAAGAACGAAAAATATTGCACGATCCCAAATGAGTAATAGTCCACTGATAAAGGGTAGAATTGCACAGTTCTCAGCTGATATATTGCACTTAGCCACAGAGATGTATTAAACATAATACCAGGTAGTACCTATAAGAAGGGGGGGAAATAAATGCCACTTCCATGTGAGAAGGATCTAGGGAAAAAAAGGGAACCTGTAGGAGAAAATGGTCAATAAATGAACATAGTGGATAAAAAATAAAATGCAATAAATTAGTATAAACTTATAGGGCAACCGTAACTGGAATCCTGAGTAAAGGGCAGCACTGTGCTGACACGTGCAAGTCCCAAATGAGTAAGTTCCAAATGAGTCCAGCAGAAAACAAACTCTGCAAGATGATCAAAAGTCTGAAGGGAAAAATTGCCCCAGCCGGTGGCAATCCCCTTAAGGTAATGGCAGATTCCCACAAAGTGTTAGGCAATATTACACTTGAAAGTACCTGAGAGGTTTCCGGAAACCTTTGTGGGAATCTGCCAGAACCTTAAGGGGATTGCCACCCGTGGATGTGGTAAGATATACGTGGGACATACATCTAGGGAACTAAGAGTAAAGGTTAGGGAGCATGTGAGAGACATTGGTGTGGCCAGAACAGCGGATGACACACTTTAAACCGTACCATGATTGTAATCCCAAAACTTTCATAGGTACACGGTATAGATATGATCCATGGTGGTATTCGTGATGGCAATATTAGGAAGATGCTTGCTCAAAGAGAGACAAAGTGGATTGTAAAACTGGTAAACATTGGTTCAAATGTTCTGAATGAAGGTTTATGCTTCACCTCTTTCCTTTAGTATTCAATTTTTAGGCAGTTTTAAAACTTGCAATATGTGTAATCTCTATTGCAAAGGGAAAAAGACCAGCTCACCCTTTCAAGGAAAAATTGGCACCGAAGCACATGATCGACGCCACTGCTCCTCGCCCAGTGAATGCAGGAGAAGAAAGAAGGTTCCTGCTTAAGATCCAGGTATATGTAAAATGAATTCCTTTATTAGCAAAAAGTTAAAATATATAACAAAATGAAAAACAAATGCCCAACAATCTAAGGTGTGGGGGGGGACTTGGGGGTCTCATCACCAGATGCGTTTCGAGCGCTAAATGAACTCTTAAACTGATTTACAAGTTTAATAGCGCATGCAGCTCTCAAAACACCTCTGATGGAGATCCCCAAGTCGCCTCCTCATACCTTGGATTGTTGGTGTGCATTTGTTTTTCTTTTTGTCATATATATTAAATTTTTGCTAATAAATTAATCTGTTTTACGTATACCTGGATCAGAAGCTGGATCCTTCTTTTTTCTCCTCCACCGCTCCATTGTGACATGTCCTGGGGTGTGAATGTGTGCCACGTAGCTCCGCGCATGGCTCCCAGGATCTCCATGGGGTCTGCGTATGCCTGGGAACCTTGGCAACACATCCCTGTTTCCCAGTCATGTGCAGACTACCTTGATGGCCATGGGCAGAGTGGCTTGCATGCACGATAGAGTGAGCACATGCCAACAAACCAGGCTGTCTTTGGCTGATCTGATGACCACAGGTCCTGCACTATATAAAGACGTGAAAGGTCTAGTGATGACACAGCATTTAATCTTAATTAAGCCACACATATTGCTCAGTAGGTCAAGAGGCATAAGCCATTGTTCATATGAGCCTGTACATTGACTCTTGTATGTTGACTCGTTCTATGCTGATTTGTTGAATGCCTGCTGATTACCTATTGTACCAGCCCCTGCAGTTTAATATTCTACTCACCTTGGAGAACAAAGATGCAGGTTAATTGAACAATTGATGTTTGTTAACATGTGGAATGCCTACTGATTACTTATTGTATCAGCCACTGCAATTTATCATTCTACAAACCATGGAGTACAAAATATGCAGGTTAATTGAACACTCGAACAATGAGGGATTACTTCCTCCCACCTTCTCCCAATCCTGTGGAAAAATGCGGCAAGAACTGTGTAATATAAAAGGGGATATGCCTCTTTTTCCAGAGAGACTCTACAGGACAGCAGCCAAGGAACCATGGTACTAACTGGTGAAATACAGATCTGCTCCACGGCCCATCACTGAACCCATGTAGAAGTTTGGAGAATCCAGGTTGGGACAATCATGTCACCTGGCCACATACCTTACTGTACTCGGTCAGCTTCCTAAGCTTGCTACTACCCCCTCTCTGTGGGGGCCTGCCAAAAGCAGAGTGCTACTGGTTGGGGTAGTTGGCCCTGGATGCCCCAAAGTTGAAGATGTTCTAATCCATGGCGAGCCAGCGGAAGGGTGAGACTGTCATTTTCACCATCTAGTGTACTTGTTGGGACTGTACTATATATTATTGACTGTTGGTGATCCAATAAAGTATTATCACACCATATTACCCTAACCCTCTGTTGTCTGAGTAGCATTCTGCCCACGGGGAAGGAGTACAGGGCGTTAAGTGGGATGAGCCCCGTTCCATGCGGTCTTTCTAAAGACAGCCAGACTAGCGGAGAAGGGCACCCACTGATCCTCGTGTCTCCACAGGTCGGTTATATTATCCCTATGAGGAAGCTGCAAACAGCATACACGAAACACGTATTCGGGTTTCTTTCTTTCCTTTTGGTGACTGACTGGGTCCACTATGGGTAAGGGTGCAATATTTTTTCATGCAGGATTATGACAATCTACTTCAACAGTGTGTAAAGAGATAGGTCGAGTATTCAGTATTTATATCCATAGTGATGTTTACAATTTATGCCTCTTGTTCTGTAGATTCTCCTAGGTGCATCCTCCCGTTATGTGCCCTAGCCTTTAATGGTTTACTTTACAACATTATATCACTTTGAGGTGTCACGAAGCATTTGACCATTGTCATCCTTTTTAATTATGGTTTTTATGTATAATCTACCGTATTTTTCGGACTATAAGACGCACCGGACTATAAGACGCACCCAGGTTTTAGAGGTGGAAAATAGGGAAAAATATATTTGAAGCAAAAAATGTGGTAAAATATTTAATAACATACTATTATATGTTTTGTTATTATATATAATAGTATGTTATTATGTTGGAAGCTACGGGTAGGAGATGGTGCTGCGGGACCAGTGTGGTGTCTGTAAACTACTATGTGAAGACGCTGGAGGGTGAGTATAAGGCCGGGTCACACATGCGAGAAACTCGCACGATTTCGTGTGAGTCTCTCGCATGAACACCCGGCACTGCCGCCGGCACTCAGACTGGATCGTGCGGCTGCATAGAAATACATGCTGCATAGAAATAGAGACAGATGATAGAGACAGAGTTGATAGGATAGATGATGAGACAGATGATGCAAGATGATGACAGAGATGATAGAGATATGAGAGATGATAGAGACAGAGATGATAGAGATGATAGAGACAGATGATAGAGACAGATGTTAGAGACAGAGATGATAGAGACAGAGATGATAGAGGACAGAGATGATAGAGACAGATGATAAGAGACAGAGATGATAGAGACAGATGATAGAGACAGAGATGATAGAGACAGAGATGATAGAGACAGAGATGATAGAGACAGATGATAGAGACAGAGATGATAGAGACAGAGATGATAGAGACAGAGATGATAGAGACAGATGATAGAGACAGAGATGATAGAGACAGAGATGATAGAGACAGAGATGATAGAGGCAGAGGTGATAGAGATGATAGAGACAGATGATAGAGACAGAGATGATAGAGACAGATGATAGAGACAGAGATGATAGAGACAGAGATGATAGAGACAGATGATAGAGACAGATGATAGAGACAGATGACAGAGATGATAGAGACAGAGATGATAGAGACAGATTATAGAGACAGAGATTATAGAGACAGATTATAGAGACAGATGATAGAGACAGAGATGATAGAGACAGATGATAGAGACAGATGATAGAGACAGAGATGATACAGACAGATGATAGAGACAGATGATAGAGACAGAGATGATAGAGACAGATGATAGAGACAGATGATAGAGACAGATGATAGAGACAGAGATGATAGAGACAGATGATAGAGACAGAGATGATAGAGACAGAGATGAGAGACAGATGATAGAGACAGAGATGATAGAGACAGATGATAGAGACAGAGATGATAGAGACAGAGTTGATAGAAATGTGACACGTATGCGTTTCATGTGCGCATGATGCGCTGCACAAAAAAACGCAAGTGTGAAAGTAGCCTAACCTTTTAATTAATTCTCTGTTGTACAGTGGGTCTGAAGAACCTGTGATGACATCATGAAGAGGCAGGGCTTTGGTCATGTGATGCTCCAGCCCACCCTCTTCATGACCTCATCACAGGTCCTTCACAGGAGCATTCAGCATCGCATCAGCACAGCCCCAGGCTGTCAGGTATGCCAGCTGCTCCTGCTGCCTCCTTCTCCTTCAGACACCGATCTGCCCAGCTGCTGCAGGAATCAGGCACTGGGGAAACTGTGTGGCTCTGTGATCTGCTGCTCCCTGCTCAGCTGATAGGTGGGCGGGGAAGCGGCTGATTAATATTCACTGCACTTAAGTAGGGACCAGGGGTTTCCCCAGCGCTTGTTTCCTGCAGCAGAGGGGATATTTTCTTGCCTCCTGCTGATCCCACTCCACCGCTGCCCCCTGCCCCCCTCCCCACATGTTACATTCCGACCATAAGACGCACCCACACTTTCCTCCCAAATTTGGAGGAAAAAAAGTGCGTCTTATGGTCCAAAAAATACGGAATATATATAAAATTGAATGTGGTGTGTGTGTGTGTGTGTATGTGTGTGTGTATCACCAACCAATCATAAAGCATCTTTCATTTCACCAGAGCTGTTTAAAAGAAGCTGAGCTGTGATTGGTTGCTATGAGCAACAGTTTTCCCACTCCACAACACCTCAGCAGACAGGGACTGGGTGGGAGAAATCTAGCATCCCTGGGAACATAAGCTCCAGCCATTGTCTGCCCCCCAAAAAGGAGCAGAGAGCAGATGACAAAAATGAATCCCCCCTCCTGTTCCCATATCCCCATCACACATCCTCCATCTCATAGGCACATCTTCCTTCTTAAAGGGATCTCCGGTATGGAAGTCAGGACAAATCCATCCTGCGCTTTGTTTTGACCCCAGGCCTCTCTTAAAGGGATCATTGGTATGGAAGTTAGGGCAATTCCACTAAGCGTTCTGATTCTGACCCCAGGCCTCTCTTAAAGGGCTCTCCGGTATGGAAGTCAGGGTAATTGCCTTCAAATGCTCTGGTACTAACCCCAGGCCTCTATTAAAGGGATCATTGGTATGGAAGTCAGGGGAAATCCATCCAGCGCTTTGGTTTTGACCTCAGGCCACTCTTAAAGGGATCCCCAGTATGGAAGTTAGGACCGTTCCACTCAGCGCTGTGGTTTTTACCCCAAGGCCTCTTAAAAGGATCATTAATATGGAAGTTAGGGCAATTCCACTAAGCGTTCTGATTCTGACCCCAAGCCCCTCTTAAAGGGATCCCCAGTATGGAAGTGAGGACAAATCCACTCTGCACTTTAGTACTGACCACAGTCCTCTCTTAAAGGGATCATTGGTATGGAAGTCAGGGAAAATCAATCCAGCGCTTTGGTTCTGACGCCAGGCCTCTCTTAAAGGGATCCCCGGTATAGAAGTCAGGGCAATTGCCTTCAAATGCTCTGGTACTGACCCCAGGCCTCTATTAAAGGGATCATTGGTATGGAAGTCAGGACAAATCCATCCAGCGCTTTGGTTCTGACCCCAGGCCTCTTAAAGGGATCCCCAGTATGAAAGTTAGGGCAATTCCACTCAGCGACCTGGTTCTGACCCCAGGATCTCTTAAAGGGATCCCCAGTATGAAAGTTAGGACCGTTCCACTCAGCGCTGTGGTTCTGACCCCAGGGCCTCTTAAAGGGATCATTGGTGTGGAAGTTAGGGCAATTCCACTCAGCGCTCTGGTTCTGACCCCAATCCCCTCTTAAAGGGATCCCCAGTATGGAAGTTAGGGTAAATCCCTCAGCGCTCTGATTCTCACCCCAGGCTTCTATTAAAGTATCATTGGTTTGTAAGTCAGGGCAAATCCACTCAGCACTCTGGTTCTTACGCCAGGCCTCTCTTAAAGGGATCATCGGTATGGAAGTTAGGGCCATTCCACTCTGCGCTCTGGTTCTGACCCCAGGCTGATGGGATGATGTGTGATATTAGGGGGAGTAGTCTGGTGGGTCTGGCTGATGGGATGATGTGGGATATTAGGGGTAGTGGTCCGGTGGCTTTGACGGAATGATGTGGGATATTAGTAATTCGGTGGCTCTGGCTGACGGGAAGATGTGGGATATTAGGGGTAGTAGTCTGGCGGCTGTGACAGGTTGATGTGGGATATTAGGGGTAGTAGTCTGGCGGCTGTGGCGCGTTGATGTGGGATATTAGGGGTAGTATTCCGGTAGCTCTGGCTGACAGGATGATGTGTGATATTAGGGGGAGTAGTCCGGTGGCTCTGGCTGACGGGATGATGAGGGATATTCGGGGTAGTAGTCCGGTGGCTTTGACGGGATGATGTGGGATATTAGTAATTCGGTGGCTCTGGCTGACGGGACGATGTGGGATATTAGGGGTAGTAGTTGGAGGCTGTGACGGGTTGATGTGGGATATTAGGGGTAGTAGTCTGGCGGCTGTGACGGGTTGATGTGGGATATTAGGGGTAGTAGTCTGGTAGCTCTGGCTGACAGGATGATGTGGGATATTAGGGGGAGTAGTCCGGTGGCTCTGGCTGACGGGATGATGTGGGATATTCGGGGTAGTAGTCCGGTGGATTTGACGGGATGATGTGGGATATTAGTAATTCGGTGGCTCTGGCTGACGGGACGATGTGGGATATTAGGGGTAGTAGTCCGGTGGCTCTGGCTGACGGGATTGTGTGCAATATTACTGTATATGAATGTGGCTATGCGGAGTGGGCAGGGCTATGCACTCAGCTTTATATATATATATATAATATAATCATTATAATTTGTTATAACTAACTGTAGTTAGTTATTATGCCCGGGAAGTGCCGGGCTCTTCAGCTAGTAGTGTAATAAAGTTTAACCATTTTTTTTGCAACAAAACTCTCGTCATTTTGCTTTGATAGCTACATGTATACAGTATGATGGCCCTACTGCTCCATTATACAAGGTATGATTTCTCCATAGGTCACTTATACACAATATAATGGACCCCAAATCCCTCCACAGTATGATATCCACACTGCTCCCCTATACAATTTATGATGGCCTCCATTGATCTCTTTTATACAGTATGATGTCCCTACAGCTTCCTATATACAGTGAATTGGCCCCACTGCTCCTCTATACATAATATGATTTCCCCATAGGTCTCCTATATAGAGTGTGATGTTCGTACAACTATATACAGTAAGTTGGTCCAACTGCTCTCCTACACAGTATAATTTCCCTGTGCACAGTATGAAGTACCACAGCTCCCTTATACACAGTATGATTTCCCCATAGGTCCCCTATACACAGTGTAATGTCCATAAAACTCCCTATATACAGTAAGTTGGTCCAACTGTTCTTCTACACACAGTATAATTTCCCCATAGGTTCCCTATACACATTCTGATGTCCCCACAGTTCTTCTATACACAGTATGATTATTCCGCAAAGCGCCTCACACAGTATGATGACCTCAATGATCCCTATATATAGTATGATGGGTCCCACTGCTCCCTATACACAATATTATATCCCCATAAATCACCTATACACAGTTTGATAGCTCTCCAAGCCCTCTATAACAATATAAAGCCCAACTATAAACACTGAAATGCCTTCCACATTGCATGATGGCACCAACATTAGTTGTTACACATTATAATGCGCCAATAAACCTATACACAGTATAATGACCCCTTATACCCAGTATAATGTCACTATTGCCCTCTATACACAGTATATTTTTCTCTATACACAGTAGCATGCTACGGTAGCTCTCTATACACAGGGCAATGCCCCCATAGTTTCCTATACACAGTATAATGACTCCCCTATACACAATATGATGCCCTCACAGTCACCCTACAAGTACTATTAAAATAAAAAATAAACATCATATACTCACCTAACTTTAATTGCTGGTGAGACTCCCAGTAGACAGCAGCAAGGCACAGACGGTCCAACGTGATGATGTCATCTCACTGGGTCATGCACAGCACGTCAGAGTCCTGGCGTGATGACATCATCACATTGCAGCGCCCCCACTCAGGACTTGTCCAATACGTTCTATAGGCCGAAGATTTAAAGTGACCTGCAGTCTGCAGAATGAAGAACGACATTTCAGGGAGATCGTGTTTCCTGCTCTATCGTGGAGTTTAACTGTATCTGCATGTTGTACAAATAGATAAAGCTAAAGGGGCCATCTACAGTCACTGTCTGTGCACTTTAAGCTCTCATTGGTGCGATCGATGATGACATTGATCGCACCAATCAGAGTGCACAGACGCGGTCTGAACTCTCAGTTATCTGTTGTGCTGTTTTGTGCTGTGCTGGGCCTTGTGGTGTCAAAGACTTTTTAAAGCCTATGCCACCACTGATAGTGTTGCTGCTGCTTGTGAACAAAGAAGAAAGAACAGTTCCTGCTCCCTCCTTGATCCGTTCCTGATCTTTCCTTATCCATCCCTATACACTTTTCACCCCTTTCTCCCCCTTTTCCCCTCCTTTCTCCCTCCTCCCTCCCTTCTGCCACCGAGCACTGATCTTTGATCAGTACTTAATCGCTCGATTTTTGGCATTCTTGGCAGCCACCAAGCGCTCATCAGTGACAGAAATCACTGATCCACATTCATGCTTGCTATTTTCCACACTTTTTTCCCCCTATTTTTTCTCTCTTCTTTGCACCACTCCGTGTGTGTGCATCCTGCAACTGCCTGTTTTTCAGGACTTTTTTTTGTCCGGGTCTATTTCCCCACCCACCTTGCACGACCCCCGTGTGTGCTTCCTAGAGCTGCTGATCAGACTGCTGATAAGACACACACCACACGCACCAGCGCTCGCTTTTGGCAAGGACTTTTTTTCCCCAAAATTTTTTTTCTCCCCTTTTTGCACCACATCCATGCATGCATCCTACTGGCATTGAGTGCTGGATGGTGACTAATATCACTGACAGGCATCCATTTTTATTTTTACTTTTGGTCAAAAAAGATTAGAGTGAAAAATCATTTAGATAAGATGATAGGATTAGATTAGGGACAGTAAAAATATACCGTAGTAATCATTGTCTACTACATTATTTTTTACTGAATTGCGCTAGGGTTAGTATCAGTAAAAAGTAAAAAAATAATAATAATTTAGATTAGGGATAGTAAAAATAAATCGTAGTAATTGTCGTCTACTATGGTATTTTTTAATGAATTGAATTAGTGTTAGTGTGAGAGCGGAAAAAGAATCACATCCATGCGTTTGTAGTCATAAAGCGCTGATCACTAATGCTCATTAGTAATCAATCTCCGGTAGTTTTTTTTTGTCTGTGAAAAAAGAATAAAAAGAAAATGTAGACTAGTTGATAGGATTAGATTAGGGACAGTAAAAATATACCATAATGATCATCGTCTAATACGGTATTTTTTACTGAATTGAGTTAGTGTTAGTTTCAGCGCGGAAAAACAATCACATCCATACGTCCATAGTACAGCTGTTGAGAGCTGATCACTGACACACATCAGTGATCAACCTCCAGTTGTTTTTTTTCTCCTCTAAATAAAAAGGTGTACACCAAACACACACACCTGAATAAAATTTGGTACACACTGCAGATGTGAAAAATGTCCCGCTCATCTCAAATCCGGTATTCAGCAGAGGAGGCATTCACTTTCCTTGCCTCAGACACTGACAATGAGTGAGAGGATGTCACTTTCCTTTACTTTACATCCTCATTCTCTTCTTCTAGTGATACCAAACTGCCATGCAGATGCCCCAGGACAGAAACTGGACCAGTGCCCAAGATTACTGACCCCGTATGGACCTCACCCCCTGAAGATTATGAGCCACTGATTCCTGATTTTGTGGCGCAATCAGGAATCAGATTTGACACCACTGGCCTCACAGAAATAGACTTTTTCAAAGTCTTTTTCTCTGAAGATTTTTTAAACCACATGGTGGCTCCTTTGTACGCCACCATTTTTTGTCACAAAACCACTCTTCATCACTTTCTATCTGGACTCCTGTAGACGCAGTAGACTTTTGGGGCCCGGGTCTTCACATGGGGAAAATGAAGAAGCAAAAACTTCGGCATTATTGGAGTGTTGCGTTTTATATAACACTCCACTGTTCCGACTAGCCATGACCCATAAACGCTTTGAGGCCATCCAGAAATTCTTGCATTACAGTGACAACGCACGGTGTCCTCCCCAAGATAACCCCAACTTTGACCGTCTTTTCAAAGTTGGGCCTGTCATTGAGCACTTCAGCAACAAGTTTGTTGAGCTCTACATGCCCCAAACGGACATCTGTATGGAGGAGTACCTAATCCATATCAAGGGGAGGCTCAAATTCCATCAGTACCTGCCCAGTAAGAGGGCCAGGCCAGGCGTGGAATTAAGCTCTACAAACTGTGTGAGAGTACCTCAGGGTACATCCACAAGTTTAGGGTTTGTGAAGGGAAGGACTCCTGTATTGAACTCCCTGAATGCCCCCCTGTCCTGGGAGTGAGTGGAAAAATTGTGTGGAATTTGGTGCACACACTGCTGGATCAAAGTTATCACCTCTATGTAGGTAACTTTTATGCCAGCTTCCCACTGTTCAAGTCCGTCTCTGTGGGAGCTACCGCAGCCTGCGGTAGTGTCCGCAAAAACCACAAAAATCAAAGACCTCCCTAGGACGCAAATTCGAAAGCTACTCAGAAAAGATGAGAGCAGAGCCCAATGTAGCAACAACATGCTGATGGTCAAGTACAAGGACAAGAGTGATGTCCTTTTCTTGGCCACTATATATGGTGATGGCAGCACCCCCAGCCCTAAATGAAAACTGTGTACTGGTGTGCAACAAGTAGATGGGGGAGCTGATCTCTCTGATCAACTCCTCCAGCCGTACAGTGCCATGAGAAATCCCAAGGTGTGGCACAAGAAGCTGGCTATGCACATCATACAGATGGCAATGTAAATGATTTTGTGCTATCAGGATGTGCAGGCCAGACAGATATGAAGTACCTTCAGTTCCAGGAGGTAGTAATCAAGGCCCTAATCTTTGGAGACAAGAAAGGAGCAGACTTCCCGAACTAAAGGTGCCTGCATCGTACCATTCCAACATTTCCCCGAGGGGTCCCTCAAACCACAAAAAAGGAAGGTCGCAAAAGAGTTGCCAAGTGTGTTACAGAAGGGGGATACGCAAAGACATCACTTATCAATGTGAAACCTGCCCCGACAAACCTGGCCTGTGTATAGAAGAATGCTTTAGACTGTACCACACATCCATGGACTACTAAATTCATTTCTGAGGTACACAACTGACTTATTCCTACCTGAGATACTCTATACAACTCACGTATGCCACTACATTATACAATTCACATACCAGGACACACTAGATCAATTCCAATATAGGGGGGTTTCCACTGTTTAGGCACATCAGGGTCTCTTCAAACACGATATGATGCCCGCAGACCATTACATCAAAGTCTGCATTCCAAAACATCCCTCCTTTCCTTCCAAGTGTTGCCGTGCCAACAAACACTGGTTTTCCTCCACATATGAGGTATCAGCATACTCAGGAGAAATTGCACAACAGATTTTGGGGTCCATTTTCTCCTGTTAACCTTGTGAAAATAAAAAAAATTGGGGCTAAAAATAATTTTTCTGGAAAAAATGTAATTTTTTTTATTTTCACATCTCAACGTTATAATTTTCTGTGAAGCACCTGGTAGTTCAATGTGCTCACCACACATTTAGATACATTCCTACTGGTGTCAAGTTTCCAAAATGGTGTCACTTGTGGGGGGTTTCCATCAGGGGCTCTCTCAATTCCAGCCAATTTTGCATTCAGAAAGTCAAACAGTGCTCCTTCCCTTCCTAGCCTTGCTGTGTGCCTAAACAGTGGTTTTCCCCACATATTGGGTATCAGCTTAAAGAGAAATTGCATAACAACATTCGGGGTCCAATTTTTCCTGTTACCCTTTGGAAAGTATAAAAAAAAATTTCACGGCTCTACAATATAAACTACTGTGAAGCACCTGGGGATTCAAGGTCCTTACTACACTTCTAGATAAGTTCCTTAAGGGGATTAGTTTCCAAAATGTGTCATTTGTGGGGGTTTTCCATTGTTTTGAGACATCAAGTACTCTCCAATAGAGATGAGCAAATTTGTTCGGATTTTGGCTCCGAATCTGATTTTGACATATTCGTGCCATATTCACACACTATTCGTGCCGAATGTATGTCTTATGATTGGTTCCGAACATATTCGATAATTTCTACTCCCATTTACTCTAATGACGTTCATCGAATAATGCAAAAACAATATTCGATTTCGATTGTATTCGGAACCGAATCTGAACAAATTCCTTCATCTCTACTCTCCAACCGCGACATAAAGTCTTCTCTCAATTCCAGCTAATTCTGCGTTCAAAAAGTCAAACGGTGCTCCTTCCCTTTCAAGCCCTGTTGTGTGCCAAAACAGTGGTTTTCCCCCACATATGTGGTATCGTTGTACTCATGAGACATTGCACAACAACTTTTGTGGTCAAATTTCTCCTGTTATCCCTTTAAAAATAAAAAAATGGGGCTAAAAGATCTTTTTTGTGGAAAAAATTAGATTTTTTATTTTCATGGCGCTACGTTATAAATTTCTGTGAAGCACGTGGGTGTTCAAAGTGCTCACCACACATCTAGATAAGTTCCTTGGGGGTCTAGTTTCCAAAATGGGGTCACTTTCACTGTTTAGGCACATCACAAGTTCTCCAAACACGACACGGGGTCCACTCTAAATTTCAGCCAATTCTGCATTCAAAATGTCAAACAGTGCTCCTTTACTTCTGAGCCCTGCCTTGTGCTCAAACAGTGGTTTTCCTCAATATTTGGGACATGGGCATGTTCATGAGAAATTGCACTACATATTTTGAGATCAATTTTTTCCTGTTACCCTTTTAAAAAATAAAAAATTGGGTCTAAAGTAAAATTTTAGTGAAAAAAGTTAAATGTTTATTTTTTCCTTTCACATTGTTTCAGCTTCTGTAAAGCACCTGAAGGGTTAATAAACTTCAATGCGTTTTTTTAGCACCTTGTTTGCTAAAGTTGCTAAAGTCTGCCAGTTTTTAGAATGGTGTCACTTTGTTTTTTTACTGTCATACAATACCCTTAAAGTCACTTCAAATGTAATGTGACCCTTAAATTTTTTTTAAAAAATTGATGCTGATGTAAAGTAGACATGTGAGAAATATTATTTATTGACTATTTTGTGTGACATGACTCTGATTTAAGGGCAAAAGAATTCAAAGTTTAAAAATTTATAAATTTTCAAAATTTTTGCCAAATTTCTATTTTTATTTTCACAATTAAAAACAAGTCATATCAAATAAAGTTTATCACTATCTTGAAGTACAATATACCACAAAAAAAAAAATTTCAGAATTGGTGAGATTCGTTGAAGAATTCCAGCATATAACCTCATAAAATGACAGTGTCAGAATTGCAAAATTTGTCCTGGTCATGAACATGAAGGTGCAAACAGTGTTGGAGGGTGACGAGGTTAAGAGTGGTGTGACATCTCTTGGAGTGGACCCTCTGTGTCGCGATACCAACCCACCTTGGGCGAGCTGACCTAGTGAGAACCACCCCTATACAGGGAGCGTCAGGGGCAGGCCCAGGGGAATAGAGTACCACGACTGCTGGAATCAGGTGGTCAGCTCACAGAAGACAGGATATTGCAAGGCGTATTTGCGCAGAGTGCAGGACAGTGCAAAGCGTGGTTATGCAGAGTACAGGATAGTGCAAAGCGTGTTTACGCAGAGTACAGGACAGTGCAAGGGATGTACACAAAGGTACGCAAAGTACAGGACAGTGCAAAGTGTATACACGAAGGTTCGCAACAGACAGGAGTGCGTATAGCAAGTGCCGAGAGGCACACAAAAGTAAGAGGCAAAGCAGGGCACGTGTGAGGAGCACGCCTAGGTACAAGGCAAGGCAGAAGGTGTGCTAAGATGCATGACAGGAGACAAGGCAAGAGCTGAGCGTGTGCTAAGGAGCATGAAAGAGCTCAGAGCAGAGCGTGTGCTAAGATTCACGACAGAGCACAGAGCAGAGCGTGTGCTAAGAAGCATGGTACAGAGTACAGAGCAGAGCGTGTGCTAAGAATCACGGTACAGGGAACTACCGAGCAGGGACCAAGCAGGCCTAGCAGTGAAGCACAACAATAATCAGGCGACGCCTACAGGAAGAGGCATCCTGATATAGGGCAAGAGCACAAGGACTTCCGGGTTAGGTCCTCCAGGACCATAGAGATGATGTGGCTGCAGACAGAGTAGAGAGGGGCGCGCATGCACACTGGCATGGCTCTACAGCCACAGGATCAAGTATGAGAGATGCGCGTGCGCACCCGACGGGATCCCTAGCGCGGCCACGGCATCGGAAGTGGTGACGTCGGGCGAGAAGTCCCGACACGGGTGAGCGTGGCGTAACAAGTAGCAATCGCTTATGGTGAGTCCCTCTGAGTGAGTCCTCTTTGTCCCTCTGGAGCTCCACTGCAGAGCAAATGGCTAAATGATGTAACACAAAGATATGATTTCAATAAGTCTATCAAGTTCAAGCAACAGTCAGACTCCACCAGTGTAAATGCAGGTGACCGGTCTGCAGCAGCCCACATTTTGTTCTAACATTAGATTAGAGTCTGTCAATGTTTCTACATGTGTTGAAACCGACCCCATCCCATATTAAGTATGGGGTATACACAGGGCCGGCTCCAGGTTTTTATGGGCCCCGGGCGAAAGAGCCTCAGTGGGCCCCTTTAACACAGACCACGATTCATGATGCACAGATACAGCAGAGAAATATAGGTACAGTACAATGCCAAATACTTCACTTCTTCCATTACATGAGTGATATCTATTGTAAATTGTACAATAGCTCAAAAACCGCCAAATCCTCACAGCGCACAGAAAGACTGGACAGTACAGTCCTCCATACAATATTATGGGCACCACAGTCTCCCCCTCATCACCCATATAATACCCCATGCAGGATGTCACCCCCCATATAATGCTCCATACAGAATACTGGACCCAAAATAATGCTCCATACAGAATACTGGACCCAATATAATGCTCCATACAGGATACTGGTCCCCATATAATGCCATAGGACTGGTCCCATATATGCCAACAAATATGGAGCTCTCCTCTGCGCTGTACTACGTTCTGCACTGTTACGGCTCAGGAAAGGGCGCTGTGGAAAGACTCCCCATTATCATCATGATTGTCTCCCCATCATCATCATTGCCTCCTTATCATCATCATTGCCTCCCCATCATCATCATGGCCTCCCCATTATCATCAATGCCTGCCCATCATCATCATCTCCTCCCCATCATCATCTTCTCCCCATCATCAATGCATACCCATTATCATCAATGCCTGCCCATTATCATCATCTTCTCCCCATCATCATCAATGCCTCCCCATTATCAGCAATGCCTGCCCATCATCATCTCCTCCCCATCATCATCAATGCCTGCCCATCATCATCTTCTCCCCATCATCAATGCCTGCCCATTATCATCAATGCCTGCCCATTATCATCATCTTCTCCCCATCATCATCAATGCCTCCCCATTATCAGCAATGCCTGCCCATCATCATCTTCTCCCCATCATCAATGCCTGCCCATTATCATCAATGCCTGCCCATTATCATCATCTTCTCCCCATCATCATCATCAATGCCTCCCCATTATCAGCAATGCCTGCCCATCATCACACACAGACAGCACACAAGCACTCTCTCACATACATACACACACACATACACACACACACATACATACACACACAAAGCACCGCACTACATACACACAGAGACACACACAACCGTCTTACCTGTCCGGCGTCCCCGCGCTCTGTGCCACAGCCGGCCGCTGAATGATGACGTCATTCAGCGGCCGGCTGTGAGAGGAAGCACCGGCGCCCCCTGGAGCCCGGAGCTGCGGCAGCGGAGGCACGGGAGAGGTAAGTATTGTGCCAGCTGATGCCGGGGCCCTGAGCAAGCGGGGGGGGCCCAGTGGCGGACTGACACCGCTCTCCTCCGCTAACGGGCGCGGGGTGCCAAACTCCGAGTGGGCCCCCCCGCCTGCTCAGGGCCCCGGCACTTGCCCGGGTGTGCCGGGTGCTGACGCCGGCCCTGGGTATACATTGTGTCAATGGTGGAATCAGAGGGGGCAACCTAAAACAGACCCTGGAACAATTGAAATGCCAATGGATTGTCACCCTGGACACAATGGCCTCTCCTGTAAGATCTGAACAATTAATTTATGTTGGTGTGTTTGTTTCTGATTTCTCTGTTATTTTTATTATATCAATTGTTTATTTTGTCTGTCATTTTTAGTTAACCGCTTAATGACCGCCGATACGCCTTTTTACAGTTAAGGGTACCTATTCCTCAGCGCCGCTTTTTAACGGCACAGAGAAATAAGTGTATAGCGCCCCCAGAGTCAGAATTTCTCTGGGGTCTCGGCTACCCTCGGTACCTGAGACCCCAGAGAACATGATTTGGTCAGTTTTTACCGATCTTAGTGTTGCGATCGCTGTTATTAGCGGAATAACAGCGAATGCAAAAAAAAAGTCCGATTTCCCAATTAATTTCTCTCTCCTCTGATGTGATCGCACATCAGAGGAGAGAGAAATAGGATCCATCGATACCCCCCTGGTACCTCCGGCGTCCCTGGATCCACCTGCATCCCCACTATGATGTACCCAGCCGTTGGCATCTATTTCCAGGAAGAAAATGGGGGGCGCAGTGCGCCCGCCAAGATCTGTTGGCTGTCACCCGGCAACCATAGGAAATTTTTCCTATTGGTTCATTTTTATCACTGTGATAGACCCCATCACAGTGATCAAAATTAAAAAGAAAAGTAAATCAAACCCCACTTTATCACCTCCTTAGTTATGTAAAAAGAATAAAATAAAAAAAGTATTTATTTCCATTTTTCCATTAGGGTAAGGAATATGGCTAGGGCTAGGGTTAGTGTTGGGGCTAGGGTTAGGGTTGTGGCTAGAGCTAGAGTTAGGGTTGGGTTAGGGTTAGGGTTGGGCTAAAGTTATGTCAGGGACACCGCACTGCACTTGCTCACTGAGCCAGTGCGTGTGTCCTTAGTGAACAAACTATGCCCAAAGATACCTGTAGCAGAGCCGCAGCAGAGATGACGTGTGTTTCTCAGTAATAGGACCTTCCACATGTGACTGCTAGTGGGCGGAGCCGGCCACACGTCTCTCAGAGTCAGCAGTAGCAGATAGAGAATGCTTCAGAGCAAAGGACCTGCAGGCACGTGACTGCTAGTGGGCGTGGCCTAAGCTCCAGAGAGCTATGAGGTGAAGGAAAACTCCTAGAAGGGTAACTACGGGACACAGTTACCAAGGGGCATAGACAAAACGGATAATCAGAACGTAGCCAAGGGGTCATACACATAGAGGGCGACGAAGTACAAGAGGAGCAGGCAGAGCGAAGTCAGAACGTAGCCAAGGGTCATACACTTAGAGAGCGACGAAGTACAAGAGGAGCAGGCAGAACGGAGTCAGAACGTAGCCAAGGGTCATACACGTAGAGGGCAGCAGAGTACAAAAGGGACAGGCAAAACTCAAAACAGGGACACAGCCAAATCAGAGCCAGACAAACAGAACGTAGCACAGGCACAAAGCACTGGCACAAGCACAACAGGGTCACACACACTCGGCCAAGGGTCAGAGTATAAGCGACAGAGGATGGCCCCACAATGATGCTATAAAAAGCCTCCCAGAATCCCAGAGTGAGGCCATCCCGGTTAACCCTAAAACTACCTAATCCCAGAAACTCAGCAGACCATGACAAGTTAAGGTTGGGCTACGGTTAAGGTTGGGGTTAGGGTTGGGCCAGGGTTAGGCAAAAGTTAGGGTTGGGTTAGGGCTAGAGTTGTCATTATGGTTGAGATTATGGTTAGGGTTGGGATTAGAGTTAGGGTTGTGTTAGGGTTAGGGTTGTGGTTATGGTTGGGATTATGGTTAGGGTTGAGATTAGGGTTAGGGTTGTGTCAGTGTTAGGGTTGTGGTTAAGGTTATAGTTAGGACTTTGATTAGGGTTAGGGCTGTGCTGGGGTTAGGGTTGGAGTTAGAATTGGGGGTTCCACTGTTTAGGTACATCAGGGGGTCTCCAAACATGAAATGGCACCGCCATTGATTCCAGCCAATTTTGTGTTCAAAAAGTTAAATGGTGCTCCTCCTGCTATTCGCCCAAGCAGTGGATTTCCCCCATATACGGGGTATTGGCGTACTCAGGAGAAATTGCTCAACAAATTTTGTGGTCCATTTTCTCCTGATACCCTTGCGAAAATAAAAAAAATTGGTTCCAAATGTATTTTATTGTGAAAAAGGTAAAATGTTAATTTTTTCCTTCCACATTGCTTTAGTTCTAGAGAAGTACCTGAAGGGTTAATAGACTTGTTGAATGTGGTTTTGCGCACCTTGAGGGGTGCAGTTTTTAGAATGGTGTCACTTTGGGGTATTTTCTGTTATATTGACCCCCAAACTCACTAAAATGTGAGGTGGTCCCTAAAAAATGGTTTTGTAAATTTTATAGAAAAATGAGAAATCGCTTGTCAACTTTTAACCCTTATAATGTCCTAACAAAAAGAATTATGTTTCCAAAATTGTGCTGATGTAAAGTTGACATGTGGGAAATGTTATTTATTAACTATTTTGTGTGGCACCACTCTGACTTAAGGGTACAAAAATTAAAAGTTTGAAAATGGCAAAATTTTCAAAAGTTTTAGCCAAATTTCTATTTTTTCATAAATAAACGCAAGTTATAGCAAAGAAATTTTACTACTAACATGAAGTATAATATGTCATGAAAAAACAAAAAACAACTTCTGAATCAGTGAGATCCATTGAAGCGTTCCAGAGCTATAACTTCATAAAGTGACAGTGGTCAGAATTGTAAAAATTGGCTTGGTCATTAAGTACCAAATTGGCTCTGTCACTAAGGGGTTAAACAATTGAAAGTGTTTACCCCTTCTTTTTGAGCGAAAACCACTACATGATATTGCATTATCTCCTTTCCCATCAATTTCCATGAACCATTACAGGATCTGCTTCACCACTGCACTGAATTATTCCTTGGTGATAATGGACGTGTTTATTATTTCACACTTATTTATTCAAATTATGTCATTATGTATTGAATTATGTATTAATCCATATGTCACATTTATTGTATTTAAACTTTATGATGAAGCCCCTATATTAAGGGATAGTCTTCTCTTCCCTCTTCACTGTGCCTCTTACCTGTAATCTTTTTTTGCACCGCACTTTGTTTCTCTTTGATCTCGATGGGTATTATGGAGATATGCTGTGTCTGATCCAAAATGGCAAACTCTTGTGGTCTCCAAGAAAATGGTCTCCGATGTGCGCATGCGCTGTGTGACTACATATACCTCTTCTCCCTAACTTGCTCTCTCCCAGAGATCCCAGATATGTGATGATAACTTCCAGTTCTTGGGTCAAACAACGCATGAGCCACTTAGTATGCTATTTGTAACTTATGTAACCTATGGTATAAAAGGGGCAGATATACACTCATGAACATCCCTGTTGAAAAAGCTAACAGCGAAATGCGCGTCTGGGGCTCCCCAGGGAATAGTGCACTTGCATATTACGATGTGTAAGTGAGATTCCCACCAAGGACAACATCTGCAAGGAGTTTGTATGTTCTCCTCGTGTTTGCGTGGATTTCCTGTAGGTACTCCGGTTTCCTCCCACATTCAAAAAAAGACATACTGATAGGGAATTTAGATTGTGAGCCCCACCGGGAACAGCAATGATAATGTGTGCAAACTGTAAAGCGCTGCGGAATATGTTATATTATTATTATTATTTATTTATATAGCGCCATTGATTCCATGGTGCTGTACATGAGAAGGGGTTACATACAGACTACAGATATCACTTACGGTAAACAAACTAACAATGACTGACCGATATAGAGGGGAGAGAGGACCCTGCCCTTGCGGGCTTACATTCTACAGGATGGTGGGGAAGGAGACAGTAGGTTGGGGGGTTGCAGCAGCTCCAGTGATGGTGAGGCGGTAGCTCCAGTAGTAGTGAGGAGGCAGCGGGGATCATTGCACGCTGTAAGCTTTCCTGAAGAGGTGGTTTTCAGGTTCCATCTGAAAGATCCAAGTGTGGTTGATAGTCGAACGTGTTGGGGCAAAGAATTCCAGAGCATGGGGAGAAGTCTTGGAGGCGGTTGGGTGAGGAGCGAATAAGTGTGGAGGAGAGAAGGAGGTCTTGGAAGGATCGGAGATTACGTGAGGGAAGATATCGGGAGATTAGTTCAAAGATATATGGAGGAGACAGGTTATAGATGGCCTTGTAGGTCAGTATTAATAATTTGAATTGGATACGCGGAGGGAGTGGGAGCGAGTGGAGAGATTTGCAGAGGGGAGAAGCGGAGGAGTAGCGAGGAGAGAGATGAATTAGTCGGGCAGCAGAGTTAAGGATGGACTGGAGAGGTGCGAGGTGCGAGGGTGTTAGCAGGGAGGCCACAGAAAAGGATGTTGCAGTAGTCGAGATGGGAGATGATGAGGGCGTGCACAAGCATTTTAGTAGAGTGAGGGTTGAGGAAGGGACGAATTCTGGAAATATATTTGAGCTGGAGGCGGCAGGATGTGGAGAGAGCTTGGATGTGCGGTTTGAAGGACAGTGCAGAGTCAAGGGTTACTCCAAGGCAGCGGACCTCCAGTACGGGGGAAAGAGTGATGTTGTCAATTGTTATAGATAGGTCAGGTAAGGATTATCTGTGAGATGGGGGAAAGATGATCAGTTCAGATTTGTCCACATTCAGTTTGAGGAAGCGGGAGAAGAAAGAGGATATGGCTGATAGACACTCCAGGATTTTGGAGAACAGAGAGGTAACATCTGGGCCAGAGAGGTAGATCTGAGTATCATCGGCATAAAGGTGGTACTGGAATCCGTGGGACTTTATGAGTTGCACTAGGCCAAGTGTATACAGGTCCTTCTCAAAAAATTAGCATATAGTGCTAAATTTCATTATTTTCCATAATGTAATGATTACAATTAAACTTTCATATATTTTAGATTCATTACACACCAACTGAAATTTGTCAGGTCTTTTATTGTTTTAATACTGATGATTTTGGCATACAACTCCTGATAACCCAAAAAACCTGTCTCAAAAAATTAACATATTTCAACCATCCAATAAAATAAAAGTGTTTTTTAAAAACAAACAAAAAAACCATCAAATAATAAAGTTCAGTTATGCACTCAATACTTGGTCGGGAATCCTTTTGCAGAAATGACTTCTTCAATGCGGCGTGGCATGGAGGCAATCAGCCTGTGACACTGCTGAGGTGTTATGGAGGCCCAGGATGCTTCGATAGCGGCCTTAAGCTCATCCAGAGTGTTGGGTCTTGCGTCTCTCAACTTTCTCTTCACAATATCCCACAGATTCTCTATGGGGTTCAGGTCAGGAGAGTTGGCAGGCCAATTGAGCACAGTAATACCATGGTCAGTAAACCATTTACCAGTGGTTTTGGCACTGTGAGCAGGTGCCAGGTCGTGCTGAAAATGAAATCTTCATCTCCATAAGCATTTCAGCCGATGGAAGCATGAAGTGCTCCAAAATCTCCTGATAGCTAGCTGCATTGACCCTGCCCTTGATGAAACACAGTGGACCAACACCAGCAGCTGACATGGCACGCCACACCATCACTGACTGTGGGTACTTGACACTGGACTTCAGGCATTTTGGCATTTCCTTCTCCCCAGTCTTCCTCCAGACTCTGGCACCTTGATTTCCGAATGACATGCAAAATTTGCTTTCATCAGAAAAAAGTACTTGGGACCACTTAGCAACAGTCCAGTGCTGCTTCTCTGTAGCCCAGGTCAGGCGCTTCTGCCGCTGTTTATGGTTCAAAAGTGGCTTTACCTGGGGAATGCGGCACCTGTAGCCCATTTCCTGCACACGCCTGTGCACTGTGGCTCTGGATGTTTCTACACCAGACTAAGTCCACTGCTTCCTCAGGTCCCCCAAGGTCTGGAATCGGTCCTTCTCCACAATCTTCCTCAGGGTCCGGTCACGTCTTCTCGTTGTACAGCGTTTTCTGCCACATTGTTTCCTTCCAACAGACTTCCCATTGAGGTGCCTTGATACAGCACTCTGGGAACAGCCTATTTGTTGAGAAATTTATTTCTGGGTCTTACCCTCTTGCTTGAGGGTGTCAATGATGGCCTTCTTGACATCAGTCAGGTCGCTAGTCTTACCCATGATGGGGGTTTTGAGTAATGAACCAGGCAGGGAGTTTTTAAAAGCCTCAGGAATCTTTTGCATGTGTTTAGAGTTAATTAGTTGATTCAGAAGATTAGGGTAATAGGTCGTTTAGAGAACCTTTTCTTGATATGCTAATTTTTTGAGACAGGTTTTTTGGGTTATCAGGAGTTGTATGCCAAAATCATCAGTATTAAAACAATAAAAGACCTGACAAATTTCAGTTGGTGTGTAATGAATCTAAAATATATGAAAGTTTAATTGTAATCATTACATTATGGAAAATAATGAAATTTAGCACTATATGCTAATTTTTTGAGAAGGACCTGTAGATTGAGAAGAGTAGGTGTTATGAATGTGCTGGAGATAGTTTCTGAGCAGAGGCTCCCTCTGGTGGTTGCAGACAGTACTGAACCTTACAACGAGGAATGGCAATCTGGGATCACGGACTGGACTGATATAAGGGAGGTTCACTCCCATGATGGTCACCTGTGATCAATTGTTCTTGTCTCAATTGTGGTTCCTGGTTCATTTGGAAGTTGCTGGAGTCTTGCCTGTACTGCTGCTTTCAAATAAGATATTTTCTGCTTTTCTTTTTGTGCTTGCTTTTTTCATAGTTTTCTGCACTTTTGTGGAGGTCAGCCGGGTCCCCTCCTGGAGCCTGTGCTCCTCTCAATTTATCTGTAGCCACTGTTATTTGTTCATTTGCTTTTTCCTGTTTTTTCAGTGGCTGCGGCTTTGTTTTGTTACACCAGAGATCTGATTTAGGTGTTAGAGATCGTGTGATCTCAGGTTTTTTGGCAATCAGAAGTGCTGGTAATTTTTAGGGTTTTTGTTGGATTGCAGTCAGAATTCTTTCCTGTACTTTTCTGTCTAGACAACGTTTGCTCATTCTATTTTCTGTCTGTGTCCGTGCTATCTTCTTGTCTAACCGCCATTATATGTTTGAGGGCTTCCTATTTTCTTTGGGATCTGCTCCGGGGCAGATAGCTTTCATCTTTCTGCCTTTAGGTGTAGTTATCTCTCAGACTGTGAAGAGGCGTCTAGGATCAACGTAGGAACGCTCCACGGCTACCTCTAGTTGTGTGGTTAGTTCAGGTTACTGCAATCCAATAGGTTCCAGCCTCTCTGGTGTATTACCGCTTTTGCTTTTTCTCCTCAGCTACCTAAACATAACAGTATCACCGGCCAAAAACTAAAATTATATGGTACTCACATAAGGGAAAAATAGTGTAGAAAGAAAAAAGTTGTCAGAGTTGTCAGAGATTTTTTTTTTCTGTTTGTTGCATTTTTTCCCTCTTTCTCTCTGGGTGCTGAGGAGGATTTTATTTTTCTCTCAATGGAGTTTGCACAGTTGTCTGGCCGTGTGGATCAGCTTGCCACTGAGGTTCGGAGTATTGCTTCTATTTTGCTGGGTTGCCGGTTGTGGAACCTAGGATCCCCATGCCAGATTTGTTTTTGGGGGATCGGGCTAAATTTCTGAATTTCAAAAATAACTGTAAGTTGTTTTTTGCCTTGAAGCCTAAGTCCTCAGGGAACGCAGCACAGCAGGTTCAAATTGTCATCTCTCTCCTGCGCGGCGACCCTCAGGATTGGGCTTTTTCCCTGACACCTGGGGATCCTGTTTTGAATGATGTTGATGTATTTTTTCAGGCTACTGGGGTTGTTGTACGATGAACCTAATGTCACTGATCAGGCTGAGAAGACCTTGTTGGCATTAAGTCAGGCTGTGAAGCCGCTGAACTGTATTGTCAGAAATTGCGAAAGTGGGCAGTCCTGACCAAATGGATGATGATGCTTTGGCAGCCCTTTTTCGGAAGGGTCTGTCAGAGAATGTAAAGGACGTTATGATGGGATTCCCTGTACCCTCTGGTCTCAATGATTCTATGTCTTTGGCTATTCAAATTGACAGACGTTTGCGTGAGTGCAGAGGTATGCGTGAGATGGTGTTGCCTTGTGGGCCAGCTCCTGAGCCCATGCAGTGTGATGGAGTGACTTCTGGGGCACAGCGTCTGGTGACGCCTCTCATGCTATTTCCATCTGCCCTGAGCGGGGAAGACGTTTTGCACGCTCAGTTGTCTTGGGTAGTGTTCAGACTAAATTTCTGTTGACTGTTACCCTGATTTGCTCCATGTCCGCATTTTCTGCTCAGTCTTTTGTTGATTCAGGAGCAGCTATTAACCTGATGGATTTCGACTTTGCCAAACCTTGTGGCTTTCCCATGATACCCCTGCGGAAGTCTATTCCCCTATTGGGCATTGATTCTACCCCTTTGGCGGAGAATAAACCCCAATTTTCTACTCAGGTGATAATGAGGGTTGAACCAGATCATCAGGAGAGTTGCAAATTTCTGGTGTTGCATAATCTGCATGCCATTATTGTTCTGGGTTTCCCTTGGTTGCAGATTCATAATCCTGTTTTGGATTGGAAATCTGTGTCTGTGACCAGTTGGGGCTGCCAATGTGTTAATGCTGGCACTCCTGTTTTTTCTGCCTCTCCCCAGTCTCAGGATGTTCCTGACTGATTTTTCTGATGTGTTTAGTGAAAGTAAGTCGGGTTACTTACCTCCTCACAGAAACTACAATTGCGCTATTGCGTTAGTGCCTGGTGGTAAATTTCCTAAGGATCGCCTTTTTAACTTAACTGTAATTGAACACGATGCCATGCGATCTTATATCAAGGAGTCATTGGAGAAGGGTCATATCAGACCATCCTCTTCACTCTTGGGCGCCGGTTTTTTCTTTGTGGCCTTAAAGGATGGTTCATTGAGGCCGTGTATTGATTATCGCCTCCTGAATAAGATCACAGTGAATTATCAATATCCTTTACCCTTGATTTCTGACCTGTTTTCCAGAGTGAAATGTGCTAGTTGGTTTACCAAGCTTGACCTCAGGGGGCGTATAACCTTATTCGTATTAAGCACGGGGATGAATGGAAGACGGCGTTTAATACCCCAGAGGGGCATTTTGAGTACCTAGTGATGCCCTTTGGGCTCACTAATGCTCCTTCCGTCTTCCAATCCTTCATGAATGATATTTTCAGGGATTTTGTGGATAAATTTCTGATTGTTTATTTGGATGATATCTTGATTTTTTCCAATGACTGGGACTCTCATGTGAAACATGTTCGGACTGTTTTCCAGATTTTGAGAGAGAATGCACTGTATGTGAAGGGATCAAAGTGTCTTTTTGGCGTACAGAAGGTCTCATTTCTGGGATTCATTTTGTCTCCGTCTGTTATTGAAATGGACCCGGTCAAGGTTCAGGCCATCTGTGATTGGGTTCAACCTACTTCATTGAAGGCTCTTCAGAGATTTTTGGGTTTTGCCAATTTTTATCGTAAATTTATTGGTAATTTCTCTGGTATTGTTAAACCATTGACTGATCTGACCAAAAAGGGTTCCGATGTGGTGAATTGGCCTCCTGAGGCAGTTTCTGCATTTCAGGAACTTAAGCAGAGATTCATTTCTGCTCCTGTTCTACGGCAGCCTGATGTTTCTCTGCCGTTTCAGGTGGAGGTTGATGCATCTGAGATTGGGGCAGGTGCCGTTTTGTCCCAAAGGGATCCAGAGACCTCTAAGAGTAACCCTTGTGCCTTTTTCTCTCGAAAGTTTTCTCCAACTGAACGTAATTATGATGTGGGTAATCGGGAGTTATTGACCATGAAGTGAGCCTTTGAAGAGTGGAGACATTGGCTGGAAGGAGCCAAACATCAGGTGGTGGTCCTCACGGACCATAAAAACCTGGTTTATCTCGAATCAGCCAAGCGACTTAATCCTAGACAGGCCAGGTGGGCCTTGTTTTTCACACGTTTTAATTTTGTGGTTTCTTTTCTTCCTGGCACTAAGAATGTTAAGGCGGATGCCCTCTCAAGGAGTTTCTTTGCGGATTCTCCTGAGTTATCTGATCCTGATGTTATTTTGAAAGTGGGTGTAGTACTTTCCACCATCTTGCCCAATTTGAGACTGGCTCTGGAGGGGTGTCAGGAGGATAAACCTGAGCGCAGCCCTGTTGGGAAATTGTTTGTCCCAGACCAGTGGAAGATGAGTGTGATGTCTGAGATTCATTGTTCCGCTTTGGCTGGTCATCCCGGGATTTTTGGTACCAGAGACTTGGTGAGTCGGTCCTTTTGGTGGCCTACTTTGTCTTGTGATGTCAGGGAATTTGTGCAGTCCTGTGGGACTTGCTCTCGTTCCAAGCCTTGCTCTCGCTCTAGTGGTTTGTTGATGCCGTTACCTGTGCCCAAGAGGCCATGGACCCATATCTCTATAGATTTTATTTCCGACCTCCCTGTCTCTCAGAGAATGACCGTTATTTGGGTAATCTGTGATAGCTTTTCCAAGATTATACATCTTGTGCCATTACCTAAGTTGCCTTCCTCCTGCGAGTTGGTGCCTTTGTTCCTTCAGCACGTGGTTCGGTTGCACGGCATTCCGGAGAACATTGTGTCTGACAGAGGAGTCCAGTTTGTTTCCAGATTTTGGAGGACATTTTGTTCTAAACTTGGTGTTCAATTATCTTTCTCCTCTGCATTTCATCCTCAGACCAATGGACAAACCGAGAGAACAAACCAGACCTTGGAGACTTATTTGAGATGTTTTGTATCTGCTGATCAAGATGACTTGGTCTCTTTTTTTCCTTTGGCTGAGTTTGCTCTTAATAATAGGGCTAGTTCTGCCACCTTGATGTTTCCATTTTACTGCAATTCTGGGTTTCACCCTCGATTTTCTTCGGGACAGGCGGAGGCTTCTGTCTGTCCGAATGTTGACTCTGTTGTGGAGCGTATGCAGCAGATTTGGGACCAGGTAGTGGAGTGGTTGTCTCTCTCTCAAGAGAAGGCCCAGCGGTTTGCCAACCGGCATGGGACTGATGGTCCTCGGTTTAAAGTGGGGGACTTGGTTTGGTTGTCCTCAAGAAATATTCCTATGAGGGTTGCATCTCCAAAGTTTAAGCCTAGGTTCATTGGACCTTATAAGATCATGGAGATTCTTAATCCTGTTTCCTTCCGTTTGCTTCTTCCAGGGACATTTAAGATCCATAACGTGTTCCAATAGTCCTTATTGAAGAGGTTTGTCGAGCCAGTGGTTCCTATATGGCTGCGCCTCCTGACCCTGTTTTGGTTGAGGGTAATCTGGAGTATGTGGTTGAGAAAATGTTGGATTCTCGTTTTTCTAGACAGAAACTCCAGTATTTGGTTAAGTGGAGAGGTTATGGTCAGGAGGACAATTCTTGGGTGTTTGCTTCGGACATCCATGCTAGGAGACTGATCCGTGCCTATCACCGAGCTCATCCTAATCGACCTGGTTGCACAAGTGAGGGTTTGGTGACCCCTCCTCAAGGGGGGTACTGTTATGAATGTGCTGGAGATGGTTTCTGAGCAGAGGCTACCTCTGGTGGTTGCAGACAGTACTGAACCTTACAGCGAGGAATGGCAATCTGGGATCACAGACTGGACTGATATAAGGGAGGTTCCCTCCCATGATGGTCGCCGGTGATCAATTGTCCTTGTCTCAATTGTGGTTCCTGGTTCATTTGGAAGTTGCTGGAGTCTTGCATGCATCTGCTGCTTTCAGATAAGATATTTTCTGCTTTTCTTTTTGTGCTTGCTTTTTTCATAGTTTTCTGCACTTTTGTGGAGGTCAGCCGGGTCCCCTCCTGGGGCCTGTGCTCCTCTCAATTTATCTGTAGCCACTGTTATTTGTTCATTTGCTTTTTTCCTGTTTTTTCAGTGGCTGCTGCTTTGTTTTGTTACACCAGAGATATGATTTAGGTGGTAGAGATCGTGTGATCTCAGGTTTTTTGGCAATCAGAAGTGCTGGTATTTTTTAGGGTTTTTGTTGGATTGCAGTCAGAATTCTTTCCTGTACTTTTCTGTCTAGACAGATTTGGCCCCAACGTTTGCTCATTCTATTTTCTGCCTGTGTCCATGCTATCTTCTTGTCTAACCGCCATTATATGTTTGAGGGCTTCCTATTTTCTTTGGGGATCTGCTCCGGGGCAGATAGCTTTCATCTTTCTGCCTTTAGGTGTAGTTATCTCTCAGGCTGTGACGAGGCGTCTAAGATCAACGTAGGAACGCTCCACGGCTACCTCTAGTTGTGTGGTTAGTTCAGGTTACTGCAATCCAATAGGTTCCAGCCTCTCTGGTGTATTACCGTTTTTGCTTTTACTCCTCAGTTGGGGGACTCCAACAGAGAGAGGGTGGGATGAGGAGGTAGTGTGGGAGACGCTGAATGTGCGGTTGGAGAGGTATGATTTTGATCCAGGATAGAGCGAGGTCTTTGATGCCAAAGGAAGAGAGGATCTGTAGTAGGAGGCAGTGGTCAACTGTGTCGAAAGCAGAGGACTGGTCTAGAAGGATAGAGTATTGTCCGTTCGCTTTGGCTGTAAGTAGGTCGTTAGTAATTTTGGTCAGGGCTGCTCAGTGGAGTGAATGGGGCTCCAGGAGTTTGGAAGCGAATGGGAGCAGCGATATTGGGCGATAGCTAGACATAGCGGTTGGGTCAAGGGTTGACTTTTTGTGGATAGGCGTGACTGTGGCATGTTTGAAAGCAGAAGGGAAGGTACCGGACGTTAGTGATAGGTTGAAGAGGTGGGTTAGTGATGGGATAAGAGTGGTGGCGAGATTGGGGAGGAGGTGGGATGGGATAGGGTCGAGTGCACAAGTGGTGAGGTGTGATTTGGAGAGAAGATGAGCAAGCTCCCCTTCCGTGATGTTGGATAAGGAGGTTATGGGGTTTGGGCATTGGTCAGGTATACAAAGGGGTTGTGGTGGTTGACTAATAAAGACTTGTCGTGTTTGGTCTATCTTGTTTTGGAAGTGCATGGCGAAGTCCTCAGCAGACATGAGGGAGGTAGGAAGGGGCAGTGGTGGGCGGAGGAGGGAGTTAAAAGTATTGAACAACTGTTTGGGGTTGTGGGATAAGGAAGATACATGGGATGTAAATTAGGCCTGTTTAGCCGAGGTGAGAGCTGATTTGAATGCAAGTGTTGCTTGTTTGAGTGCAGTGAAATCGTCTTGTGAATGCGTTTTTTTTCCAGCGCCGTTCAGCAATTCTGGATGCTTGCCGGAGCTTTTTAGTGGTGTTATTGTGCCAGGGTTGTCTATTGATTCGTCGCCCTGTTGCATGACAGGGGAGACTGAGTTGATGGCTGATGCAAGAGTGGCATTGTAGAAACTAGTGGCAGTGTCTGTGTCGTGGGGGGGAAGATATGGAGGACAGTGGTAGGATAGAGTCAGAGAGTGTGTGAGTGTCTAGATGTCCAAGGTTTCTGCGGGGGTGCGCGTGTTGCTGGACATGGGTGACAGGTGAGGAGGACAGGGATGAGAAAGAGAGTAGATGATAGTCAGATAGAGGGAGAGGGGAGGTTGTGAAGTTAGATAGGGAGCAGAGGCGGGTGAAGACCAGGTCTAATGTGTGTCCGTCTCTGTGGGTGGCTGAAGAGAACCACTGTGTAAGTCCAAAGGATGAAGTAAGAGCCAGGAGTTTAGAAGCTGCCGACTGGTGGGTGTCAATAGGGATGTTGAAGTCACCCATGATGATGGAGGGAATGTCAGCAGAGAGAAAGTGAAGGAGCCATGTAGAGAATTGGTCCATGAAGGCAGTGGTTGGGCCTGGAGGTCGGTATATGACAGTCACTTGGAGGTTGTAGGGAGAGTAGATGCGGACAGAGTGGACTTCAAAAGAGGGGAGGACAAGGGAGGGAAGAGGTGGGATTGGGTTGAAGGTGCAGTTGGGAGAAAGGAGAAGGCCCACTCCTCCACCATGTCTGTTTAGGAGTGTGGGTGAAGTGGAAGCCGCCATAAAATAGCGCAGCAGGGGAGGTGGTGTCGGAGGGTGTCAGCCATGTTTCAGTGAGGCCAAGTAAGGAAAAATTTTGAGAGGTAAAGAGGTCATGAATCACATGGAGTTTATTGCAGATGGAGCGGGCATTCCAGAGTGATCCAGAGAGAGGGAGCTGAGTGTTGGGTGTCAAGGGCACGTATTTGAGGTTGGAAAGATTTCGGGTGTTTATATTGGATTGGGAGCAATAGAAGGGGGTAATAATGGAAGGTATGAGCTGTGGGGGTCCAGGATTGGGAGATATGTCGCCAGCAGTGAGGAGAAGCAGAGAGAGGCAGAGCAGGTGGGAGATGCAGATTGGGCGATTTGTTTTGTGTGTTATTAGGAGAGATTTGAGGTTGAGGAGCAGGTCAGCGGAGGAGGTCAGGTGGGGGAGCAAGAGGAAAGGGGAGATTATTACTTGGTTAGAGAGTGCTGGGGTCTGTGGATAGCAAAGGAGAGTTAGGAGTAATGGAGGCAAAACCATTAGCGCATATGTCAGCATGGTGAAAGTAATTGGGGAGCTAACAAAGAAATTTAGTAAATTTAAACAGAGTTTAGGCATAACTTCTGGTCACTTCTGGCTCATTTCTGGCATATTTCAATAGTTATCCTTAAAAGACATCCTTATAATGACAGACCAAGGTCTAGGCAGACCAATGTGTCTGAATTTATAGCAGCTCAAATGCACATCAAACAGGCCAGGTGAGAACAGGAGGGAGGGGCAGCAGGGAGACTGGTCGCACACCAGGAGGGGATTAATTAGAAGTCAAGAAGGGAAAAAAAAGGAAATAGTCAGATCCAAAAGGACAGATAAATCATTGATAGCAGACAGATACAGGGGTGATTGGGGTTCAGGAAAAATGGGTGATGATGATGGTATTGCAGTCAGGACACATACCATTGATAGCAGACAGATACAGGGGTGATTGGGGTTCAGGAAAGATGGGTGATGATGATGGTATTGCAGTCAGGACACATACCATTGATAGCAGACAGATACAGGGGTGATTGGGGTTCAGGAAAGATCGGTGATGATGATTGTATTGCAGTCAGGACACATACCATTGATAGCAGACAGATAAAGGGGTAATTGGGGTTCAGGAAAGATGGGTGATGATGATGGTATTGCAGTCAGGACACATACCATTGATAGCAGACAGATACAGGGGTGATTGGGGTTCAGGAAAGATGGGTGATGATGATGGTATTGCAGTCAGGACACATACCATTGACAGCAGACAGATACAGGGGTGATTGGGGTTTAGGAAAGATGGGTGATGATGATGGTATTGCAGTCAGGACACATACTTGAGGATGAAGCAGATCGATTGTCAAATTGATAGCAATAGTGAAGCATAGTGTTAGGGTCTGCGGAACGCACCAAATATAAGATGTAGAGAGGTGCGTTCGCAGCCCGTGGTCCTAGGTGCAGGCGGAGCCTGCTGCTAGTAAGATGGCGCAAGAAGCGAACTCTGTTATCCCGCAGAGTCGCCAAAATAAATGCTGTAACGCGCTGTTGCAATATGTGCGAACTCTATTATTCCACAGAGCCGCTAGAAGGAGTGCTGCAGCACTATATGGCGATGTGTGCGAACTCAGTTAACACCACTGAGTCGCAAAGTAAACACGCTAGGGCGCTGTCTAGCGTTGAAAGCGAACCCCATTGCGTCACAGAGCCGCTGAGACAAACTTCTGTGTCCTGTTAGGCACCCAGGTACACAGTTGACTGCTAAGCGAACATAGAAAGTAATCATGCGCTAATGTCCTCGTGGGAGTCACCCGCAATCTATGGCGTCTGAACGCCAGGCCCTGAATACGGCAATCAAACTCCTCACCGGTTATGCCGGTAATCTAAGGCATCTAAGACACCGACCCTGACCAGCTAGCATACCAAGCTCCTCACCGATTAGGTCGGTATTGTAATGGCGTATTTCAGCTGCCCTAACCACACACACGCATGACCATACTGGCGCAAAGCATATAACGGTTGATACTAGCGCACGGCCGTGTGGTAAGGACAGCCTTTTATAGCAGCCACGAGAAAAAGACCTTCCAGGAAGGACCAATGGGAAGCTTCTTCAGAACATCAACAGCCACAGGACCTTCCTGAAGGACCACTAGGAGTGGCAGCTGTATCTGAGCATGTGACCCCTGATCTCCAATGGGAGATCTTGCCCTGGGCATGCTCAGATGAAGCAACAAAGGACTTAGTCCCAAATCTGCCTGCTCCAACACTGGTTGCAGCAGCAAGTCTCTGCACAGTACTGGGCCGGGCAAGACGCTGGGACCGACGTCTCTGCTGAGCAGGAACCACTGTTGCTGGAGACGGATGGGGGACCGCAGCGGGAACAGCTTGAGATTCCCCCTGTGCAGGAGTGGGAACTCTAACACATAGCAATAATAACAATGAAGCATCGATAGCAGGGAGTTATTCATCTGGCATATTTCAATAGTTATCCTTAAAAGACATCCTTATAATGACAGTATGATACTATGATGATAATATGTTACCGCTATATAAAAAAAGATTATTATCTGCACTTTTTCATGATCTTACCTTATGCCTAGCCATTGTGACCTGTAACATTTTATTCCCAGGGTGATATTGTGAATCCTTCTTTGTTTACCTCTTATTGACAATGTATTTTTGTGTATTTGTATTTTGTTTATAATTGGTATCTAATAAAAAAAATGTTTGCATTATATTTATGAAGTCAGCACTCCTTAAATTTCTCTGATAAGCAATGTTTCTACATGATAGAAAATTTCAATTTGCCAGTATTTTCAATTTAATGTCTAGTGGGCAATTGTGTTCTCTGTTCTTTGTAAACCACAATATGCATTGGGGGTGGACACACCATTGGTACAACCAGTGCAGTAGCACAGGGACCCAAGAGGTAAGGGTACACCCTTCTACCTCCAAAGCATCAAGCTGCTTCTGGGACAGACACAAGAACGTGTACATTATCATGAACTATTGGATTGCTAAGGGCTGTTCTTACACAAGGGCCCACTTCTGTATGTGTCCACTCCTGAAATGCATTACGCTCTAATGGTTTTTATTTTCACATACATTCTTATTATTTCTTTGTATTTTCCACAAATTGTTGCTTTTAATACAATCAATAACAATCAGAAGCATTTGTCTGTAAAAGGAAGTAATAACCAGGATAATGTTTCACGTTCTTGTATCATTTTGTATAGATAACCTAGAACTCCTTTCTCACATTTATTTTTTTCTTCTTTGGTTACATTTTATCCATTATTGTCTCTACCTTCACAAGCAACATTGACGTCTACCAATAAATAGAAGCAGAAAATAAACAGAATATAAGACTTGCATTTCCGTGTTCCAAAACAGTACTGTGTAGAAATAGATAAGGAAGGCCAGAGAATGCAAGATCTTATGCAAATTAATGATCTTAAGATAACATTTTACAATGTATTTGTACCAAATAACATTTCTGACCTTAGGTTCTTGTTAAGGATTTACTAAATGGGCTAGGAGGTATAAAATCATTGTTGGTGATCTGAGTTTAATGTTACGTTAACAAATAAGTGAAATAACTTCAAGAGAACCTAATATGACCATGAGCAGACACACACACAGAAGAGTCCCCAGAGCAAGAACAATGTATGGCCACTTTGCAGTCCACTCTCTCATGATAATGGACAATTCCACTTCATTTGGAGGTAGAAGAGTGCCCCTTTGCCTCCTGGGCCCCTCATTGACTGCAAATGTTCCACCAACAGTATGTCCGCCCCTGTTGGAATCTACTAGAGAATCTTAAATTGATGACTCTCTGTATTGGTTCTTGCTGTTTAAGTAATCCAGTGGAACCAGGTTCTAATGTTTCTTCATAGTAAAATAGAAGAACATACAGTATGTCACAAGTAATGTAATGGTTAATTCACAGGATCATGATAGCAGACTAAATTTGAATGGTGTTACTTCTACAGCATGTACTCAGATTTCGACAAGCCCTTGTCAGATAAATGGGACAGTTGCATACATTTTGGAAGTGCTAAACAGTGTTTTTTTTTACATTACATGAGCCATTTAGACACATTGATTTTATATTTTCATGTAGATTAGAAAACCTCTTGATAAAAAAATAACTTGTTAAGGTCTTCAAGCTGTCACACTTCAGAAACCATTAGTTCTGCATTTTTTCTGACACACTTTTCTTAGAGCTTTACTGTGATTTTTTTCTATGTATTTTACAGTGCAGTTTGTATTTAAATCCTACACTTTTCTGTATTTTCTAATTGCAGTGGGGAAAAAAAGTATTTAGTCAGCCACCAATAGTGCAAATTCTTGCACTTAAAAAGATGAGAGAGGCCTGTAATTGCCATCATAGGTAGACCAAAACTGTGAGAGTCAAAATGAGGAAACAAATCCAGAAAATCACCTTGTCTGATTTGGCAACATTTATTTTGCAAATTCTAGTGGAAAATAAGTATTTGGTCACCTAAACACATGCAAGATTTCTGGCTCTCACAGACCTGTAACTTCTTCTTTAGGAGGCTCCTCTGTCCTCCACTCATTACCTGTAGTAATGACACCTGTTTGAACTTGTTATCAGTATAAAAGACACACTGTCCACAACCTCAAACAGTCACACTCCAAACTCCACTATGGTGAAGACCAAAGAGCTGTCAGAGGGCACCAGAAACAAAATTGTAGCCCTGCACCAGGCTGGGAAGACTGAATCTGCAATAGGCAAGCAGCTTGGTGTGATGAAATCAACTGTGGGCGCAATAATAAGAAAATGGAAGACATACAAGACCACTGATAATCTCCCTCGATCTGGGGCTCCAACCAAGATCTCACTGCTCTAGAGGAGATCTGCATGGGGGAATGGGCCAACATACAACCAACAGTGTGTGCCAACCATGTGAAGACTTACAGAAAACGTTTGACCTCTGTCATTGCAAACAAATTATATATAACAAAATATTGAGCTGAACTTTTGTTAATGACCAAATACTTATTTTTCCACCATAATTTGCAAAATATTTGTTGCCAAATCAGACAAGGTGATTGTTTGGATTTGTTTTCTCATTTTCTCTCTCATAGTTTTAGGTCTACCTATGATGTCAATTACAGGCCTCTTTCATCTTTTCAAGTAAGCCAATGGAATGCAGTAGGACTAATGGACTAAGAGGAGTAGAAGAACGGAACTGTAAAGAACGGAAGCTGGTTGTAAGAATGTATGGCAAGGCTGGATAAAGAAGGAGTGGCTGTAGAGGTGGAATGGCGCCAGGAGAAACGGAGGCTGAAGGGGCTGGATGACAACTGGAAGGAGAGTGGCTGTAGAGGTGGAATGGCGCCGGGAAAAACGGAGGCTGTAGAGGCTGGATGACAGCTCAAAGAATTGTGAAATTGTGAACAGCATAAAAGGACTGATGAAGCAGAGTGCGGTTAATGGCACAGTGGAGGACAGTCGAAGAGCCCAGCGGAAGAGCAGAGATTGGTATGTTAGAATCCTAACTTGAGGCAATATAGCAGAATCCCATGGCAGGGATGAGTTGGGTATAAGAAGAGTCCAGTGGATGTAGTGGAACTGGGTATGTTAGGAAAATCCACAAAGTGAATTAGCCGAATTCAGCATTTGTAGCAGAACTGAGTTTGGCAGGAAATTCACTTAAAGGCACTGACTGACATCTAGCTCAGCACTGATGCACTGTCAGTTAGGGCCGGAGTGTGGTTACAGAAGTCGCTCACTACGTACTAAGCAGTGATTGAAGCCATGAGAGCTGCGATTCTATGACTGAAAGCTAGAGGCTTCTGGGAATAATAAAGTTAATTTCTTCTCAACAACTGCGCTTTTGGTGGCTTTAGAAAGCTATTGATCTGCATATTAACCCTATATCTCCTAGTTAATATCATTTTTTATTTAAAGAATATAGCAGAGTCCTACAGTTATAGTAGAGTGCAATAGTTGAAGCAGATCTGACATTGTCAGGAGACTTGGGTAAGAATATAACAGATTGTAGTAGGAGAGCTCAGCAACTGTTGCAGAGCTGTGTTAGTAAGGAGACTCTCATAAATATATGGTAGAATCCAGCATTTGTAGCAGACTTGGCAGGGGTGGGATTCAAATTTTTAACAACAGGTTCTGTGTTTGTGCATCGGAAAACCACACCCATTTTAAGCCACACCCATTTTAAGCCACACCCATTTTAAGCCACACCCATTTACACGCACCTTTTCCTCAAACATATAAGTAGGGGCGCAGTCAGTTGAAAAACAATAAATTGGAATGAGATCAGAACAGTGCACATTCTGGCCAGCGGCTCTCCTGACCCGAGTGTGACAGCTGCATATATTTCTATATATATTTTTCTATGCAGCTGTCTCACTTGACTGACCGGCTGGCCAGGCTGTGCACTACATTCTGATTAAGAAGTCTCTTTCTAGTCTCATACTGAACTGAAGATTAAACTATAGTATTATGTAGCTGGGACTTACAGTTCTACCTTCTATCCAGAAATACAATATACAATAATTAGTGATGAGTGAACGTACTCGGATAAGGTGTTATCTGAGCATGCTCGGGTTCTAACCGAATGTCTTCTGCATGCTCGAAAAATATGTTCCAGTCCACGCGGTTGCATGTCTCATGGCTGTTCGACACCCGCAACACATGCAGGGATTGCCTAACAAACAAGCACATTTGCTCATCAATAATAATAATAATGTATTTATTTCTCTAAGGATAGGGTCACACGACCGTATTTTGTCTCATCCGAGAAAATCGTTCCGATTAAGCTAATCACACTCTGATCGGAGTTTGATCAGAGTGTGCTCACAGCGTGCTCCGATTTTCGCAGATGTGGAGAAGGTGGAAATAAAAAGTTCCCCATCTTCATTCTGTAAAGCTGTGAAAATCAGACTGCACTCAGATGTCATCCAAGTGCAGTCTGATTTTTTTTTTCACGGACTCACTGGTTTGCCTGGCTGAGTGCGATCCCATAATCGGATGCAACTCGTGCGTGCTGCCATTTTTTCTTCTGACCAAAAATACGATTGTTTGGATCAGCCTAAAGTCGATACTACATAATATCTGAATAATAAACGTGTGTCTAATATCTAGACAAATGGGGAGATGCTGGAACTTATACTAGTGATTGTAATAATAGAACATATTTATTGTATTACCTGCAGTAATCTCTATAGATCAGATGCCAATATGCAATGCTGGGACTTACAGTTCCCCCACCACCACTGCATGTACAGTAAC
>JARQOD010000005.1:377386084-377523725 GCA_033576555.1 Oophaga sylvatica
TTTTTTTTGCCCAAAATATGTGTAAAATAGGGTAAAGACAGCAAATCATTGGAATGTAGCCCTGAAATGTCATTTTTAGCCACAGTAGACAGTTGTCGACAGGATACCCACTTTTCAATTGTGGCCTGTTTTTTTAAAAATTTTTGACCCCAAAATAGTGTATAGAAATAGGTACCTGACAAATTTCAGCGGAATTACGCTGAAGTGCCCACAAATTTAGCCCAAGATAGATCACATCTGACGGAATACCACAGTTCAATATGTGGCCTTTTTTTTTTTTTTAACAACAAAATAATGTATTAAATTGGCACCGACGCAAATACGTGGAAAGTAGCGCTGCAATGCTACAATCTTCAGCCTACAATAGAAGGGTCTGCCGGGATACCACACTGTTCAAATAGTGGCATTTGTTTTTATTTTAATTATTTTTTTAATTTGCCTGAAAAGAGCCACTGTCTCCGAAAGCTTGCCAACATATAATTTTTGGTTAGCCAATAAAGGATCACTCTAAGAATACTCTTGTCTAGAGTTGACGATACTTCCGATATCAAGTTCGGAATCGAAATGGATCGCCGATATACTAAAATACGACGATACCAAACCGAACCGAGCCCAGTAAGTCATGGGAACAAAATATGAAATTAAAAAAAAAACCCATTCTTCCTTTTGGTTAATTGACATGAAGGAAAACAAGAAAGAGTAATGTAAATTATTGGGGAAGGTTGAGGAGACATAAAGGCAAGATGTTTAACCCAATCAAATGGAATCATAAATATTTTTTTTTTAAAGATGTTCGGGATTGACGAAGAAATTGACAATGTTAACGTTTTTTTTATTTTGGCAAATAGTTTTACACAACTTCCTGCTTTCTCTTCCCTTTTTTAACTTTTCACACACTTTCTCCTTCATAATTTCTGCCATCATTTTTTCATCAAATTATTCTTCATCTTCCCTTCTTTATCTTCTTAAACTTTTGCTATTCTCTTTGTTAACATTAATATTCTTCTTTTAAAAATTTTTTCTTATTATATTCTGCTTCATCTTCTTCATCATATTCTTATTTGGACAGAGAATCCTGTACTTGTTAATCTGCAAAGTTAATTTTTCACCTTTTTCCGTTCTTGCTGTACAAAAGATTTAAATTACAACAGTATTTGTCCGTGTTCGTTTAGGCCTGCGCGCAGGGCATTTTCCAGGGGACCACGAGGAGGAACGGATTCACCCCCATAACTGCTTATCTTCTTCTTTAGAATTTAGAGCTTATTTTGCTCTTCATTTTGGTCTTATCTTCTGTTCTTTGCTTTTAGATTTCTCTTTTATTGTTCTTGTTCCTGTTCTATCTTGTATTTAAGCACAACTTGTACCCAGTAGTTATGGGACAGGTTACTAAGCGGGAGGTCCTGTGCTCCAAAGCACTACCAAGGGACCAGCGAGTTGCTGGAACTCGGAACCGAGATGGAACCTAGGCCAAAGGCACTGGGAAACCAGTGACTACGGAACCCGGAGGGGCAGCGAAGGAAAAGAGCCAATGGACAACGGGAACCAGCTGACGTTATGGGGACACGGTTACTAAGCGGAGGTACCTGTGCTCCAAAGCATACCAAGGACCAGCAACGTTGCGGAACTCGGATACCGAATGGGGCACCTAGGCCAAAGGCACTGCGGAGAACCCTGAGTATAACCCGGGAGGGGCAGCGAAGGAAAAGAGCCAATGGACAAACCGAGGACCGTGCGTTACTGAACCCCAGTAAACAGGGCAAGTGTGACTGTGTAACAGCACTTCCGAGCAACAACTGGCGGTGTTGGAGCCCAGGTCAAGGAGGAGTTTAAATACAGACAATAATTTCTTGTTACCTGTCAATTTTAAATGTCTATACTTCAAACAAAAGAAAAATAACCTTTCTAATAAATATATTTCATTTAAACAATATCTGATTAATAAGAATTGACAAACTAACACTACATTAACTGTTGAACAGAAATGCAAACCACAAATAAATTATTAAGGAATCTGCTATACGGTTGTACATTAAAAGCAACAAGTACATACTGAATCCTTAAGATGGATAAGTAAAAAGTTTTGTAACCATTTTTATGTATAGACAAGAATGTCGACTTCAAAACATACAGCATTAAATTATCTGGACATTACTAAAATGTTACATTTTGAATAATGTCACTAAACAGTTTATACAAAATTATACAATTTCCTCAGTAATAATCATAATTGTGGCAATAATCATGTTTATTAACAAAATAACCTTTAAAAAGTGCATAGTGCAAGTGAAATTGATTTATGCCTGACGCGACTTGCAAGCATGCAAGGATGATAATATATTGATGAGACTGCATAGCCACGATGGTGAATGGCGATGTAATACTGTACCTAAATAAAGTGTGCGTCCTTTACATAATTTTTTTTAAAAGCTTTATAAACAGGGTACGTGGATGTATGCTTGCGCCTTTGTTTTGACGCAAGACTGCCTTCCTGCTGAGACGCGTTTAGTGAACAGTTGTGTGCAGTGTTCACTTAGTCTGAGGTTTTTTTTTGGAGTCAGATCACGCCAGTTAGTTCTTCAACCAGCGGTTGTGTCTGCTGACGGTGTCTGGCACTCCTTGAAAAAATTTTTCCTAATTGTTGCTGCTCCATTCTTTACAAATAAAAAAAAATCTATTGGTGACGCGCTTCCATCCGTATAAATACTTGGTTGCAAACACTATGAAGTACCAAAGGGGGGCCTTTCACACCTACTGAACTTGTGTGCATGTTCCTGCATCTCTGCGGAATAACCACCTTAGGCCTTATAACTTTTCAGACTTTCTTTTTAATTACCAAGATAAGAAGGCAGGGAGAAGGCACTGTGTGGAGTTTCTTCGGGAGACGTGGGGTTCTGTGGCTGCTGCGGCCCCCAGTGACACAGAACCACCGTTTTCCCCGGCCGTGAGCGTTCCTTTATGCCACTTTTGTGGACTCGGAGTACCCCCTGTGCGGGAAGAACAAATTGAAGCCGTTGTTGTTTGGTCTCGCCAATGATCGACTTCAAATTGCTTCCTCCTCCTCTCGGACCACAGCCTGTGGGGCAAACCATCGTCTCTTCACCCCCTGGCAAATTGCCCAGCAGTCGGGTTTTACAGGAGCCAGCTGAGTGTTGTTCTTTCTCAGAATTATTGGCTTGCAACAGGGGCCCAGCCAGCAGCATTCTGTAATGGAAGAAGAGGGGAGCGTGACGAACAGCTGGTCTCTCTGAATCTGAAGAGGCGGGTGAGACAGTGCCGATGGTCAGCACACCGCGAACGCATCGTGAGATGATGAGACCAGGTGCCATTTTGTTGAGCATGGTGCTGGCCCAGCCACCCAACAGCAGGTGTTGGAAGAGGGGTGGAGAGATGGGCCAATACCCAACTGGCTTGAAGAACAGGAAGGTGGTGGGAGCACTCAAGGAATAATAATATATTTATTTTTAGCGCCATCATATTCCACACGCTTTCAGTTTAGCAGTTTCAGAACACAAGCTAAGTAACAACTTAACCATCTAATTTAACTAAATAGTGCCCCTGCTCGTGACAGCTTACAAATTACAAGGTGGGGGAGATACAAAAGTATAGGTGTTTATATACAATGGTGCATTTCAATGGTTGCCATTCTTAAGGACTGAATGGAGTAGTGAAGGGCTAGAGACCACACACATTAAAACAGAATACATAGATATTGATTAGTGAATGTGATAGGCCTTCTAACAAAGTTTTGAGGACGCCTGAAACCATGCAAATTGTGGTGTCCAATTTTTTGGGGTACAATTCCAGAGGATTGGCGTAGAGCAGGAGAAGTCTTGGAGCGGAGTGGGAGGTACGATTAGTGCAGAGGTTAGTCGAAAGTCGTTTGCAGGCCAGCAGCGGTTAGGCGATAGTAGAAATGGGGAGGAGAGTAGGGGGGTGCTGCACTGTGGAGAGCTTTGTGGGTGAGAACCAGTCTTTGGTTGAAAGTGGGAGAGGCCTAGAGAAATGGTTAGGATAGAAGGAAGATAGAGGAAGACATTGCCCCAACGGTACAAACAGGGGGAGAGTTGGCGCAGACTCGGTGCCTGTAGCCTCCAGTTTGGCACCTGTTCAGCAGTTGTCTTCCAAAAGTCAAAAACGTGCGCCCCAGGACTTGACGGTGGTCCTTTTTTCACACACTTGCACATGATATTTGTATGGGAAAGCAAGCTGTGTAATCAAAAATTAAAATGCTAAAGTGTCAGTCACCTCAATACCACAAATATGTGGAAACATGTGCGGACAAACACGTAGTTGAGTTTACAAAGACAATGGAGAGTAGGCCAACCACAGCAGCCCTACATCTTCAGGTTGTGTTGAAGCCTCTTATCATCCCACACTGTTATGCTTCCTCACAGGATCGCCAGGAAGAACCCGGCCATGTTGTCCAGGGACAAACGTTATTCCAACACAGAGCAAGTTCCCTGTCATCCTCCACTCCCAGGCCACAAAACAGCCAGCGGTACCGCATGGGATAAAAGACGGCATACTCCGCAAACCATGCACGAGCCGGCTTAATGCGGCATTGCAAAACTCCTTCCTTAAATGCTGTGTTAAAGGCTGGGTGGAGACGGACAGTTTCCTAACTGAATATCATTGTCAACCCACAATACAATGTCCAAGCCGATTTCATTTCAGCAGGCAGCCGTCCCTGGTTGCAAAGCTGTTGAGGGGAAAAATTAAACAGCGTACTAAAAGCCCTCAGTACAAGGTCCACCTGACCACCGTGGTGGACCGTACCCATTGTTATGATCGCTACAACCAGTAAGGGAAGGAATTCGCCCTAAATACCAACTAAGCTGAATCCCCTACGAATGTAACGGGGAACCTATCCTGCGGCCAGACCCCAAAGTCCTTCTAGTGTGAACGAAACCTTAGTTGCGAGGGAGTAATCCCACAAGATCTAGGGACTGGGAGAAAAAGGTGGACCCTCCTAACTTTAAATTGTACATTATAATTAAACAGAAAAATAAATACTTTGTGATCCTAAATCAAGCAAAACTCACAGATTAAGGACCTAAGCACCCGGCTAGCTTAACAGTAGTAATCAATGAAGCAAGCAAAGCCAGAAGGTGGGCCAGACTAAATAGGGAAAAAAAAGGGCATTGACCAGCAAAAAGAAACAAAACCAAAAAAGAGGGTTCTAACACCCATGCCCGGGACAATACCTTTCCCCTCACTGCCCATGGGTCAATGTTGTGCAGCCGGGTACTGATCTTGCGAGTGGCGCGTACGTGTTTGCCAACTCCAAGGATTGCGGAATCAAATTGTACACATTGATTTTCCTCCTCCTATTCCAGTTCCAGAATCATCGTGCAGGGCCGCACGGCTACCCCACATGGACCCGGAACGTTTACCTGTTGCGGCCGTATGGCACAGCCGTGTCCAAATGTCAACAGGCCATCCTGAAATTAATTTCCGGGGAATCAGCCAACACGCAGGAGCCTGTAATGCCTAAAGCAGGAGAGCGACGGTGGTTTTTGGAAGGAACTACAGGCCTTGGTAGGTGTGACAATGGCCGAAATCTGGGTCGCCTGGGGCTTGGAACCTCAGTCACATTTACCATCCCGTCATTGTGCTCAACTTGGTCGTCGAGTTTTTTGAGGGACTATCGGGTCTTGATCACGCTGCAAAGGGGCCCTGAGTGCGCCAAATTGCGACGTTAGCATGCCAGATCCGATTCAGCTCTGCAACGAGATTTTCCCTTATGAACATCGCTTAATTGACGTACCCACCAGTGGTCCTCGTCTATGTTGGAGGGTTTTTGGGGAGCAGCACCAACAGTAATGGAGTATCAGCTGCTCAGGCGCGTCAACCGCAATTTTTCGGCGTTCACACTTCACCATACTGAGGGGCCTCTATAATAAGAATAAAATATTATTTTTATAAGCGCCTAATATTCCGCAGTGCTTTACAGTTTAACAGTTTCAAAACACGAGCATAAGTAACAACGTTAACAAACAATAATTAAAGCAAAATCAGCGCCCCTGTGGAAATTACAATCTACAATGAGGGTGGGAGAACAAATACAGGGTTTATATACAATGGTGTTTTTACAATGTGGTCCACCATTTTAAGGAAGTGAGGGATGCATGGAGATAGTGAATGGGCTACACACCGAATTACCATAGAATACTTTGATTAGGAATTTGATAGGCCACTGTGAACAAATTGTTTTGAGGGAGCCCTGAAACCATCCAAATTGCGGATAGTCCTAATTTCTGGGGTAGAGCTTCCAGAGGATTGGCGCAGGGGGTGAAGTCTTGGAGTTGGGAGTGGGAGGTACGGTTAGGCGAGGTTAGTGAAGGCGTTTGAGAGTGCAGCAGTCGGTTAGGCCTAAAATAAAAAAGGGAGGAGTGTGGGGGTGCTGCCTGTGGAGAGCATGTTGGTAGAACCAGTAATTAAATGGATCCATAATGAATGGGCAGCCCTGCCAGTGTAAGGTGGCGAATAACCTATGAAGGATATCTGCCAGGTTTTGCGTGGTTTGATGATCAACGCGGATGGCGAGTGAGTATGCACTAGTCACCGACGTCCCCCTTATCTGCCTGTTCAAAAACACTGCAAGCACTAAGGCATGGGGGTTTTTGGGAGGTGGGGTTGGGTCACAAATTCCTACCTCGGACGCAGCGAACGTGGTTCCCACAAAGGGCGGAGGATTTCAAAGTAACATGCGTACAACAATTGAACCTAGGCGGCTTTTTTTTATAACCATTACAAACTTTTAATGTTTTACAAAGCACATAATGTCTTTTTTGTCTACCTTTTTAAGTATTGTTTTCCATAAACTGATGTTACAGAATTATGAAAAAGTTTTTAAAATTTTGGTTTTAAATTTTGAAATTTAATGTTTTGAAGGACTTGTGAGGAGGAGGGAGGAGTCAATGGAGGAGAAACATCGCCCAGAGGGGGAGACAATGCTCTAGTCAGTATTGACCAGGGTGGGGTGATGCAAGCAGGGGAATGACGCCTCTTGCAGGGGACAACGTTTTTGGCCAGTTGGGAGTCGCAGCCATGTTGATTTCATGCTGCAGTGGCTGGAAAAACCGCCGCATCGAACACATTAAACCACGTTGATTAATTGGGTGTACACCCCCTGACCCCCTACCGGGCAATTACAAAGCCTCACCACCGTTGAAGGGGGGTAAAATCGGAAGTACCAAGACACACTGGTGCAATCCATAATGTTCTCCATTCCAGCGAAGCATGTGTGTAGATTTAACAAAGCGCTCTGGCGCGGGCAGTGGAACAGTCTGCAACAAGAGGGAGCACAAGCCGCCCTGCACAGGGCAAGAAACTATTTCCAAATGTGTCGAAGTTTTGTGGAAGGCCCCAATGTCTAACCTCCAGACGGCTCCGTCAGGGAGGGGAAATTTCGTAAGGTGACGACTAATGTCTTGCCCTCTCAGTGTACTCCCGTTGGCTCTTCCCCTTCAAGTTTTGTGTCCTAACTGGATACATGGCCGAGCTTAGCCATAGATGGAGGTGCTGGTTGATCTGCTGGCAGGTATTATCGGAGGCGGTCTTTATGCTGCAGGTGGTGTACTAACAACCTTGCTTTGCGACTTTATTACGTTAATTGAACGGCTTACTTTTCTGAAAATTGAATAGGCATGGATCCGCCTTTTCCTGTCCGGTTTCAATTAACTAACTGGTTGCAACGTTTTCCATGTCTCCTGTTAGTTCTCTTTTCCCCTGAGCTATATCCCTGGGTAAACAGCCATTGCTGCCAAAGTGTCTGTCACAAACCAATACAAAGCATATGTTGTGGGGTTCAAACCCTGCTGTTCCCTCTGGTGTCCGCAAAAATTACGCTACCTCTACACTTTAAAAAAACTAATGTAAAAATGGCTAGTGCTACACATAGATATCAGGTACACCCTTATTTTAAGCTGTAAAAAGTGAAACGTCAATTTAAAACCATTCTGATTAGTGTTGGTAACAAAAATCTGAAAATAAAATAATTGTGACATTTATGGCAATATCCAATGTCTAAACAAAATGTAACACAAAAGCTACTTAGCTATATGATGGGAACCTTCTCATCCATTCTTTGACCAATCCAACTCACATCAGCCTCAAATGTGCAATGTTTGGAAGGCAATGTGGGTTGAACTTTGAAACACTGCAGTGCGAAGGTTATCCTTCTGTGTTCTTGGTTTTTAAATAAAGCAACAAGTAATATAAAAAACATTTTGATTAAGGGACGATGAACCTGTAATATTGTGCAAAACAATGGATGTGGACTATTCCTTCAAATACTTATATTTGGCATTTGAAAAAATACATATTTTAGTTAAAAATTAAAAACCCTGTTCATACGTGAAAAGGCCCGTTTGTGTACTTTATATTGTTTTGCAACCAATGTTTGTTTACGGGGTGAAGGCTCACATAATAGATTAGATTTATTTTAAAGGATGTACAGAACCAATTGGAGATAAATGAAAAGGATGAGCCACTGAGACCGCTCGCAAAAACAAGCAGCGTGCTTAACATGTAAGGGGTGATCTGCACTAAAAAAAGTAAAAAAACCCGACTGAAGTGAACACGAAAACACAACTGTCCACAATCTGTGAAAAGCCCTTTTTTGTAATTCTATATGTTTGCAACCAATGTATTGTATCGGAGGAAGGCGTACACTAATAATTAATTTTATTTTAAATGGGAATGTCAGAACCAATTGGAGTAAATAAAAGGATACCACTGGCACCTCACAGAGACAAGCGCATGCTTGAAAATTAACTGGAGCGTGATCTGCACTAAAAAAAGTAAAAAACACAGGACTGAAGTGAACACTGAAACACAACTGTCCACAATCTGTGAAAAGCTCCTTTCTTGTACTTCTATAGTGTTTGCAACCAATGTATTGTATACGGATGGAAGCGCGTCACACTAATAGATTAGATTTATTTTAAATGGAATGTAGCAGACCAATTGGAGATAAATGAAAAGGATGAGCACTGAGACACGCTCAGCAGAGTACAAGCAGCAGTGCTTGAACATGTAACTGGAGCTGATCTGCACTAAAAAAAAGTTAAAAAAACAGACTGAAGTGAACACTGAAACACAACTGTCCACAATCTGTGAAAAGCTCCTTTCTGTACTTCTATGTGTTTGCAACCAATGTATTGTATACGGATGGAAGCGCGTCACACTAATAGATTAGATTTATTTTAATGGAATGTAGCAGAACCAATTGGAGATAAATGAAAAGGATGAGCCACTGAGACACGCTCAGCAGAGTACAAGCAGCAGTGCTTGAACATGTAACTGAGCGTGATCTGCACTAAAAAAAGTAAAAAAACACAGACTGAAGTGAACACTGAAACACAAACTGTCCACAATCTGTGGAAAAGCTCCTTCCTGTACTTCTATAGTGTTTGCACCAATGTATTGTATACGGATGGAAGCGCGTCACACTAATAGAATAGATTTATTTTAATGGAATGTAGCAGAACCAATTGGAGATTAAATGAAAAGGATGAGCCACTGAGACCCGCTCAGCAGAGTACAAGCAGCAGTGCTTGAACATGTAACTGGAGCGTGATCTGCACTAAAAAAAGTAAAAAACACAGACTGAAGTGAACACTGAAACACAAACTGTCCACAATCTGTGAAAAGCTCCTTTCTGTACTTCTATAGTGTTTGCAACCAATGTATTGTAACGGATGGAAGCACGTCACACTAATAGATTTGATTTTTTTTCTAATATAATGGAGCTGCAAACCAAATTCCACTAAATAAAATAAAAAAAAAAAAAAAAAAAGTGAACGTGCAGATGCCTACAAACAGCGGTGGATGCAGAGCAAACTGCAGCGTCACCTGCACTGTCACACACACACCTTGCACAGAGCTGTTAAAACAACACTGGCAAATGAAGCTTTACACAGCGGTTGGTAAACTAGCTGCCTCAAGCACAAGTAACAAAATCGCAATATACTAACTGTCCCTCAGAGTGAGCAGAGTAGGCGTTCTGTCCCTAACTGAGTTCACAGCACAGTGACGCTTAAAATGGCTGCGGCGCCTTTTATGTGCATTCTGACATCATTTTCAGCAGCCAATCACAGCCATGCCATTAGTTAAGATGACCGACATCATTACAGGATGTGCCACAACTTCGTTAGGATTCCTCATTGGCTGACTAAAATCACATTGCCTCTCAAAGAATTATGGGAACTTCCGATTCGTATACGATATGGAAAAAGTATCGGAATTAAGTATCGGAATTCCGATAACGCGAATACGGCCGATACCGATACTTGCGGTATCGGAATGCTCAACACTACTCTTGTCATAATTGGACGGAAAAGTATTCACATCGATTTTTCTGGCTGACACGGTTACCACAATATAATTTTTTATTGTACAGCTATTTTTTTCCCCAAAATAGTGTATAGCAATAGAGTAACAGACAGCAAATACAGTGGAAGTAGCTCTGAAATGCCATAATTTGTAGCCCACACTCAGATCAGGCATCTGACAGAGATGCCACACTGTTCAATATGTGACTGTATTTTTAAATTTTTGACCACAAAATAGTGTATAGAGCTAGTTTAACCCTTCATGACCAGGGCCTATTTTGACGTTAAAGACCTTGCCATTTTTAACAATTCTGACAGTGTCCCTTATGTGGTAATAACTCAGGAACGCTTCAACGGATCCTAGCGATTCTGAGAATGTTTTTTGTGCATATTGGGCTTTTATGATGTGGTAAATTTAAGTCGATAATTTTTGCGTTTATTTGTGAAAAAGTGGAAATTGGCGAAAATTTTGAAATTTGCATTTTCAAATTTCGAATTTTTATTCTGTTATATCAGAAGAATTATGTGACACAAAAATAGTTATAAATAGCATTTCCAACATGTCTACTTTCATCAGAACAATTTTTGAAACATATATTTTTTTTGTTACGAGTTTTAAGGGTTAAAAGTGGACCAGCGATTTCTCATTTTTACTTTACCCGAAATTTTACAAAACCATTTTTTTTTAGGGACCACTTCACATTTAAAGTCACTTTGAGGGGTCTATATGGCAGAAAATACCCAAAAGTGACACCATTCTAAAAACTGCACCCTTCAAGCTACTCAAAACTACATTCAAAGAAGATTATTAACCTTCAGGTGCTTCAAACTAAAGCTACTAAAGCAACGTGGAAGGAAAAATGGACATTATAATTTTTCCAACAAAAATTTTCTTTTAGCAACAATTTATTCATTTTCACACAGCCACAGGATAAAAGGATCCTAAAATTTTGTGTGCGATTTCTCCTGAGTACACCGTACCTCATATGTGGTCATAAACACTATTTGGACGCACGGCAGGGCTCGGAAGGGAAGGAGCACCATTTCACTTTCTGAGGGAAAATTAGCTCCAATCGTTAGAGGACACCATGTTGAATTTGGAGAGCCCCTGTGTGCCTAAACATTGGAGCACCCACAAATGACCCCAGTTTGGAAACTAGACCCCCAAGGACTTATCTAGATGCAAAGTGAGCACTTTTAACCCCCAGGTGCTTCACAAATTGATCCGTTAAAAATGAAAAAAAGTACTTTTTTAAACAAAAATTTTCTTTTAGCATCAATTTTTTCATTTTCACACAGCATCAGGATAAAAATGAATCCTAAAAATTTGTTAGGCATTTCTCCTGAGTACACCAATTACCTCTTATATGTGGTCATAAACCACTGTTTGGGCACACGGCAGGGCCCGGAAGGGAAAGGAGCGTTATTTGACTTTTTGAAGGGAAAATTAGCTCCAATCGTTAGCGGACACCATGTGCATAATGGAGAGCCCCTGTGTGCCTAAACATTTGAGCACCCCCACAAGTGACCGCATTTGGGAAACTAGACCCCCCAAGGAACTTATCCAGATGCATAGTGAGCACTTTTACCCCCAGGTGCTTCACAAATTGATCCGTAAAATGAAAGAGTACTTTTTTTTCACAAAAAATTTTCTTTAGCATCAATTTTTCATTTTCACATGGGCAGCAGGATAAAATGGATCCTAAAATTTGTTGGGCAAATGTCTCCTGAGTACACTGATACTTTATATGTGGTCATAAACCACTGTTTGGGTGCACGGCAGGGCTTGGAAGGGAAGGAGCGCCATTTAACTTTTTGACTACACCATCCTGACGTACACCGCACACCAACCAGACATACACTACTCAGGTTGGTGCTGGTGTAGTGCGTCAGGTTGATATGTGTGGTGTGTATTACACCACACAAACACACCACACAAACACACACACACACCAACCTGACGTACACTACAACACACGCACCAACCTGACATACACTACACCACACCGCACCACAACCTAACATACACTACGTCAGGTTGGCGTGTGGGTGTATGTGTAGGTCGAGTTGGTGTGTGGTGTGGTGTAGTGTACGAAAGTTGGTGGTGGTGTGGTGTAGTGTACGTCAGGTTGGTGTGTGGTGTGGTGTAGTGCATGTCAGGTTGGTGTGTGTATGTGCTATACAACCACACACACCATCCTGACGTACACCGCACACCAACGAGACATACACTATGTCTGGTTGGTTTGTGGTGTGTGTGGTCAGGTTGATATGTGTGGTGTAGTGTACACCACACACACACACACACACACATCAACCTGACGTACACTACAACACATGCACAACCTGACGTTACACTACACCACACCAACACACCAACCTAACATACACTATGTCAGGTTGGCGTGTGTGGTGTAGTGTAGGTCAGGTTGGTGTGTGTTGTAGTGTATGTCAGGTTGGTGCATGTGGTGTAGTATACACCACACACACATCATCTTGACATTCACCACACACCAACCTGACATAAACTATGTCAGGTTGTGTGTGGTGTAGTGTATGTCAGGCTGGTGTGTGTGGTGTTTTGTGTATGTCAGTCTGGTGTGGGTGAGGATGATGGGAATGTCAGGATGTGTTTAGTCCAGGGATGTGTGATGAATACTAAAGCATTCATTCAAACACAGTGGGAGGTTTGTCAGGACTAGGGTTGAGCATTCCGATACTGCAAATATCGGGTATCGGCCGATATTGGCTGTATGGAATTCCGATTCCGAGTTCCGATATTTTCGTCATATCGGATACCGGAATCGGGATTGTCACTGTCACTGTCATGTCCGTCGGTCGGGGTCTGTCAGGAGTCAGCGGCACTTACCCGGCAGAAAAGATCTCCGGCGGTCACGGCTGGACTGCTTCATGGCCGCAATCTTCTTTCCCCGGCGGTCACATGCAGTTTCTCGCGAAAAACTGCAGTGACGTGGGTAATCCCGGCCGTAAAGCAGTCAGTCCGATGACGTCACCGCCGGGGAAGCAGGTAATCAGCTGTGCTGCTTGCGATGACAGGCTCTGCCTGTCATTCCGATGTAGCAGAGCTGGATCGTCGTGGGACTGTCGTTATGGACTGCGTCGGCCAGGTGGTATACTGTTGGTTTGTTTTTTTTTCTTTTTTTTACAGGAGATCGATGGCGTCGCAGGAATGAGAGAGTAATAAATAAATGAAACTGGTTGTCTCTTTTATTTCATTAAAAGAACTTTTTTTTGCTGTGTCTTTTTTTAAACATTTAAAAACTTTGGGATTAATAATGGATCGGTGTCTTATTGACACCTCTCCATTATTAACCGGGCTTATTGTCACCGTGCAATCAACGGTGACATTAACCCCTTATTACCCCGCTTGCCACCGCTACAGGGCAAGTGGGAAGAGCCGGGTAAAGTGCCACAATTGGCACATCTTTTGATGCGCCAAATGGGGGGCTGCTGTAGCCTGGTATTATCAGGCTGTTGAGGGCCAAATCCATGGGCCTTGACAGTCTTTTAATACCAGGCCGCAGCAGTCTGCATTTTACTTGGCTGGTTAACAAAAATAGGGGGACCCCTACGCCGTTTTTTTTTTTGAGGGGATCCCCTATTTTTGTTAACCAGCCAAGCTAAGCAGACTGCTGTGGCCTGGTTATTATCAGGCTGGCAAGGTCCTGGATATTGGATCCTTACCAGCCTGAAAAACCAGGCCTCAGCGGTCTGCTTCATCTGGCTGGTTAACAAAAATAGGGGGGACCCCACGCCAATTTTTTCGAGGGGATCCCCCATTTTGTTAATCAGCCAAGATATGCAGACTGCTGTGGCCTGGTATTATCAGGCTGGCAAGGTCCATGATCTTGGCTCCTTAACAGCCTGAAAATCCAGGTCTCAGCGGTCTGCTTCATCTGGCTGGTTAACAAAAATAGGGGGGACCCCACGCCAATTTTTTTCGAGGGGATCCCCTATTTTTGTTAATCAGCCAAGATATGCAGACTGCTGTGGCCTGGTATTATCAGGCTGGCAAGGTCCATGGATCTTGGCTCCTTAACAGCCTGAAAATCCAGGCCTCAGCGGTCTCTTCATCTGGCTGGTTAACAAAAATAGGGGGGACCCCACGCCAATTTTTTTCGAGGGGATCCCCTATTTTTGTTAATCAGCCAAGATATGCAGACTGCTGTGGCCTGGTATTATCAGGCTGGCAAGGTCCATGGATCTTGGCTCCTTAACAGCCTGAAAACCCAGGCCTCAGCGGTCTGCTTCATCTGGCTGGTTAACAAAAATAGGGGGGACCCCACGCCATTTTTTTTTTCGAAGGGAACCCCTATTTTTGTTAATCAGTTCCCTCTGACGTCACTGATTGTGTCCCTGGCTGACCTGAAGTGAAAGTGGAAAGCAATCAATTAAGCTTTCCACTTAGGGGCCGTCTCACATAGCGATATCGCTACTGAGATCGCTGCTGATCACTAGTTTTGTGACGCAGCAGCGAGCTCACCAGCGATATCGCTGTGTGTGACATTCAGCGACGATCAGCCCCCCCTGCCGGGTATCGCTGATCGTCGCTGAAATGTCAGGACCTTTTTTTGATCGCTGGTTTCCCGCTGACAGGCACGCATCGCTGCGTGTGACAGCGGGAGACCAGCGATCCGCTGGTAACCAAGGTACACAGCGGGTTTACAGGCGCGGGGCTGTGCCTAGAAACCCGCTGTGTACCTTGGATACCAGCGCCCTGATGCAGGGAGCTGGTATCCAAGGTACACAGCGGGTTTCCAAGCGCTGCGCGGTGCCTGGAAACCCGCTGTGTACCTTGGTTACCAGCGGATCGCTGTCTCCCCCTTCACACGCAGCGATGCGTGCCTGTCAGAGGGAAACCAGCGATCAAAAAAAGGTCCTGACATTTCTGCGACGATCAGCGATACCCGGCAGGGGGGCTGATCGTCGCTGAATGTCACACACAGCTATATCGTGGTGAGCTCGCTGCTGCGTCGCAAAACTAGTGACTCAGCAGCGATCTCGGTAGCGATATCGCTATGTGGACGGGCCCTTAAGCGATGTTCCCCAGTGTCGCTGTCCCAGATCGCTGCCTGAGCTGCCTGTTTGGCAGCTCAGCAGCGATCATGTAGCGATACACCAGCGATCCTGACAAGTGCATATCGTTGTCGGGATCGCTGGTGTATCGTTTTTGTGACACCCACCCTTTTACTCTCCTGTCAGCCAGGAGAGGAACTATTCATTTGGGGGTTTACTGTGAGGCTGCAGCATTAGCTGCGGTCCCTGCAGTAAACATTAACCCTTTCTGAAGGATTACACGTGGGACCTGACTGTGCATGGGATAGGTAAGAATAATTTTGCTTTTTTATTTTTTTTTTTATTACGGAAATGGTTTTTGCAGTAAAATAAAAGATGGTCAAAACATGTGTCTTTATTTCATTAAAATGATTTTTAATTAAAGTGTGTGTGTTTTATTTTTATTTCATGCAATAGGATTAATAATTGATAGTTGTCTAATTGACAGCTCTCAATTATTAACCTGGCTTAAGGTCACCTTTCAATAGCAAGGTGGCTTTAACCCCATATTAACCCATTCGCCACCGCTACAGGGCAATGGGAATAGACGGGCAAAAATGCCAGAAAGGGCAATCTAATTATAGATTTGTCTTTCCTGGGGGTCTGGGGGCAGATGTTAGTAGCCGGGGGGGGGGCCAAAAATAATGGTCCCTCTCTGGGCTATTATTATCTTTCCCCCACTCACTGGCTTTGTCTGTCTGGTTGCGAAAATAGGGCGGGAGCCCACGCATTTTTTTCAGCAATTTTACACCTCATATATATATATATATACATGTCATTGAATTTGTGACACATATTATATATTTATATTTGTAGTTCATACACTTCTACATAGTATAATAGCCGCTAATTCAATTGCCGGCTTTTGTGAAAATGCAGAACCCCACATGAAATGACACTTGGTGACATAGGGTTAACCATTCCTTTGCTATCTGATTTGCACAAACAATTACATCAGTCTATGTGTGCAAAATTTCACACCTGTAGGGGTTAATTAAAGGTGTAAATTCGTAGCAAAAAAGTCCGTTTTTTTTACACGAATTTACACCTTTAATTAACCCCTACAGGGGTGAAATTTTGCACACATAGACTGATTTAATTGTTTGTGCAAATCAGATAGCAAACGACATGAAAAGACATGGTTAACCCTATGTACACCAAGTGTCATTTCATGTCGGGTGCTTCTGTCTTTTCACAGAAGCCGGCTTTACCCGGCAATTGAATCAGAGATATTTTACTATGTAGAAGTGTATAAACTATACATATATGTATATATATATGTCACAATGACATGTATATATATATATATGTATTCTATGTGTGTATATTTAGTGTTTACAAGGGGAAAAAATGGGTTTTTTTTAGTTACGATATTTTTTCCCATTGACTTACATGGGATTCCGGTACGGGAAACGGATATCGCCGATATTTTAGTGATATCGGCGATACCATTCCGATTCCGATACTTTTGGATTCGGAAAGTATCGCTCAACTCTAGTCAGGACACATTTCACATTTGGAAACGAGATTCCCTTATCCCCCTTTTATAGCATACCCGGCACCTTTTTTTTGCTTTCGGCTTAGGGGGAGCATGTTTGCCCTGGTACCATACGGGAAACTTGAGTTCCAGGGGTGCTGGGGCGCGCTCCGTCCTCCTCTCCAAAAATCATGGCCTTTATACAGACTCCTGGAACTGAAGGAAGGTGTTTTGTATTTTTGTGCCTTCAGTGTGATTCTACAATTTTCATAGTAGATACAAAGGGGAGGCTCTCCTTTAAATGTATAGGTGCTCTGGAGAAAAAAATAATCAACTTCAATGGATATACTCCGGCACACAAAAGGAAACAATACGTTGCTCAAAAAAATTAGTCAATTCTTTATTATTTCAAGCGGTGCAAGCTCATAGAAAAAAAGGAGGTTGTCTCACAAACTTTCATGAATAAAGGGGTACGTATACAACGTTTCGGCATGCAATGCCTTTTTCAAGTTGTACCTTTAAAAACTGTACAAAAATATAAGAAATACACAAATGAATATGAGCGAAAACAATTATATACATCAGGATGCAAACTGCAACCAGAATTAGTGCACAGCAAGACATCATATGTTATAGCATATAAATGAGAAAAAAGGAGAAATAAAGGAATGTATATGTACAAACAAATAAATAGCAGTATATACGTGGCTCAGAAAAAAAAGGTGATTATATATACAGTAGTCAATAATTATATAATAATATAGTAACATAAATCTCTAATGGTCCTTCAGCATTTGATAGACTTATCATGACCAATAAAAAAAACGGTCAAATTTCATCTCTGAAATTAGTGCGCATAGTGTGTACTAAGTATTTTAAAAAAAAGTGTCAATCACATGTACGCTGAGAATGGGTATTGTGATCTGCAATGCCCCAGATAAGGAAAATAAATGAAATTTGGGCTTAATGCTCTGCTGTCCCCAAAGGCAGAGCTAGAAATAAGGCTAACATTAATGTAGAACATACCTTTTAACGGAAGTAATGCACCAAAAATGGCTGCAAACGGCAAGTACGGCGATGCAAAGCTAGTGCGCATGACCGGCGTGCTCTATATATAAGTCCGACGACCGCCGGGCATAAGAACTTCCGGGTAGGACAGGAAAGGTGAATGCATAGTGCGCATGTGCAAAAGGCCGAGAAGTATCGAAGGAGGGCCGAGAGGAGCCGAATTCCAAAGGAAAAGAGTGCGCATGTCAGGGGGGGGAATCAAGGCATAGGATCGGTGCCGATGTGCTGTGAAAGGAGAAGAACATGAATTATAGAAGGAACACAAAATAAACAATACATTAAATAATCAAAAAAAGGACTCATATGATTAATAATTAGGAGGCTGAGGTTAAAGGCCCATTTTTCTTCTCAACACCAGGACCTTTGCCTAGTATTCCTGCATCAAAATCTTCATTTACTGCTAAGACTCTAGGTCTAAAGACTCCAAGCACCTTTCAACCTCCTAGGACATACCATCCGGTGGAAACATATATTGGATTGGTGAAGAGGGGATGTATTTAAATATTTAGAATCTATTGGTGATGGACATCTTAAGGTTTAAAAATAATCTTACTAATGATGAATATAGATCCTTACTTGCTTGAAGGAAAACAAAAATTTGATTATAAAACCCGCCGATAAGGGGGGAGCAATTGTGGTTTTGGATAAATCTTATTATGGAGGAGATTTTAACACAATAGGGGACACTAATACTTCATGCCTGTTTCAATTAATCCCACTTTCGATATTGAAAATTGATTTCAGCTTTGGTCACTAATTATGAACAGACCGGTACTATTGATGAAAAACTGGGTAAATTTTTGATTAATAATTTTCCTGTTATTCCGGTCTTTTACACCCTCCCCAAAGTGCATAAAGATTTATTCCGACCACCAGGTAGACCTAACGTAGCATCTACCAATTCCATCTTATCTCCTCTGGCAATGACTCTTGAAAAGATTCTTTCACCCCCTTTTCCCCTCTATCAAGTCGTATTTGAGAGATACCACACATTTCTTGGCACACCAGAGACATAGGGACAATTCCCAGGGTCACTACTGGTAACTATGGATGTCAATAATCTCTACACGAGTATTGATCACACCGCAGGCACTAAAGCTACTATCACATTCCTCAGAGATCATACTCCGTTTAGTGACCTACAGATGCAATTTTGTGAAGACATACTCACCCTGATCCTTACTAAGAATTTTTTTCTTTTTGGGGACCAATTTTTCATTCAAAAGAAGGGCACTGCGATGGGCTCGAACATGGCGCCCCCATATGCAAATATTTTTTATGGATCATTTTGAGAGACTATATGTATATCCTCATCCACTTTTTTCAACCAAAGTGTTTTTATTGGAGACGTTACATCGACGACGTTTTTCTCGTCTGGACAGGAGATATCGAATCCCTTCTCCAATTTCATACAGACTTAACAAAAGTTTTCCGGACATTACGTTCTCCATACAGTTCGATCACATCTGCATTAACTTTTTAGACACAATGGTCAAATTATCTGATGAGGGTCAAATTTTAACTGACCTATACACCAAACCAACCGATTTAAAAAAAGTCTTCTCCTATATAGCAGTAGCCTCCTAAACATGTGAAGAGGTCACTACCCCTATCCCAACATGATAGGGTCAGAAGAAATTGTATCGATCCTATTATCAGAAATAAGAGACATGAGGACATGGATAAGAAATTTCGGGAACGGCTATCCGAAAGAAATTTGGAAGGATCCTGTAGAGATGAGATGATTAGACCTACTACGAACATGAATTTTCCCAAAAATCCCATTATTAATATCTTCCATCCATGAAACATGGCATTCACCAATGCATTACAAAAAAATTGGCATATCCTACATGCTGCCTATCCTGAGGTCCTGAATTTAACCATAAACCACTGATTTGTTATAAAAAAATCCAGTAATATTAGGAATTTTTTGGTCAGAGCCGATATTGGTACGTCGAAGACCGAATTGAGACAGAGTGTTCTACATACCCCACGCAATGGGACATTCCCATGCCTAGGATGTCTCCAATGTTTAATATTACGAAGGGTGACGGTTTCACACATCCACGAACGGGTCAAAGATTTCCCATTAAGGGCCCGGTACACCTGTGATTCCTCACACGTCGTATATCTAATTAAATGTCCGTGCGGTCTCGGATATGTTGGGGAGACAACCCAACATATCCGTGACCGTATTTCCCCAAAATAAATCTACCATCAATGCGGACGCACTCTTTTACCAATTCCCCTCATTTTCTTGAAAAAAGACATACCATCGCTCAACTCAGATAAACAAATCATAGACCATGTTCCCAAAGCAAGAAGGGGTGGGGACAGAATCAAAAAATTAAAGAACGTGAATCCTACTGGATTCACACGTTGAGGACACTCTCCCCTTATGGCCTTAACAGGGAGTATGACCTCTCTATGGGAGATTCCTATATTCATTTAATTATTGCTTCTCCAAGTAATCATTTATATTATCTTTGGTCATTACGGCTTGTCCTTAGTAGTATTCGCATTTCATAATCTATTGTTATTTGGATGTGATTCCGGTTTAGTATGTCATATTATATGTTCCTTTTGGGCATTCATTATCCCTCATATATATTATATATAAGACATCTCAGCATCTACAAAGTTAATCATATGAGTCCTTTTTTTGATTATTTAATGTATTGTTTATTTTTGTTCCTTCTATAATTCATGTTCTTCTCCTTTCACAGCACATCGGCACCGATCCTATTGCCTTGATTCCCCTCCTGACATGCGCCCCTCTGTCCTTTGGAATTTCGGCTCCTCTCGGCCCTCCTTCGATACTTCTCGGCCTTTTGCACATGCGCACAAATGCACTTCACCTTTCCTGTCCTACCCGAAGTTCTTATGCCCGCGGTCCGTCGGACTTATATATAGGAGCTGCCGGTCATGGCGCACTAGCTTTGCATCGCCGTACTTGCCGTTTGCAGCCATTCTGGTGCATTACTTCACGTTAAAAGGTATGTTCTACATTAATGTTGCCTTATTTCTACTCTGCCTTTGGGGACGCAGAGCATTAAGCCCAAATTTCATTTATTTTCCTTATCTGGGGCATTGCAGATCACAATATCCCATTCTCAGCGTACATGTGATTGACACTTTTTTATACATACTTAGTACACACTATGCGCACTAATTCTCAGAGATGAATTTGACCGTTTTTGTATTGGTCATGATAATCTATCAAATGCTGAAGGACCATTAGAGATTTATGTTACTATATTATTATATAATTATATGACTACTGTATATATATAAACCTTTTTTTTTCTGAGCCACGTATATACTGCTATTCATTTGTTTGTACATATACATTCCTTTATTTTCTCCTTTTTTCTCATTTATATGCTATAACATATGATGTCTTGCTGTGCACTAATTCTGGTTGCAGTTTGCATCCTGATGTATATATATTGTTTTGGGCTCATATTCATTTGTGTATTTTTTATATTTTTGTACAGTTATAAAGGTACAACTTGAAAAAGGCATTGCATGCCAAAAAGTTGTATACGTACCTTGATTCATGAAAGTTTGTGAGACAACCTCCTTTTTTTCTATGAGCTTGCACCGCTTGAAATTAATAAAGAATTGACTATTTTTTTGAGCAACGTATTGTTTCCTTTTGTGTGCCGGAGTATACCATTGAAGTCTACAATTTTCATAGTCATGAAAATACAGAAAAAATCTTTGAATGAGAAGGTGTGTCCAAACTTTTGGTCTGTACTGTATATGTCACAATGACATGCATATATGTATATTTATGTATTCTATGTGTATATATCTATTCTTTCTTTTGTGATTTTAAAACTGTCTTTTGAGTACATTATATGTCGGTTTTGCAAGCCGGCGAGAAAATTTCGCCGTACGGATGCCATACGGATGACACACGGATATTTTGATGCGAGGAAATCGCATCCTCGCATTGCACACGAATGACATACTGATCACTGATCACTGTTCAGGGGACTTTTCTGTGTATTACGGCCGTATGATACGGTCTGATTTTTATACGGTGTGTGTGACTCCAGCCATAGACAGATATATAGATAATAGATAGATAGATAATTAGACAGATAGATAATAAATAGATGATAGATAGGTAGAAGATAGACAGATAGATAGAAGATAGATAGATAATAGATAGAAAGATAGATAGAGAAATAGATAGGTAGTGAAAAGATAGATAGATAATAGATAAATAGATGATGAGACAGATAGCTAGATAGATAGATAGCTAGATAATAGATAGATAGATAATAGATAGGTAGATAGATAATAGAAAGTAGATAGAGAATAGATAGGTAGATAATAGATAGATAGATAGATAGATAGATAGATAGATAGATAGATAGATAATAGGTGGATAATAGATAGATAGATAGATAATAGATAGATAGATAGATAGATAGATAGATAGATAGATAGATAATAGATAAATAGAATAGATAGATAGATAGATAGATAGATAGATAGATAGATAATAGATAGACAGATAGAAGATAGAGAGATAGATGACAGATAGATAAATATAGATAGATAATAGACAGATTGACAGATAGAAGAAGATTGATAGATAGAAAATAAATAGATAATAGATAGAATGGTACATAAATAGTTAAAGACCCACGCACACACACACAAAATCTTCACGCGATAGCGTAAATTATTTAAAAAAATCGAAAAAAATAGCGTGGGCTCCCGCGCAATTTTCTGCGCCAGAGTGGGAAAGCCAATGGCTCGGGCCAATATTTCTAGCCGGGGAAGGGGTTAATACCCATGGAGCTTCCCAGGCTTTGAATATCAACCCGCAGCTAGCCTTTACTGGCTATTAAAAAAGGGGGACCCACAAAAAAAATGACATGGGGTTCTCCCGTAATTTTAAGCCAGAAAGGCTACGCAGACAGCTGCGGGCTGATATTTATAGCCTAGGAAGGGGCCATGGATATTGGCGCACCCCCCTGGCTAAAAATACCAGCACCCAGCTGCCCCAGAATTGGCGCATCTGTGCGATGCGCCAATTCGACACTTAGCCCCTCTCTTCCCACTCCCCTGTAGCGGTGGGATATGGGGTAATAAGGGGTTAATATCACCTTGCTATTGTAAGGTTATTAAGCCCGGTTAATAATAGAGAGGCATCAATAAGACGCCTATCCATTATTAATCTTAAATTAATAAAGGGTTTAAAAACAACACACGATAAGAATAAATTATTTTAATGAATAAAACACAACACGGTTTTCATTCTTTATTATACGCTCAGATCCATGCGACGCCCTCGATCTCCTGTAATAAAACGTAAAAAAATAAAACAACCGTATACTCCCTGTCCGACACAGTCCAATTAATAACGAATGTCCCACGACGGTCTCCCCTATAGAACAGTGACATCAGGTGATGCCACTGCTCTGTAGGGCCTCCCAGTGATGCACTGACAGGAGACAATGGCTCCTGCAGTGCATCACTGAGTTCGTTCTCTCACTTTATGGCAATGCTGTGTGGGAATTTTCTCACCCAGCATTGCCAGTGAGAGAATGAACGGAAGTGACGTCATTCTCTCCTGGCGTCTGATGTTAGTGCATCGCAGGGGCGGTGTAGAGCTCTGACATCACCCGATGTCAGCGTTCTATACCGGAGATCGTCGTGGGACACTAGTTATTATCTGGACCAGGTGATGTATAGGTTGCTTTATTATTTTATTTTTATTACAGGAGACGATGGCATCGGGGAATAAGTTATTGGTGAGTATGTACTCTATGTTATGTGTTGTACGTTATGTGTATGTTCTGTATGTTATGTGTTATGTGTATGTTCTGTATGTTATGTGTTATATGTGTGTTCTGTAGGGTATATGTTATTTGTATGTTATGTGTTGTATGTTATATGTATGTACTGTATGTTATATGTATGTTATGTGTTGTATGTTATATGTATGTTATGTGTTGTATGTTACATGTATGTTATGTGTTGTATGTACTGTATGTTATGTGTTATATGTATGTCCTGTATGTTATGTGTTATATATATGTTATATGTATGCTATGTGTTGTATGTTATATGAATGTACTGTATGTTATGTGTTATATGTATGTTATGTATGTTATGTGTTGTATGTTATATGTATGTTTTGTGTTGTATGTTTATATTATGTTCTGTATGTTATGTGTTATATGTATGTTCTGTATGTTATGTGTTTATTTATGTTATATGTATGTTATGTGTTATATGTATCTTATGTATGTTATGTGTTGTATGTTATATGTATGTTTTGTGTTGTATGTTATATGAATGTACTGTATGTTCTGTGTTATATGTATGTTCTGTATGTTATGTGTTGTAAGTTATATGTATGTTATGTGTTGTATGTTATATGTATGTTCTGTATGTTATGTGTTGTATGTACAGTACAAACCAAAAGTTTGGACACACCTTCTCATTCAATGATTTTTCTGTATTTTCATGACTATGAAAATTGTAGAATCACACTGAAGGCATCAAAACTATGAATTAACACATGTGGAATTATACATTACACTTTACAAAAAAGTGTGAAACAACTGAAAATATGTCTTATATTCTAGGTTCTTCAAAGTAGTCACCTTTTGCTTTGATTACTGCTTTGCACACAGAAAGGTGAACGGATGGACTCTACATGCCTGGTTCCCACCGTGAAGCATGGGGGAGGTGGTGTGATGATGTGGGGGTGCTTTGCTGGTTACACTGTTGGGGATTTATTCAAAATTGAAGCGGTGAGCGGTCCAGCTCACCCCAGACCATCTCGATTGGGTTCAGGTCTGGTGACTGTGGAGGTCAGGTCATATGGCATAGCACCCCATCACTCTCCTTCTTGGTCAAATAGCCCTTACACAGTCTTTTGGTCTGTACTGTATGTTCTGTGTTATATGTATGTACTGTATGTTATGTGTTATATGTTATGTGTATGTTCTGTGTTATATGTTCTGTATGCTGTGCATGTAATGTATTTTTTTTTTTACATTCAACACATTAGCCGGATGATGGGACTACTACTGTCCCATCATTGGCTAATGTATCACTCACTGACAGTGTAGCAGGCATAGCCGGATGGGACTTGCAGTCCCAATCGACTATGCCTGCATATACACACACAGGCTCGCGCGCGCACACACACAGACACACAGACTGACAGTGTAGCAGGCATAGCGGATGGGACTTGTAGTCCCATCAGACGATGCCTGCATACACGCACACACAGACTAACAGTGTAGCAGGCATAGCCGGATGGGACTTGTAGTCTCATCGGACGATGCCTGCATACACACACACACACACACACACACAAAGCCGGGCGGCACCGCTCAGCCAATGGCGGGGGATTTGAATTCCACGACGCTCATTGGCTGAGCAGCCCGCCGGCTCTGCTAACGAGCGGCTCCGCTTTGGCAGGGGATTTGAATCCCGCGACGCTCATTGGCTGAGCCGGCGGGCGGCTCAGCCAATGAGCGGTACCTGCACGGCTTTGGTGAAGATTTTGAATCCCGCGCCGGCACCCCTCTTTGGCTGAGCCGCCAGCGCTGAAAATGGGCACTGCAGGTGTGTTTACTGTCCTACCCCCCTGCCGACATTGCTTCCCCATTGACTTACATTGGGTTTCGTGTTTCGGCCGAAACCTGATTTTTCACGCTAGTCGGCCGATTTCACTCGACCCGACTTTTGCGAAAGTAGGGTTCTGTGAAACCCGACTCTGCCAGAAAAAAGGGAAAGTCGTTCATCTCTAATTACAAGAACTGAGCAAATGAACAAATACAAAAAGAGACCAGAGACCAGCACATGCCCCCAAAGGGGACCCGGTTGAACTCAAAAAGCAAGGCAGAAAATACAAGGAAAATCCAACCACAGAAAAAAAACAGAAAGAAACTTATCTGAGTGATAGCAGGAGACAGCAGAAATGCAAGCTGAATTCCAACCTAGACCAGGAAGAACAATTAATCACCGGCGAGGATCATGGGATGTCAGCTCACTTATGTCAGGCCAGTCCGTCCCACCTGATAACCATTCATCTATTGCAGGTGGTGAACTTTTGCTGTTCAACATAGGTTCAATACCCTCAGCAACCACCAGAGGGAGCCTCAGCTCCGAAGTCGTCTCCAACACATTTACCACAGTAACAGACAAGCAAATACAGTGGAATGTAGCTCTGAAATGCCACAATTTGTAGCCCACAGATAGATCAGGCATCTGACAGAGATACCACACTGTTCAATATGTGGCCTGGTGTTTTGTTTTTTACACCAAAATAATGTATAGAAATAGGGTAACAGACAACAAATACAGTGGAATGTAGCCCTGAAATGCCAATAATTTGTAGCCCACAGATAGATCAGGCGTCTGACGGAGATACCACACTCTTCAATATGTGGCTTATTTTTTTTGTTTTTTTACACCAAAATAATGTATAGAAATAGGGTAACAGACAGCAAATACAGTGGAATGTTGCCCTGAAATGCCACAATATGTAGCCCACAGATAGATCAGGCGTCTGAAAGATATACCACACTGTTCAATATGTGGCCTGTATTTCAAAACTTTTTACCCCAAATTAGAGTATAGAAATAGGGTAACAGACAGAAAATACAGTGAAATGTAGCCCTGAAATGTTACAATTTCTAGCCCACAGATAATTCAGGGGTCTGACATAGATACCTCACTGTTCAAGATGTGGCCTGTATTTTTAAAATTTGTACCCCAAAATAATGTATTGAACTAGCGTAAGACACAGCAAAAGCAGGGGAATGTAGCCCTGAACTGCCACAATTTTTAGCACACAGATAGATCAGGCGTCTGATGGAGATACCAGACTGCTCAATATGTGGCCTTTATTTTTAAATTTTTTACCCCAAAATAGTGTGTAGAAATAGGGTAACAGACAGCAAATACATTGGAATGTAGCCCTGAAATGTCACTATTTGTAGCCCACAGATAGATCAGTTGTCTGACAGAGATACCACACTTTTCAATATGTGGCCTGTATTTTTAAATTTTTGACCCCAAAATAGTGTATAGAAATAGGGTACCTGACAGAAGTTTCAGCGGAATGTAGCGCTGAAGTGCCACAAATTGTAGCCCACAGATAGATCAGGCATCTGACGGAGATACCACACTGTTCAATATGTGGCCTGTTTTTTTTATTTTTAACAACAAAATAATGTATATAAATTGTGCACCAGACAGCAAATACAGTGGAATGTAGCGCTGCAATACTACAATCTTCAGCCTACAGATAGATCAGGCGTCTGACGGAGATACCACACTGTTCAATATGTGGCCTGTTGTTTTTATTTTAATCTATTTTATTTATAATCTTGCCTGAAGAAGGAGCCACTGTGCTCCGAAAGCTTGCCAACATATAATTTTCTGGTTAGTCAATAAAGGTATCACTCTAAGAATACTCTTGTCATAATTGGACGGAAAAGTATTCACATCGATTTTTCTGGCTGACACGGTACCACAATATAATTTTTTATTGTACAGCTATTTTTTTCCCCAAAATAGTGTATAGCAATAGAGTAACAGACAGCAAACACAGTGGAATGTAGCTCTGAAATGCCACAATTTGTAGCCCACACTCAGATCAGGCATCTGACAGAGATGCCACACTGTTCAATATGTGACCTGTATTTTTAAATTTTTGACCACAAAATAGTGTATAGAGCTAGTTTAACCCCTTCATGACCAGGCCTATTTTGACGTTAAAGACCTTGCCATTTTTAACAATTCTGACCAGTGTCCCTTTATGAGGTAATAACTCAGGAACGCTTCAACGGATCCTAGCGATTCTGAGAATGTTTTTTTGTGACATATTGGGCTTCATGATAGTGGTAAATTTAAGTCGATAATTTTTGCGTTTATTTGTGAAAAAGTGGAAATTTGGCAAAAATTTAGAAAATTTTTCAATTTTCAAATTTTTAATTTTTATTCTGTTAAACCAGAGAATTATATGACACAAACTAGTTAACAAATAACATTTCCAACATGTCTACTTTACATCAGAACAATTTTGGAAACAAAATTTTTTTTTTGTTACGAAGTTTTAAGGGTTAAAAGTTGACCAGCGATTTCTCATTTTTACAACAAAATTTACAAAACCATTTTTTTTAGGGACCACCTCACATTTAAAGTCACTTTGAGGGTCTATATGGCAGAAAATACCCAAAAGTGACACCATTCTAAAAATTGCACCCTTCAAGCTACTCAAAACTACATTCAAGAAGATTATTAACCCTTCAGGTGCTTCACCGGAACTAAAGCAACGTGGAAGGAAAAAAAGGACATTATAATTTTTCCAACAAAAATTTTCTTTTTTTCTTTTAGCAACAATTTATTCATTTTCACACAGCCAACAGGATAAAATGGATCCTAAAATTTGTTGTGCGAATTCTCCTGAGTACACCGATACCTCATATGTGGTCATAAACCACTGTTTGGGCACACGGCAGGGCTCGGAAGGGAAGGAGCACCATTTCACTTTCTGAAGGGAAAATTAGCTCCAATCGTTAGAGGACACCATGTCGAATTTGGAGAGCCCCTGTGTGCCTAAACATTGGAGCACCCCCACAAGTGACCCCATTTTGGAAACTAGACCCCCCAAGGAACTTATCCAGATGCATAGTGAGCACTTTAACCCCCAGGTGCTTCACAAATTGATCTGTAAAAATGAAAAAGTACTTTTTTTTTCACAAAAATTTTCTTTTAGCATCAATTTTTTTCATTTTCACACGGGCAGCAGGATAAAATGGATCCTAAAATTTGTTGGGCAATGTCTCCTGAGTACACTGATACCTTATATGTGGTCATAAACCACTGTTTGGGCGCACGGCAGGGCTTGGAAGGAAAGGAGCGCCATTTGACTTTTTGACACACCATCCTGACGTACACCGCACACCAACCAGACATACACTACGTCAGGTTGGTGCGTGGTGTAGTGCGTCAGGTTGATATGTGTGGTGTAGTATACACCACACAAACACACCACACAAACACACACACACACCAACCTGACGTACACCACAACACACGCACCAACCTGACATACACTACGACAGGTTGGCGTGTGTGGTGTAGTGTAGGTCAGGTTGGTGTGTGGTGTGGTGTAGTGTACGAAATGTTGGTGTGTGGTGTGGTGTAGTGTACGTCAGGTTGTGTGTGGTGTGGTGTAGTGCATGTCAGGTTGGTGTCTGTGGTGTACTATACACCACACACACACCATCCTGACGTACACCGCACACCAACCAGACATAAACTATGTCTGGTTGGTGTGTGGTGTAGTGTGTCAGGTTGATATGTTTGGTGTAGTATACACCCACACACACACACACATCAACCTGACGTACACTACAACACATGCACCAACCTGACGTACACTACACCACACCACACACCAACCTAACATACACTATGTCAGGTTGGCGTGTGTGGTGTAGTGTAGGTCAGGTTAGTGTGTGTGTTGTAGTGTTTGTCAGGATTGTGCATGTGGTGTAGTATACACCACACACACACCATCTTGACATTCACCACATACCAACCTGACATAAACTATGTCAGGTTGATGTGTGGTGTAGTGTATGTCAGGCTGGTGTGTGTGTGGTGTTGTGTATGTCAGTCTGGTGTGGGTGAGTGCTGTATGGGAATGTCAGGATGTGTTTAGTCCAGGGATGTGTGATGAATACTAAAGCATTCATTCAAACACAGTGCAGGTTTGTCAGGACACATTTCACATTGGAAACGAGATTCCCTTCTTATCCCCCTTTTATAGCATACCCGGCACCTTTTTTTGCTTTCGCCTTAGTGGGAGCATGTTGCCCTGGTACCATACGGGAAACTTGAGTTCCAGGGGTGCTGGGGCGCGCTCTGTCCTCCTCTCCAAACATCATGGCCTTTATCACAGATTCCTGGAACTGAAGGAAGGTGTTGTTGGTCTGGCCTGCACATCATGATAGCACATATGTGTTATACAGTGCCATTTGCACGATGTGCACAGCTAGTTTTTTATACCACACCTTTGTCTTCCGTAAGGCACTATAGGGCTGAAGGACTTGATCAGAAAGATCAACTCCTCCCATGTGTTTGTTGCACCCCAGGGCACAGTCCGGTTTGTGGACCTGTGCTTGGGTACCTCGAACAGTCGTGGCCATGGTGCCTGGACCATGGATTGTTGTCAAGAAAAAGACTTCCCTTTTGTCTTTGAACTTGACAATAAGCATGTTGCCGCTACATTGGTCACGGCTCTAGCCCTTTGGGAGAGGCTGCTCAATTAGCGACAAAGGGAGACCTGTTGTAAATACTCTGGAGGCGACTTCTGAGCTGGGGCTCCCTCCGGTGGTTGCTGAGGGTAATGAAACAATTGCTGAATGGCCTTCAGCTGGCTCTGAAAGGCCTGATATAAGTGACCTGAACTCCCTTCAGCCTTGCCGGTAATCAATTGTTCTTCCAGGTCTTGCTTGGAGCTCAGCTTGCATTCCTGCTCTCATTCAGAAAAGTGATTTGCTGTTTTTTTTCCTCTGGTTGGATTTTCCTTGCTGGTTTGCTGCTTAGCAGTAGACTTCTGCCTGGTCCCCTTTTGGGGCCTGGCGCTGCAATTGTGCTCAGTTTGTGTTTGCACTTTTGCTCTGTTCCTGTGGCACTTTTATTTGCTGAATTGCTGTGTGTTACACCAGAGATCTGATTAAGGTGGTAGAGATCGTGCGATCTCAGGTTTTTTTGTTAATCAGAAGTGTTGGTATTTTTGTCTGGGTTTTTTTGGGTTGCAGTCAGAATTCTTCCTATCGCTTTTCTATCTAGACAGAATTGGACCCCAGCGTTTGCTCATTCTATTTTCTGTCTGTGTTCGTATTTTCTTCTTGTGTAACCGCCATTACATGTTTGGGGGCTTCCAATTTCTTTGGGAGTTCTGCTATGGGGCAGTTAGTTTTCATCTTTCTGCCTTTAGGTGTAGCTATCTCTCCGGCTGTGATGAGGCGTCTAGGATCACCGTAGGTACGCTCCACGGCTACTTCTAGTGTTGTGGTTAGTTTAGGGTCCTGCAACCCAATAGTTTCCAGCCTCTCTGGTGTATTGTTACTTTGTTATTTTTGCTATTTCTCCTCAGCTACCGAAACATAACAGTATTACCGGCCAAACTGAAAATTATATGGTACTCAACAGAAGGGAAAAATAGTAAAAAAGGAAAAAGAAAAAAGGGAGTTGTCAGAATTTTTTTTTCTGTTTGTTGCATTTTTTCCCTTTTTTTCTCTGGGTACTGAGGAGGAATTTTTTTTTTCCTCAATGAAGTTTGCACAGTTGTCTGGCCGTGTGGAGCGGCTTGCCACTGAACCTAGGATCCCCATACCAGAGTTATTTTTGGGGATCGGTCTAAATTTCTGAATTTCAAAAATAACTGTAAGTTGTTTTTTGCCTTGAAGCCTAAGTCCTCAGGGAACGCAGCACAGCAGGTTCAAATTGTCATCTCTCTGCAGCGCTGCGACCCTCAGGATTGGGCTTTTTCCCTGACACCTGTTTTGAGTGATGTTGATGTATTTTTTCAGGCTCTGGGGTTATTGTACGATGAACCTAATGTCACTGATCAAGCTGAAAAGACCTTGTTGGCATTAAATCAGGGTCGTGAAGACGCTGAGCTATACTGTCAGAAATTCCGAAAGTGAGCAGTCCTGACCAAATGGAATTATGATGCTTTGGCAGCCCTTTTTCAGAAGGGGCTGTCAGAAAATGTAAAGGACGTTATGGTGGGATTCCCTGTTCCCTCTGGTCTCAATGATTCTATGTCTTTGGCTATTCAAATTGACAGACGTTTGCATGAGCGCAGAGGTATACGTGAGATAGTGTTGCCTTGTGAGCCAGCTCCTGAGCCCATGCAGTGTGATGGAGTGACTTCTGGGGCTCAGCGTCATGAGTTTCGAAAGCGCAATGGGTTATGTTTCTACTGTGGTGATGCCTCTCATGCTTTTTCCGTCTGCCCTAAGCGGGGAAGACTTTTTGCGTGCTCAGTTGTCTTGGGTAGCGTTCAGACTAAATTTCTATTGACTGTTACCCTGATTTGCTCCCTGTCCACATTTTCTGCTCAGGATTTTGTTGATTCAGGAGCAGCTATTAACCTGATGGATTTTGACTTTGCCAAACGTTGTGGGTTTCCCATGATACCACCTCGGAAGTCTATTCCTTTACTGGGCATTGATTCTACCCCTTTGGTGGAGAATAAACCCCAGTTTTCTACTCAGGTGATAATGAGGGTTGAACCAGATCATCAGGAGTGTTGCAAATTTCTGGTGCTGTATAATCTGCATGACATTATTGTACTAGGTTTCCCTTGGTTACAGTCTCATAATCCTGGAAATCTGTGTCTGTGACCAGTTAGGGCTGCCAATGTGTTAATACCGACACTCCTGTTTTTTCTACCTTTCCCAAGTCTCAGGATGTTCCTGACTTTTTGACTGATTTTTCGGATGTATTTAGTGAAAGTAAATCTGCATCTTTGCCCCCTCACAGGAGCTACGATTGCGCTATTGATTTAGTGCCTGGTGGTAAATTTCCTAAAGGTCGCCTTTTTAACTTGTCTGTACCTGAACACGATGCTATGCGATCTTATATCAAGGAGTCATTGGAGAAGGGTCATATCAGACCATCTTCTTCACCCTTGGGTGCCGGTTTTTAATGTGTGGCCAAAAAGGATGTTTCATTGAGGCCGTGTATTGATTATCGTCTCTTGAATAAGATCACTGTGAAGTATCAATATCCCTTACCCTTGATTTCTGACCTATTTTTCAAAGTGAAAAGTGCTAGTTGGTTTACCAAGCTTGACCTCAGGGGGGCGTATAACCTTATTCACATTAAGCAAGGGGATGAATGGAAGATGGCGTTTAATACCCCAGAGAGGCATTTTGAGTACCGAGTGATGCCTTTTGGGCTTACTAATGCCCCTTCCATCTTCCAATCCTTCATGAATGATATTTTCTGGGATTTTGTGGAAAAATTTCTGATCGTTTATTTGGATGATATTTTGATTTTTTCCAACGACTGGGACTCTCATGTGAAACATGTTCGGACTGTGTTCCAGATTTTGAGAGAGAATGGACTGTATGTGAAGGGATCAAAGTGTCTTTTTGGCGTACAGAAGGTCTCATTTCTGGGATTCATTTTGTCTCCGTCTGTTATTGAAATGGACCTGGTCAAGGTTCAGGCCATCTGTGATTGGGTTCAACCTACTTCATTGAAGGCTCTTCAGAGATTTTTGGGTTTTGCCAATTTTATTCGTAAATTTATTGATAATTTCTCCGGTATTGTTAAACCATTGACTGATTTGACCAAAAAGAGTTCCGATGTGGTGAAATGGCCTCCTGAGGCAGTTTTCTGCGTTTCAGGAACTTAAGCAGAGATTCATTTCTGCTCCTGTTCTGCGGCAGCCTGATGTTTCCCTGCCGTTTCAGGTGGAGGTTGATGCCTCTGAGATTGGGGCAGGTGCTGTTTTGTCCCAAAGGGATCCAGAGACCTCTAAGAGTAACCCTTGTGCCTTTTCCTCTCGAAAATTTTCTCCTACTGAACGTAATTATGACGTGGGTAATCGGGAGTTATTGACCATGAAGTGGGCCTTTGAAGAGTGGAGACATTGGCTGGAAGGAGCCAAACATCAGGTGGTGGTCCTCACGGATCATAAGAACCTGGTTTATCTCGAATCAGCCAAGCGACTTAATACTAGACAGGCCAGGTGGGCCTTGTTTTTCACACGTTTTAATTTTGTGGTTTCTTTTCTTCTGGTCACTAAGAATGTTAAGGCGGATGCCCTCTCGAGGAGTTTCTTTGCGGATTCTCCTGAGTTATCTGATCCAGCTGTTATTTTGAAAGAGGGTGTAGTTCTTTCCGGCATCTCGCCCAATTTGAGACTGGCTCTGGAGGGGTGTCAGTAGGATAAACCTGAACGCTGCCCTGTTGGGAAATTTTTGTCCCAGACCAGTGGAAGAAGAGTGTGATGTCTGAGATTCATTGTTCTGAGTTGGCTGGTCATCCCGGGATTTTTGGTACCAGAGACTTGGTGAGTCGGTCCTTTTGGTGGCCTACTTTGTCTCGTGACGTCAGAGACTTTGTGCAGTCCTGTGGGACTTGCTCTCGTTCCAAGCCTTGCTCTCCTTCTAGTGGTTTGTTAATGCCATTACCTGTGCCCAAGAGGCCATGGACCCATATTTCTACGGATTTTATTTCCGACCTCCCTGTCTCTCAGAGAATGACCGTTATCTGGGTGATCTGTGATAGGTTTTCCAAGATGATACATCTTGTGCCATTACCTAAGTTGCCTTCCTCCTCCGAATTGGTGCCTTTGTTCTTTCAGCACGTGGTTCGGTTACATGGCATTCCGGAGAACATTGTGTCTGACAGAGGAGTCCAGTTTGTTTCCAGATTTTGGAGGACATTTTGTTCTAAACTTGGTGTTCAGTTATCTTTCTCCTCTGCATTTCACCCTCAGACCAATGGACAAACCGAGAGAACAAACCAGACCTTGGAGACTTATTTGAGATGTTTTGTGTCTGCTGATCAAGATGACTGGGTCTCTTTTTTGCCTTTGGCTGAGTTTGCTCTTAATAATAGGGCTAGATCTGCCACCTTGATGTCTCCATTTTTCTGCAATTCTGGGTTTCACCCTCGATTTTCTTCAGGACAGGAGGAGGCTTCTGTCTGTCCAGGGGTTGACTCTGTTGTGGAGCGTATGCAGCAGATTTGGGACCAGGTAGTGGAGAGGTTGTCTCTCTCTCAAGAGAAGGCCCAGCGGTTTGCCAACCGGGATAGGACTGATGGTCCTCGTTTTAAAGTGGGGGACTTGGTTTGGTTGTCCTCAAGAAATATACCTATGAAGGTTGCATCTCCAAAATTTAAGCCAAGGTTCATTGGACCTTATAAAATCATGGAAATTATTAATCCGGTTTCCTTCCGTTTACTTCTTCCAGGGACATTTAAGATCCATAACGTGTTCCACAAGTTCTTATTGAAGAGGTTTGTCGAGCCAGTGGTTCCTATGGCTGCGCCTCCCCACCCTGTTTTGGTTGAGGGCAATCTGGAGTATGTGGTTGAGAAAATATTGGATTCTCATTTTGCTAGACGGAAACTCCAGTATTTGGTTAAGTGGAGAGGTTATGGTCAGGAGGACAATTCTTGGGTGTTTGCTTCGGACATCCATGCTGGGAGACTGATCCGTGCCTATCATCGAGCTCATCCTGATCGGTGTTATGTTTCGGTAGCTGAGGAGTACAGGTAAAAAAGGCAATACACCAGAGCAGTTGGAAACTATGAGATTGCAGTACCCTGACTAACCACCACAACTAGAGGCAGCCGTGGAGCGTTCCTACGTTGGTCCTAGACACCTCGTCACAGCCTGAGAAACTAACTACACCTAAAGATAGAAAGAGGAAAGCTATCTGCCCCGGAGCAGATCCCCAAAGAACATAGAAAGCCCCCAAACATGTAATGGCGGTTAGACAAGAAGAAATACTGACAAAGACAGAAAATAGTATGAGTAAACGTTGGGGCCCAAACTACCTAAATAGAAAAGGATAGGAAGGGCACTTACTGCAATCCCAAAAAACCCTGAAAAGCACCAACTCTACTAATTTCAAAAACACCTGAGATCACATGACCTCTACCACCTAAATTAGTTCTCTGGTGTAACAAAATCAAAACAGCAGCCACTGAAAAAACTGGAAAAAGCAAATGTACAAACATCAGTGGCTGAACTAAACTGAGAGGGCAAAAGCCCCCGGAGGGGACCCTGAAGGCCCCCACAGAAGTGCAGGACAAAATGCAAAAATCAAGCACAAAAACAAAAAGAAGAAAATGTCTTATCTGGTAGCAGGAGATGCAGACACGACACAGCAGGCTACAAAGGAAACAGGAATCAAGGATTGAGACCAGAACAATTGATCACCGGCAACCCTGATGGGAAGGCGACTCCCTTATATAAGACCAGTCAGTAACACCTGTTTCCCAATCCTCACAATCTTCACTGGACAGTCCAGTACCGCTTGTAACCACCAGAGGGAGCCTCTGCTCAGAACTCATTTCAAGTCCATTCACAACAGTACCCCCCCCTTGAGGAGGGTTACCGAACCCTCACTTGAGCAACCAGGTCGGTCAGGATGAGTTCTATGATACGCACGGATGAGTCTCTCATGATGTCGAAGCAACACCCAAGAATTGTCTTCCTGACCATAACCTCTCCACTTAACCAAATACTGGAGTTTCCGTCTAGAAAAACGAGAATTCAATATTTTCTCAACCACAAACTCCATATTGCCCTCAACCAGAACAGGGTCAGGAGGCAAAGCAGTAGGAACCACTGGCTCAACAAACCTCTTCAACAAGGACTTGTGGAACACGTTATGGATCTTAAATGTCCCTGGAAGAAGCAAACGAAAAGAAACAGGATTAAGAATCTCCATGATCTTATAAGATCCAATGAACCTAGGCTAAATTTAGGAGATGCCACTCTCATAGGAATATTTTTTGAGGACAACCAGACCAAGTCCCCCACTTTAAACCGAGGACCATCAGTCCTATGCCGGTTAGCAAACCGCTGGGCCCTCTCCTGAGAGAGGGACAACCTCTCCACTACCTGGTCCCAAATCTGTTGCATACGCTCCACAACAGAGTCAACACCTGGACAGACAGAAGCCTCCATCTGTCCTGAAGAAAATCGAGGGTGAAACCCAGAATTACAGAAAAATGGAGACATCAAAGTGGCAGAGCTAGCCCTATTATTAAGAGCAAACTCAGCCAAAGGCAAAAAAGAGACCCAGTCATCCTGATCAACAGACACAAAGCATCTTAGATAAGTCTCCAATGTCTGGTTTGTTCTCTCAGTTTGACCATTGGTCTGAGGATGAAACGCCGAGGAGAAAGACAATTGAACACCAAGTTTAGAACAAAAGGTCCTCCAAAATCTGGAAACAAAACTGGACTCCTCTGTCAGACACAATGTTCTCAGGAATGCCGTGTAAACGAACCACGTGCTGAAGGAACAAAGGTACCAATTCAGAGGAGGAAGGCAACTTAGGTAATGGCACAAGATGTATCATCTTGGAAAACCTATCACAAATCACCCAGATGACGGTCATTCTCTGAGAAATAGGAAGGTCGGAAATGAAATCCATAGAGATATGGGTCCATGGTCTCTTGGACACAGGCAATGGCATCAACAAACCACTAGAGCGAGAGCAAGGCTTGGAGCGAGAGCAAGTCCCGCAGGACTGCACAAATTCCCTGACATCACGAGACAAGGTAGGCCACCAAAAGGACCGACTAACCAAGTCTCTGGTACCAAAAATTCCGGGATGCCCAGCCAATGCGGAACAATGAATCTCAGACATCACACTCTTTTTCCATTGGTCCGGGACAAACAATTTTCCAACAGGACAGCGCTCGGGCCTATCCTCCTGACACCCCTCCAGAGCAAGTCTCAAATTGGGCGAGATGGCGGAAAGAACTACACCCTCTTTCAAAATAACAGAAGGATCAGATAACTCAGGAGAGTCCGCAAGGAAACTCCTCGAGAGGGCATCCGCCTTAACATTCTTAGTGCCAGGAAGAAAGGAAACCACAAAATTAAAACGTGTGAAAAACAAGGCCCACCTGGCCTGTCTAGGATTAAGTCGCTTTGCAGATTCCAGATAAACCAGATTCTTATGGTCCGTAAGGACCACCACCTGATGTTTGGCTCCCTCCAGCCAATGTCTCCACTCTTCAAAAGCCCACTTCATGGCCAATAACTTCCGATTACCCACGTCATAATTACGTTCAGTAGGAGAAAATTTTCGAGAGAAAAAAGCACAAGGGGTACTTTTAGAGGTCTCTGGATCTCTTTGGGACAAAACGGCACCTGACCCAATTTCAGAGGCATCAACCTCCACCTGAAATGGCAGAGAAACATCAGGCTGCCGTAGAACAGGAGCAGAAGTGAATCTCTGCTTAAGTTCCTGAAATGCAGAGACTGCCTCAGGAGGCCAATTCACCACATCAGAACCCTTTTTGGTCAAATCAGTTAATGGTTTAACAATAACCGAGAAATTACCAATAAATTTACGATAAAAATTGGCAAAACCCAAAAATCTTTGAAGAGCCTTTAATGAAGTAGGTTGGACCCAATCACAGATGGCCTGAACCTTGACCGGGTCCATTTCAATAACAGATGGGGACAAAATTAATCCCAAAAATGAGATCCTCTGTACGCCAAAAAGACACTTTGATCCCTTCACATACAGAGCATTCTCTCTCAAAATCTGGAATACAGTTCGAACATGTTTCACATGAGAGTCCCAGTCATTGGAAAAAATCAAGATATCATCCAAATAAACAATCAGAAATTTATCCACAAAATCCCTGAAAATGTCATTCATGAAGGACTGGAAGACAGAAGGAGCATTAGTGAGCCCAAAGGGCATCACTAGGTACTCAAAATGCCCCTCAGGGGTATTAAATGCCATCTTCCATTCATCCCCGTGCTTAATGCGAATAAGGTTATATGCCCCCCTAGGTGAAGCTTGGTAAACCAAGCAGCGTTTTTCACTCTGGAAAACAGGTCAGAAATCAAGGGTAACGGATATTGATATTTCACAGTAATATTGTTCAAAAGACGATAATCAATACACGGCCTTAATGAACCATCCTTTTTGGCCACAAAGAAAAAACCGGCACCTAAGGGTGAAGAGGATGGTCTGATATGACCCTTCTCCAATGACTCCTTGATATAAGACCGCATAGCGTCATGTTCAGGTACAGACAAGTTAAAAAGGCGACCTTTAGGGAATTTACTACCAGGCACTAATTCAATAGCGCAGTCATAGCTCCTATGGGGAGGCAAGGATGCAGATTTACTTTCGCTAAACACATCAGAAAAATCAATCAAAAAGTCAGGAACATCCTGAGCCTGGGGGAGGCAGAAAAAACAGGAGTGTTGGTATTAACACATTGGCAGCCCCAACTGGTTACAGACACAGATTTCCAATCCAAAACAGGATTATGAGACTGTAACCAAGGGAAACCCAGTACGATAATGTCATGCAGATTATACAGAACCAAAAATTTGCAGCTCTCCTGATGATCAGGTTCAACCCTCATTATCACCTGAGTAGAGAACTGAGGTTTATTCTCAGCCAAAGGGGTAGAATCGATCCCCAGTAGGGGAATAGACATCCGTAGGGGTATCAAGGGAAACCCACAACGTTTAGCAAAATCAAAATCCATCAGGTTAATAGCTGCTCCCGAATCAATGAAAGTCTGAGCAGAAAATTAGGACAGAGAGCATATCAGAGTAACAGTTAATAAAAACTTAGTCTGAACACTACCCAAGACAACTGAGCGTGCAAAACGTCTTCCCCGCTTAGGGCAGACTGAAATAGCATGAGAGGCATCACCACAGTAGAAACATAACCCATTGCGCTTTCGAAACTCATGACGCTGTGCCCCAGAAACCACTCTATCACACTGCATGGATTCAGAAGCAGGTTCACAAGGCAACACTATTCCATGCATACTTCTCCGCTCACGCAAACGTCTGTCAATTTGAATCGCTAATGACATAGAATCATTGAGACCAGAGGGGACAGGGAATCCCACCATAACATCCTTTACATTATCTGACAGACCCTTCCGAAAAAGGGCTGCCAAAGCGTCGTCATTCCATTTGGTCAGGACTGCCCACCTACGGAATCTCTGACAGTATAACTCAGCGTCATCAAGCCCCTGATTTAATGCCAACAAGGCTTTTTCAGCTTGATCAGTGACATTAGGCTCATCGTACAATAACCCCAAGGCCTGAAAAAATGCATCAACATCACTCAAAACAGGATCCCCAGGTGTCAGGGAAAAAGCCCAATCCTGAGGATCGCCGCGCAGGAGAGAGATGACAATTTGAACCTGCTGCGCTGTGTTCCCTGAGGACTTAGATTTTAAGGCAAAAAACAATTTACAATTATTTTTGAAATTCAGAAACTTGGCTCGATCCCCCAAAAACAAATCTGGCATGGGAATCCTAGGTTCCACAACAGGCAACCTAGCAAGATAGGTAGCAATACTCCGAACCTCAGTGGCAAGCTGATCCACACGGCCAGACAACTGTGCAAACTCCATTGAGAGAAAAAATCCTCCCCAGTACCCAGAGATACAGAGGGAAAAAAAAAAATGCAACAAACAGAAAAATATCTCTGACAACTCTGACAACTTTTTTTTTTTTTTTTTTCACAATATTTTTCCCTTCTGTGAGTACCATACAATTTTCAATTTTTAGGCCGGTGATACTGTTATGTTTTGGTAGCTGAGGAGTGCAGGTAAAAAAGGCAATACACCAGAGCAGTTGGAAACTATGAGATTGCAGTACCCTGACTAACTACCACAACTAGAGGCAGCCGTGGAGCGTTCCTACGTTGGTCCTAGACGCCTCGTCACAGCCTGAGAAACTAACTACACCTAAAGATAGAAAGAGGAAAGCTATCTGCCCCGGAGCAGATCCCCAAAGAACATAGAAAGCCCCCAAACATGTAATGGCGGTTAGACAAGAAGAAATACTGACAAAGACAGAAAATAGTATGAGCAAACGTTGGGGCCCAAACTACCTAAATAGAAAAGGATAGGAAGGGCACTTACTGCAATCCCAAAAAACCCTGAAAAGCACCAACTCTACTAATTTCAAAAACACCTGAGATCACACGACCTCTACCACCTAAATTAGTTCTCTGGTGTAACAAAATCAAAACAGCAGCCACTGAAAAAACTGGAAAAAGCAAATGTACAAACATCAGTGGCTGAACTAAACTGAGAGGGCAAAAGCCCCCGGAGGGGACCCTGAAGGCCCCCACAGAAGTGCAGGACAAAATGCAAAAATCAAGCACAAAAACAAAAAGAAGAAAATGTCTTATCTGTTAGCAGGAGATGCAGACACAACACAGCAGGCTACAAAGGAAACAGGAATCAAGGATTGAGACCAGAACAATTGATCACCGGCAACCCTGATGGGAAGGCGACTCCCTTATATAAGACCAGTCAGTAACACCTGATTCCCAATCCTCACAATCTTCACTGGACAGTCCAGTACCGCTTGTAACCACCAGAGGGAGCCTCTGCTCAGAACTCATTTCAAGTCCATTCACAACAGATCGGCCTGGTTGCGCATGTGAGGGTTCGGTGACCCCTCCTCAAGGGGGGTACTGTTGTGAATACTCTGGAGGCGACTTATGAGCTGGGGCTCCCTCCGGTGGTTGCTGAGGGTAATGAACCAATTGCTGAATGGCCTTCAGCTGACTCTGAATGGTCTGATATAAGTGACCTGAACTCCCTTCAGCCTTGCCGGTAATCAATTGTTCTTCCAGGTCTTGCTTGGAGCTCAGCTTGCATTCCTGCTCCCATTCAGAAAAGTGATTCGCTGTTTTTTTTCCTCTGGTTGGATTTTCCTTGCTGGTTTGCTGCTTAGCAGTAGACTTCTGACTGGTCCCCTTTTGGGGCCTGGTGCTGCAATTGTGCTCAGTTTGTGTTTGCACTTTTGCTCTGTTCCTGTGGCACTTTTATTTGCTGAATTGCTGTGTGTTACACCAGTGATCTGATTAAGGTGGTAGAGATCGTGTGATCTCAGGTTTTTTGTTAATCAGAAGTGTTGGTATTTTTGTCAGGGTTTTTTTGGGTTGCAGTCAGAATTCTTTCCTATACTTTTCTATCTAGACAGAATTGGGCCCCAGCGTTTGCTCATTCTATTTTCTGTCTGTGTTCGTATTTTCTTCTTGTGTAACCGCCATTACATGTTTGGGGGCTTCCTATTTCTTTGGGGTTCTTCTACGGGGCAGTTAGTTTTCATCTTTCTGCCTTTAGGTGTAGCTATCTCTCCGGCTGTGATGAGGCGTCTAGGATCACCGTAGGTACGCTCCACAGCTACTTCTAGTGTTGCGGTTAGTTTAGGGTCCTGCAACCCAATAATTTCCAGCCTCTCTGGTGTATTGCTACTTTGCTATTTCTCCTCAGCTACCGAAACATAACAGAGACCCCTCTGGTTTCTGCGCACAGAAAGCTGCGGTAGCTCTGACAGAGAGGGATTGAAATAGTGGGATGTTTGTATAAAAGTTATCAACGTACAAATGGTAACCTTTATCAAACAGTGGGTGGACCAAATCCCACACTATTTTCCCACTCACCCCCAGAGCAGGTGGACATTCTGGGGCTGGATCTTGGTGTCCTTCCCTTGGTAAACTCTAAAGCTGTGAGTGTACCCTGAGGTACTGTCACAAAGCTTATAGAGTTTTATCCCGTACCTCGTCCTCTTGCTGGGCAGGTACTGATGGAACTGAAGCCTCCCTTTGAAGTGGATGAGGGATTCATCCACACAAATTTCCATTGTGGAATGTACACTTCAGCAAACTTGTTGCTGAAGTGTTCGATGACCAGCCGAATTTTGAACAGTCTATCAAATTCGGGTAATCACGGGGAAGGCTGTCAGTGTTGTCCCTGAAATGAAGAAACTTATGAATCGCCTCAAAATGTTTGCGAGTCATAACGATGCCAAATACTGGAGTTTGATATAAAATATCAGTACTCCAGTATTGGCGAATTTCTGGTTTCTTCACAATCCCCATGTGAAGGACCAGTCCCCAATATTTCATCATTTCTACTGAGTCAATGGGACTCCAAGTAGAAAATGAAGAATTGGGGTTTTCAACGAAAAATTGCTGGGCGTACAAGTTTGTTTGCTCCACCATAAGACTGACAATTGACTCCGAGAAATAGACTTTGAAAAAGTCTATTTCCCTGAAGTTGGCAGTCTCTAACTGGATTCCTGATTGGGGAACGAAATCAGGAATCCGTGGAGCAAAATTTTCAGGGACGGGAGTCCAGGAGGGGGCACTAGTACTAGGTTGGGCGTGACATGCACTAGGTGGGGGTTACTCACACTTGGCTGTGGGTCTTCTCCCCCGGTCTCTGGCTCTTCCTCCCTGGGCTCTGGACGATTTCTTGTCCTGCGACATCTTGGTCTTGGTGTTGGTACGTCTGTGTCACTGGAGGAGGAAGAGGGAGAGGAATACAGAAAAGTGGGGTCCTCTCCCTCACTATCAGCTTCGGAGGCAATAAAAGCATATGCCTCCTCAGCTGAGTACATCTTTTGAGACTGGGATGATTGGAATGAGTGGGGCATGGTGTGTTTGGTGTGTGTGCGTGTGTAAAAAAAAACAACTTTATTATAGTGTGCGTGTGTATGTGCGAGTGGTTGGTGAAACGTTGTACTCCAGGAAGGGGCTGTCAGGAGTGGGGGGCTGTCAGGTGTGGGGGAGCAGTACAGGAGGGGGCTGTCAGGTGCTGGGGGGCAGGAGGGGTCAGGAGGGGGCTGTCAGGTGCTGGGGTGCACGAGGGGGCTGTCAGGCACTGGGGGGCAGGAGCCGGCAGCAATAGCAGGGGGAGATTACTGGGGAACGGGGTGATCACAGGTGGTAGCAGGCGGTGTGATCAGCGGCAATCAGCGGTAGCAGCGGCAATCAGCGGCAGCAGTGGCGATCAGCGATAGCTGTGGCAATCAGCGGCAGCTGTGGCGATCAGCGGCAGCAGTGGCGATCAGCGGCAGCTGCTGCGATGAGCGGCAGCAGCGGCTATCAGCAGCAGCTGCGGCGATTAGCGGTAGGAGCGGCGACCAGCGGCAGCAGCGGCAATCAGCGGCACCTTTGGCGATCAGCGGCAGCATCGGCGATCAGCGGCAGCTGCGGCGATCAGCTGTAGCAGCAGCAATCAGCGGCAGCTGTGGCGATCAGCGGTAGCAGCGGTGATCAGCAGCAGCAGTGGTGATCAGCGGCAGCTGCGGCGATCAGTGGCAGCAGCGGTGATCATCGGCGATCAGCGGCAGCAGCGGAGATCAGCGGCAGCTGTGGCGATCAGCGGCAGCATCGGTGATCAGTGGCAGCTGCGGCGATCAGCGGTAGCAGCTGCGATCAGCGGCAGCTGTGGAGATCAGTGGTAGAATAGGCGATCAGCAGCAGTGGCGATCAGCGGCAGCTGTGGCGATCAGCGGCAGAAGCGGCGATCATCAGCGATCATCGGCAGCAGCGGAGATTAGCGGCAGCTGCGGCGATCAGCGGCAGCAGCGGCGATCAGCAGCAGCTGCGATGATCAGCGGCAGCAGCGGCGGCGATCAGCGGCAGCAGCGATCGGCGGCAGCTGCGGCGATTGGCGGCAGCTGCGGTGATTGGCGGCAGCAGGTGGTGATCGGCAGCAGCAGCTGGGAGTGATCACAGGGATGGGGGGTGATTACAATGGAGGGGGGTGATCAGAGGGGCAGGGGGGTGGTGCTGGGGCAGGGGGTGATCACAGGGCTGGGGGGTGATCACAATGGAGGGGGGTGATCAGAGGGGCAGGGGGGTGATTACTGGGGCAGGGGGATGATTACTGGGGCAGGGGGGTGAAATCAGGCAGCAGAGGGGAGAGAAGGACAGCAGGAAAAGGTGGTGGCAGCAACAGGTGGGGAGATCGGCGCAGCGGTGGCAGCAGGTGGCGATTGGCGGCGGTTAGCAGCAGGCAGGAACCTGTCAGATGTCAGGGCAGCAGGCAGCACCTCGCTCTTCACCTTCCATGGACAGGATGAGGCTGAAGAGCGAGGGCAGCCATACCTGACACCGCCCCTCCACATCTGATTGGAGGGATAGCGTCACGTGGAAGCTAGCTCCAATCAGATCTGGGGGGGTGACACAGAGGTCACCAAGCTCCAGCCAATGGCTGATGCTATTGCAGCATCAGCCATTGCTGGAATGTAATATTTCATCAAGTTTCATTGGTGAAACATTACAATCGCTCTGATTGGCTGTTTCACTTTCAACAGCCAATCAGAGCAATCATAACCATGGGGGGGCAAAGCCACCCCCCTGGGGTTATCTGCAGGTCGTCCTGTGTCTGCGGGTCGAGTGACATTTCAGTAACCCCGGTCACCCGATGTCATGGGTGTATCGCCACGAGGATCGTCGCGATTACACACTCTAACTTCTCACAGCTGAGTTGCTGTTTCTTTGTGTTTGGTAATGAGGGAGTTAATTTTACCTAGCTCTTTGCTAAGACTAGGTCCAGCCTCGCCCGGCTGCTTTTGATTATGTTCTAATTAGATTCCTTCATATACCTGCCAGTCTGCTTGTTAGATGCCGGTGAAAGCATTCATGTAGTCTAGCAGACTGGATCGGTTCTGAGAATACTTAAGCTAAGAGCTCCTTAGTTGTTTTTACTCTTACAGCTTATAGTTTATCTCTGAGACCTTAGGTGTTCCTACTGTGTGTGAGTGTTGTATGTAAGACTTTATTTACTTTATTTCTTGTCTTTCTTGTATGTCTTTCTGTTCATTAACTGTTACCTGTTCATTCCCTTTGGTGGTAATCAGGGTCCTTCTTAGGACTAGATTACAGTTGGCAGGATTGATAGGAGACAGGGTTTATGCTGGTGGCTGGACCTCTGTACCTTTAACAGTACCTCCAGGTAGAGGATTAGTTAGGACCCCAGTTTAGGTCAGCATAGACCCGGTCACCTCTAGCCGGAGACAGCGTATAACGGATTCCGTATTGACCACTGGACATTCTGTCAGGTAATTCTATGTTATCATATATCTATGCGCATGTTATATAGTATGTTGCCCTTTTGATATAGATTACTGACATCACTATTATATATATCTGCTATACAGCGTGACACCCGACCCGCAGGAACGCGATTTTTCACCATGACGCCTACGTCGGCGTCATGGGTTGGGATGGCACCGACTTTCATGACGCTGACGTAGGCGTCATGGGTCGGGAAGTGGTTAAGACACAGCAAAAGAAGGTGAATGTAGGCCTGCTATGCCACAATTTGTAGCCCACAGATATATCAGCCATCTGACGGAGATACCAGACTGTTCAATATGTATCCTGTATTTTTTTATTTTTTACCCCAAAATAGTCTATTGAACTAGGGTAAGACACAGCAAAAAAGGGGGAATGTTGCCTGAAATGCCACAATTTGTAGCCAATAGATAGATCAGGCGTCTGACAGAGATACCACACTGTTCAATATGTGCCTGTAATTTTACATTTTTTACCCAAATAGTGTATAGAAATAGGGTAATAGACAGCAAATACAGTGGAATGTAGCCCTGAAATGCCACAATTTGTAGCCCACAGATAGATCAGGAGTCTGACAGAGATACCACACTGTTCAATATGTGGCTGGTGTTTTGTTTTTTACCTAAATAGTGTATAGAAAAAGGGTAACAGACAAAAAATACAGTGGAATGTAGCCCTGAAATGCAGCAATTTGTAGCCCACAGATAGAACAGGAGGTCTGACAGAGATACCACACTGTTCAATATGTGGCCTGGTGTTTTGTTTTTTACCCAAAAATAGTGTATAGAAATAGGGTAACAGACAGCAAATACAGTGGAATGTAGCCCTGAAATGCAGCAATTTGTAGCCCACAGATAGAACAGGAGTCTGACAGAGATACCACACTGTTCAATATGTGACCTGTATTTTTAAATTTTTTTACCCCAAAATAGTGTATAGAACTAGGGTAAGACACAGCAAAAGAAGGTGAATGTAGGTCTGAAATGCCACAATTTGTAGCCAAAGATACAGTAGATCATGTCGTCTGACGGAGATACCAGACTGTTCAATATGTGGCCTGTATTTTTTACCCAAAAAAGTCTATTGAACTAGGGTAAGACACAGCAAAAAAGGGTAATATAGCCCTGAAATGCCACAATTTGTAGCCCACAGATAGATTCAGGCGTTTGACGAAGATAGCCCACTTTCAAATATCTGCCCTAACACCGAACCAAGACAACTCGAACTTATGGTCAAAAATGAGAATATCAATTATGAAAAATAAATAAAAAAAAATGAAATGTATATAAAATAACCTTTATTCAGCATAAAGGTATATATCCCTATTTATGCTTTTTCCTTACTTTGGCACTTTTGCACTTTAGTGTATTTTTAACATTGGTCTACTTCACTTCAGCACTTTTTTTTAATGATTTTATTAGATTTTATATTTAAACTGGGAGGGGAAAGGAACAGAATAGAAAGGGAGGTGTTATGAATGTGCTAGAGATGGTTTCTGAGCAGAGGCTCCCTCTGGTGGTTACATACAGTACTGAACCTTACAGCGAGGAATGGCAATCTGGGTTCACTGACTGGACTAATATAAGGGGGTTCCCTCCATGATGGTCGCCGGTGATCAATTGTTCTTGTCTCAATTGTGGTTCCTAGTTCATTTGGAAGTTGCTGGAGTCTTGCATGCATCTGTTGCTTTCAGATAAGATATTTTCTGCTTTTCTTTTTGTGCTTGCTTTTTGCATAATTTTCTGCACTTTTGTGGAGGTCAGCCGGGTCCCTCCTGGGGCCTTGCTCCTCTCAGTTTATCTGTAGCCACTGTTATTTGTTCATTTGCTTTTTCCTGTTTTTTCAGTGGCTGCGGCTTAGTTTTGTTACACCAGAGATCTGATATAATTGGTGGAGATCAGAAGAGTTGTATTTTTTAGGGTTTTTTGTTGGATTGCAGTCAGAATTCTTTCCTGTACTTTTCTGTCTAGACAGATTGGGCCCAGCGTTTGCTCATTCTATTTTCTGTCTGTGTCCGTGCTTCTTCTTGTCTAACCGCCATTACATGTTTGGGGCTTCCTATTTTCTTCGGGTATCTGCTCCGGGGCAGATAGCTTTCATCTTTCTGCCTTTAGGTGTAGTTATCTCTCAGGCTGTGACGAGGCGTCTAGGATCAACGTAGGAACGCTCCACGGCTACCTCTAGTTGTGTGGTTAGTTCAGGTTACTGCAGTCCAATAGGTTCCAGCCTCTCTGGTGTATTGCTGTTTTATGTTTTTTCTCCTCAGCTACCTAAACATAACAGGGAGGGTAGGGTAGGGTAGTAGTAATGAACCTTATACAGGTCCAGGAAGATTAAAAACTAAAGAACCCTCAGTCTCTAAGAAACATAACAAGAGACCCTAAATAAGGAAAAAGAATCTTTAAGTCGCCAAACCTTTTTTTTGTGGGATAACATCCGTGGAAAGAGATACAACACCCCGATACCGCGACCGTCAGGAGTAAGTCTCAACATAAAGTATAGCCTAGCAGGCCTAATTAATATGAAATTTATTATTCCAAGTCTTCCATTTTTTGGTATATTTGTGGATGTGATTATTATTAATTGCCAATCTCCGTTCTAGGTCACTGTGTTGGCCTATCTTATTTAGTATGTTGGAGAATTTGGGTACCTCTGGTTTTCTCCACCATTGTGCCAATTTAGTCACTAAGGCTGTGGTTCCATGGTCCGGAACCACAGCGCTTTGGACGGAGCGGAAATTCCGCTCCGTCTAAGCCCCGCCCTCTTTCTGACGCGCGTTCTTTCCGGAGGTGTTCAGGACACCTCCGGAACACCTCCGGAAAGAACGCAGGGCTACATAGCCCTGTGTTAAATTCCGTTGCGGCGACGCACCGTCGCCGCAACACGCGAGGACATGCTGCGGTCTGAAAAGACGCGCCGCATGTCCGTTTACGCAGGTCTGCCACCTGCGTGTTGTTACGCATAGTGGAGACAGGATTTCTAGAAATCCCCTCCACTATGCTGTAACATCTGGACGCTGCGTGTTTGGCGCTGCGCCAGCGCACAGCGCCAAACACGCAGCGTTTACTGATCGTGGAAACTCACCCTAAGAAGATGTGAATGATAACGTATCTAACCGAGCAATCGAGTTGCTCCATGTCTATTGAAAGAAGTGCTCTCTCTGGTGTGATTATGAAATCCTTGTAAAAAAGATTAATGTGCTGGGAGACCTGGAGCCAAAGGCCTTTGATTTTTGGACAGCTCCAAAACAAGTGATGGAGATTTCCCTGATGTCCGCAACCCCTCCAGCACAAAGGAGAATACTCTGAGTTAATTTGTGAGAGTCTGACCAGGGTGTAATACCATCTATTCATCAACTTAAAAAAACCCTCAAGAAGGCTCATTGAAATGTTAGATTTATAGGTATTTTTGATGGCCCCGTTCCAGTTCTCTGCATGGATGTCAGTTCCTAAATCAAACTCCCATCTCTTCATATAAATGTTTTTGTAGCTCGTCAGGTCCTTGACGATAGATCCATACAGACTACGCAAACTCCAGATATTTTTATTATTGAGGTTGCACAATAGTGAAGATAGTAATTCGTAGTTTCATGACTTCCCGTTTATAATCTTCAAAATTTTGTCTTTTAGCATAGTATAGAAAACCAATTTGGAGGATGGTAAAATAAATTTGGCCTTGATCTCGCTGAACATCAGGATTTGCCCTCCCTATAGACATCCCCCACTTTTTTAATTCAAAATTTCCCCCAAGTCTCCGGCATCGGGAGATCAACCAGCAAAGTCAGTGAAGAGAGGGGTAATTTTGAAATTTGCACCACTTTTTTGAGCTTTTTAGATGGTTTAATGAGTTCCCTCCAGGCAGAGATTATCGACCGAAAAATAGGATGTGATGAGTTCCTACAAGTCTTTTGTAAAAGGAAATCAAAAAAGAGTTTCCGAACAGAATCCATGCCGCTAATATCATTTTTAAAACCAAACCAAGTTGGGTGCAGCCTGTTATCAGTAAACCAGCTCTGTTTAATTAGCGAGGCCAGGTAGTAAGCATCACTCCAGCACTTTCAACACTTATTAAGTTCTGGTTATCTTTCACATACTGGCTCATTGCCTCATATCTATTGTGTGCTATTATTATTATTTTTATTACATCAATTCACTTTGTTTCTTATATTTGGTTAAGCATATTATGGGTTTTATACATGTATATCTTTTTGGTATTACATATGCATATATGTAAATTTTTAAATTATTTCTATACTCTTTCTCTCCATGCATATGTAAATATAGGTATTTACTATCTCATTTTTGGTCTGCTGTTTTTTATCTTTGATATTTTTCATGTGTTATTATATTTACTGTATATAATCCTAGTACAGGCACGTTCTGTTTTTAGTGCTACCTTGTACCATTAATGTATGAATAAAGGTTATTTTATATATATTTCATTTGTATTACCTTTTAATTTATTTTTCATAATTGATATTCTCACTTTTGACCATAAGTTCGAGTTGTCTTGGTTCGGTGTTAGCCTTTATCTCGAATGGTCTGCCATTCTTTCCATTAAGCTACTATATATCACTTATTTATTTATCAGACCATATCTCGGCAGCAGCTCTCCCTACACTCGCTAATTCCGGAGAAGACTGTGACGAGCATGGTGGCGCCAGGTCTCTTATACACCTGATGACACTGTGCGGCCAGCCAATCACTATAATACCACAACAATGATGGCTGCGGCATTACAGTGCGTGGCAGACAATCCTTGCATGTTGATTGCAGGGCGTGCATCAGAACTCCTGCCGAGCAATTCCCGAAATGCTTGGTGCTTGCCGAGTATCGCGAGTACAGCGATTCTTGGGCGAGTAACGAGCATTACTGAGCACATTGGCTCATCACTACTCTTGACCTCAGACTTGGCCGAAGGTTTGGATCACCCGCCAGGGCAGTCGGGTACTCAGTACAGGGCCTCTTCTTAATGGGGAAGTGTCACAGCGGTAGTGACCCGGCCCGTGGCCCTGGGCGTCCAATAAAAGGGGAATATTTACAGGGGATGATAGAGTTTGTGATAAGGTGTTCGTGACGCCACCTGTGGTTTCTGGTCAGAGGTAACCAGCGCTGCAGATGCAGTCCTCTTAGACAGTTGGTGATGCAGCAGAGATGGTAAAGCTCTCCACAAAGATGTAGTATTTAGCAAGGGATGTAGCAGTGTTGAGTGGATGTTGCAGGAAGAACTTGATAGGACACAGTCAGATGCAGTTTCCAAAGCTTTATTTACAGTTCTGCAGGCAAAGTGTCCAGGGATCAGGTTACAGATGGAGCTGGAGTCGGTCAGCATGAAAGCAATTTGGAATCTCCTTATTCAGGTGGGATGTGAAGTCTCCTTTCTAGCTCTATTCTCTGAGGTACTTGCTATTGTAAACTCTGTTCAAGTTCCTCTCTCTCTCTCTGTGCCTTAAGTAGAACTCCACTCGCATATCAGACAACTGTAGCCTGCTTCAGGGATCGCTCCACTCTGGAGTCTGCGGCTCACACGTGCTGCTGCTCTGTAGTCGAGTCTTAGTTGGGGCAGAGAACCTGCTGTCTTCTGCCCTCCGGATTCTGCTGCTGGGGCTTTAGTTTACCCACTCAGCCTCGGACTCCGGGGTCCAGTTTCTGGCACGCAGACCTGGGGGTGAGCTCTGCTATAGCTCCTGTCTCCCAGCTTGTCCCCACACGTCCTTCCTCTCTCAACCCTCCAGACAGACTAACTAACTCCTCCCAGAGCCTGAGTATTCCAGAGAAGCTCCCCTGAAATCAGGTATAAGAGCTCCTCCTTCTGGTCTGGAGTAAGAAAAGTGTTGTATGCTGTGTGTTACCTGTTAAAGGGATCCTTCCTTGCTTTCAGGCATGACATCACTCCCCCCTGGAGGGAGGCAGAGTCACTGTGTCAACTGAACTTCTGGGGTGCCACATTCCCCCCTAGTACAATACAGTACTCCTGGACTGAGGAAATATAAAGAAAAACATAACTATTTACAGAATTTTAACAACAAATATATAAATTTTTGGTGAAGTCTAAAATGGAGTGTCCTTTTTACCCTAAGAAAGAACAATATGAGTGACCCGTCTCAAACCCTCAACGTAGGACTTGGGCGGGCTACAAGCCATGGCTGGTCTCCCTTTTGGACCACGTCTTCGGCCACGCCAGACGGTTTTTGTTCTGTAGCCATTAGAGCTAACTATTGGCAAGCATTGTCCTGGTCATTACGAGTCCAGTGACCCAATCGTCCATTTAATCAAGAAATATGAATGCTAAAAAGTTCATACAGTAGTCTCTGTAGGCACATATGCTTAATGGTTGCAATTATAAACATTTTTAACTTATTTACAGTACTAGTACAGTAGCATTTTAGTCCTTATACCTGGCTGGGATGTGACCTCTGGTACTACGGGTAGATTTACGCAGTACAGGTGTCTGTACAGTAATGATCTAGCCTGGTCTAGTGTGTGTGTTGGTAAGCTGGGCAGTAACCTTCTGCGATTTCTTAGACTCACTGTGGGTCTGACAAATTCACCGTTAGCAGGGGGCAGATTTTCGCGTTCCTCTGCAGATGTGGCTTCTGTCACTTGAGCTTGCGGCTCTTCAGACTGGTCTTGAATCGCTTCTCTTTCTGGTACTGCCAGTTGGGGAAAGGTCAAGATGGGCACTACTATGGCTTGATTCACTCTTTTCCAATTTGAAGGGAACTTGCCAAGTACAGTGCGGATCTTTTCTTCCACTTTTTCTGGCTGAAGAATGTCTTTGTCTGCAATTCTTTCCTTTAGTTGGTCAGGGCATGGTTTTAGGTGATCCCTTGACACTGCTGCGGAGTTTTCTCCTCCATCCTTGCTGATAAGGCACACCTTGGTATTGTCAAAGTCTGAAGGCATAACGGTGTATGGTTCAGCTTCTCACTGATCGTCAAGTTTGTGGAGTCATCTTTTCCTTTTGAGTACCTGTTCTCCAGGCAACAAGGGAACTGCAGGCGCATGCTGATTGTAGTTTCTTTCTTGCTTCTGTCTTGCTTGAGACAAACTCTTTTCAACATATTCTTGCATTTTGAGGTACTGTTGCTGCCGCTCTGTATCCCAGTCTGCATCTGGTGATGTTACCTCAGGTGTCAAGATTCCCATGTCCAAGTCAATTAGTAACTTGCCAGGTCTTGCTCTCATTAGGTAGGCCGGTGTGCAGTTGGTAGAATTCACCGGAATGTGGTTGTAGAGATCTATCAGATCTGGCAACTTTTCTGGCCACAAGTTTCTTTCTTCCAGGGGCAAGGTCTTCAAGAGGTCAACGATGGCTAGGGCGTAGGCATAACCTGAATGCCTTGGGGTCAGCTTCACGTGGCCCAAGGCTACCAATTCAAGCTGCTGTTTGGTGATTATTGGCTGCAACGGGGCTCGCTGGCTGTTACGATCCTTTCTGCGCAAGTCGAATGGTCAACACTCTTGGCACCAATCTTCAATGGCCTTCCTCATACCAACCCAGTAGAACCTCTCGCAAAGTAGGACCTCTAACTTTTTCCACCTGAAGTGTCCTGCTCCATTGTGGTATGCTTCCAGGCCAATTGACGCATCTCGCCTTGGGACTAACACCTGCCAGACCAATTCGTGAGTTCGGGCATTGACACTCCTCTGACACAGATTTCCCTCATAGATGAACAGCCTGCCTTTTTCTTTCCACAACTGTTGGGTCTCTTGTGGAGCATCCGGACCGGGACGCGAGTCAGCTTGCGTCAGTAGCTCCTTTAGCAGGCGGACTGCTGGGTCGCTATCTTGCATCTCTGCCCACTCATGGTGAGGCAATGGGTTTATGTGGCCTCTTTTGTGATGCATCACTTGTTTTTCACCCCTTGGGCACGTTGGGTCGCAATTGGACGATGGAAGGCTGGTAACTCGATTTCTTCGAGTGGGTCCAGATCTTCTCCCCTATCTGGTAAGTTGGGCACTCTGGACAGCGCATCAGCATTGGCATTCTTATGCCCCACTCGGTCCTTGATGGTGAACTCATAGTTGGACAACCGGGCCATCCATCGCTGATCCAGCGCACCTAGCTTTGCGGTTTCCAAGTGAGTCAGCAAATTGTTATCCGTGAAGATGGTAAACTTTGCTGCAGCTAGGTAGTGTTTGAACCGCTCGGTCACAGCCCAGACGATGGCGAGGAACTCCAGCTTGAAGAAGCTGTAGTTGTCAGGGTTTCTTTCAGTGGGACGAAGTTTCCTGCTGGCATAGGAGATCACTCTTTCTTTGCCTTTCTGTACCTGCGACAGCACTGCTCCCAGTCCAACGTTGCTGGCATCAGTATAGAGGATGAATGGTTTGTTATAGTTCGTGTAGGCCAGAACTTCATCCCCTGTAAGAGCTAAATTCAACCGAGTGAAGGATCTTTCCAGTTCGTCATTCCAATCAAATGTAGAACTCTTCTTCCTGGCCGTCTTGGGCTGGCGCACGAGAAGGTTTTGCAGGGTTGCAGCTATTTCAGTGAAGCCCTTGATGAACCTTTGGTAATAGCCTACCAACCCGAGGAACTGGCGTACTTCATGGATGTTGCTGGGCCTCTGCCAGTCCTTGATAACAGTGACTTTGTCAGGGTCTGGCGCCACGCCTTCTGCGCTCACTACATGGCCTAGGTACTGCACCTTGGGCTTCAGAAGGTGGCATTTGGATGACTTCACCATTAGGCCAAATTTGGACAGAGCTTCGAACACCTTGGCCAGGTGCTCCAAATGTTCCTTGTAGGTCTTGGAGAAGACAATGACGTCATCTAGGTACAACAGAACTGTTTTGAAGTTCATGTGTCCAAGGCAGTACTCCATCAATCTGTGGAACGTTCCTGGCGTGCTGCAAAGCCCGAACGGCATGTAGTTGAATTCTGAGAGGCCCATTGGTGTTGCAAAGGCGGTCTTCTCTTTGTCTGGCTCTGCCACTGGAACCTGACAATACCCACTAGTGAGATCTAAGGTAGAGAAATAGTTAGCAGTTCTCAGTGCAGCTAGTGATTCCTCTATCCTAGGTATCGGATAGGCGTCTTTGTGGGTAATGCTGTTAAGGTTTCTGTAGTCAACACACATCCTCATTGTGCCATCTTTCTTTCTAACGAGGACTAGTGGAGCTACCCAGGGGCTACAACTGTCTCTTATCACCCCAGCCTCCTTCATCTTTCATAACATACTCTTGGCACATTGGTAGTGATTTGGGGGTAAAGGCCGATACCTTTCTTTAATGGGCGGATGATTTCCAGTGGGGATATGATGTTGGACCCCTTTTGCCTGCCCAAAATCTAAAGGGTGTTTGCTGAATACCCGTTCAAACTCTTGGACTACTCGGTAGACCTCATTCTTTTGGTGTGGAAGGGTGGAGTCAGTGCCTACGTGCAGCTGCTGACACCAATCCTCCAGCTGTTTTGCAGAGCCATTGTCCTCCGCCTGGTTGGATGAGACCAAGGTTTCTGCTGTCCGAATTGCGTTGTTATTGACAGTGAACAGCTTAGCAACGGTGGCATACCGATGTAGTTTGGCCTCCTCCTCCCCACAATTTAAGATGCGTACTGGAACCTTCCCCTTGTGGACATCGACTACCCCTCTGGCTGTCAGTATAGTGGGCCTGCTATCAGAGTACACTGGTTCTACCAGGGCTTGGTAATCTCTTCCCCTGAGGCCTATGGCTGCCCAATACCAAATTAACATTTCACTTCTTGGGGGTATTGCAATGGGGAATGCATCACTCACTCTGACACTGCCGATAGCTCTACCTGCTGTCTTTGCATCAGGGCCTTGATTTCCTTTTGCAGGACCCGTTGCTCACTGGAACCAGCAGTTTTGGCTACCTGTTGTAACAAAACAATAACCTCGGCAAGACAATTTGCTATCACATTAATACCTAAGGTCACATTGGGTTACATTCTCATTGATCAATGTCTACAATTATCAGACCTTGGGCTTTTAATTCTACTCACCCCACCTTAATGGTCACCTCCTTATACCCCTTCTGTGGCAAAGGCTGACCATTGCTGGCGACTACTGTCAGCTCATCATCTGGGCTGCGAGTAAGATCAGAGTCAGCCCAGTACCGTTTGTAGAGAATATATGGCATAGTTGTCACCTGACAGCCGGGGTCCAGCAAAGCGTTCATTGGATGCCGTCAATCACAACTGGGAGGAACGGTTGTCCTCCGACATACTTGGCTCGCCAGTTCTGTGGGCCTGTTCATCCTACTCCTGGGGGTTGGCCCTCTGCCCCAGGGGTCGCCCATTTAAATAATAGAATCTTGCGATGTGCCCTGCTTTGCTGCAGCGGCAGCAAGTGGGACGTCTGTCCTGGTCATAGCGATCGTTATCTCTCCCTCTGATTGGTGGGATTCTCTTCTTCCATCGCCACGGGATGTCATCTGGACTGGAGGCCAACTCTATCCTCTCCTTTTGGGGCACTTGCAAGGACTGCACGGTTTTGGCTAGTGCAGCCACACTTTTGGTCAGCTCCTGAACCTGCAGACGCAGCTCTGCAGATGGATCATTATCCAGGGTCTGTGCGTCAGCCTTAGCGGGGTCCTGAGGGAAGGTTGCCACCTCCTGGTGGTATGTAATTGCTGGGCGCCTAGGGGCGCTGGACGGCTGACATTTTGTTAGTGTAACGCCCGGATATCCCTGTCTTTAAAGTCTGCAAAGCTCAGGTCAGGGTTTTGTAGGGACATGATGCACAGCTGTGACCTGTGACTAGACAGGAGCCCTCAACAAACTGCTCCTTTAACAATCTGTCTCCATCCTGCACGCTGTCGGGGTCAATCTGCTTTATGGCCCGCAGTGCCTACCAAACGTTAAGAGCATAGTCCCGTATACTGTCCTGCATCATTTGTTTGCACCCAAAGGACCTCATTTTTATTTCTACTGCAGTGCGGGTGTCAAAGGTGCTCTTTAGCTTAACGAGAATTTGCTTAACAGTCTCTTTATCAGTGTCCTGCCAGGACTTTACTTCTCTTTGAGCTGCACCAGTTAACTGTCCAATGAGAATGCTTACTTTTTCGTTTTCAGACAGGGGGTATACATCAAATAAACTGCACAGTCTCTCCCTGAAATCGCGCAGGGTATACGGCTCCCCTGAGTATTGCGGTAGCCAGCGCCACTCCCGGTATATATGGCATTGATAGCCGCATTATAGGGACTGCAGCGGCAGTCGCCAGATCTTGCTGCGCTCTGGGGGCAGTGGCTGCGCCGGACGCTGGATTCTGCTGTTCTATGGGGCTGCGGCTGCACCTGCCTCTGCATCTTGCGGTGCTATGGGGGCTGCAGCTGCGTCCGCCGCTATATCTTCTCCTGCGGTAGACATCCTCTTCCCCCCTAGTTAATCTTAGCCAGGCTCTGCATTTCCACTGGCTTACCAGGCTGTTGCTCTGCCGGCAGGGTGAGCGGTGCACGCCGTGACTCCAAGCCTTAGCTCCCTGTTCTCTGCCCGTTGCTGTTTTTGTGCTCAGCACTTAACTTTTCGTGCGCTCCCCTGGCCCCTTCTTCTGCTGCATGCCTCGTGGCGCTGTAATGGCGGCAATTGCACAACAACTTCAGCAAAGTCTATGACACATTAAACAGTTTCTCTGGCACACAGGACCCGGGGATACCGGGCTACGTATTCTGTTCGTGACGCCAAGTTGGATCACCGCCAGGGCAGTGGGGTACTCAGTACCGGGCCCTTCTTAAAGGGGAAGTGTCACAGCGGCAGTGACCCGGCCCGTGGCTCTGGGCATCCAATAAAAGGGAATATTTACAGGGGATGATAGAGTTTGTGATAAGGTGTTTGTGACGCCACCTGTGGTTTCTGGTCAGAGGTGACCAGCGCTGCAGATGCAGTCCTCTGGAACAGTTGGTGATGCAGCAGAGTTGATAAAGCTACAGTACAGACCAAAAGTTTGGACACACTTTCTCATTCAAAGATTTTTCTGAATTTTCATGACTGTGAAAATTGTACATTCACACTGAAGGCATCAAAACTATGAATTAACACATGTGGAATTATATAGTTAACAAAAAAGTGTGAAACAACTGAAAATATGTCTTATATTCTAGGTTCTTCAAAGTAGCCACCTTTTGCTTTGATTACTGCTTCTGCTGTGTAGTCGAGTCTTAGTTGGGGCAGAGAACCTGCTGTCTTCTGCCCTCCAGATTCTGCTGCTGGGGCTTTAGTTTACCCACTCAGCCTCGGACTCCGGGGTCCGGTTTCTAGCATGCAGACCCTCCAGACAGACTAACTAACTCCTCCCAGAGTCTGAGTATTACAGAGAAGCTCCCCTGAAATCAGGTATAAGAGCTCCTCCTTCTGATCTGGAGTAAGAAAAGTGTTGTATACTGTGTGTTACCTGTTAAAGGGATCCTTCCTTGCTTTCAGGCATGACATCACTCCCCCCTGGAGGGAGGCAGAGTCACTGTGGCAACTGAACTCCTGGGGTGCCACAGGTTCACCTTCCAAGACAATGACCCTAAGCACACAGCTAGAATAACAAAAGAGTGGCATCAGAACAACTCTGTGACCATTCTTGACTGGCCCAGCCAGAGCCCTGACCTAAACCCAACTGGTATCTCTGGAAAGACCTGAAAATGGCTGTGCACCAACGTTCACCATCCAACCTGACGAAACTGGAGAGGATCTGCGAGGAAGAATGGCAGAGGATTCACAAATCTAAGTATGAACTTGCTGCATCATTCCCAAGAAGACTCATGGCTGTACTAGCTCAAAAGGGTGCTTCTACTCAATACTGAACAAAGGGTCTGAATACTTATGACCATGTGATAATTCAGTTTTACTTTTTTAATAAATTTGCAAAAAATACTTCATTTTTTCAGTCAAGATTGGGTGCAGAGTGTACATTAATGAGAGAAAAATGAACTTTTTTGAATTTACTAAATGGCTGCAATGAAACAATGAGTGAAAAATTTAAAGGGGTCTGTTAGGGTTCGAGTTCCCACTGCTGAGTCTCGAACCAGTCCCACCGCAGTCCCCCATCCATCTCCAGCTGCAGTGGAGCCTGCTCAGCAAAGACGTCGGTCCCAGCGTCTCGCCCGGTCTAATACTGTGCAGAGACTTGCTGCTGCCTCTTCAGGTTCTGCTACTGTAGCCAGTACTGGTCAGCGGCGAGCAGACGTCTTTAGGACTAAGTCCTTTGTTGCTTCATCTGAGCATGCCCAGGGCAAGATATCCCATTGGAGATCAGGGGTCACATGCTCAGATACAGCTGCCACTCCTATTGGTCCTTCAGGAAGGTCCTGTGGCTGTTGATGTTCTGAAGCAGCTTCCCATTGGTCCTTCCTGGAAGGTCTTTTTCTCGTGGCTGCTATAAAAGGCTGTCCTTACCGCACGGCCATGCGCTAGTATCAAATCTGTTACGTGCTTTTGCCAGTGTGGTCATGTATGTATGTGGTTAGGTCTGGCTGAAATAAGCCCCTAGAATACCGGCACCTCCGGTGAGGAGATTGTATGCAGTGTTTAGGGCTCGGCTGAAAACGCCATTAGAATACAGGCTACTCCGGTGAGGAGATTACTGCTTGGGTTCTGATTGCATGATCACAGACTGCAATCCGCTAAGCAGTCATCTGTGTTCCTTGTGAGACTAACAAGGACACAGTCTTTGTTACAGCGGCTCTGTGAATTAACAGAGTCCGCTCATATCGCCATATAGTGCTACGGCGTTTACATCTGCGACTCTGCGGGATAACAGAGTTCGCTCATACTGCCTATTTACGCCATCTTACTAACAGCAGGCTCTGCCTGCACGGTGGACCCCGGGCCTGCGGAACGCACCTAATAGATATTAAGGAGAGGTGCGTTCCGCAGGCCCTTAACATAATACTAGCGCCAGGGTCTGGCTAATAAAATGGCGGATGACCAGTGTCTACCGCAGTACATCCAGAAGCTGGAGGGTAGGTTGGCGGCTCTTGAGCGCACAACCTCAGCTGTGGATGTTACCGCAGTCGCTGTTCAGGCTGCTAGCGTGGCTGCAGCCAGTTTGTCCTCTGCCACCTCTGCCCCTACATTATCCCACCTCCCGCTTCCTGACAAGTTTGCCGGTGACAGCAAGCAATGTCGGGGATTCGTGAGTCAGTGCTATAACAGCTCGAGCTTCTGGCTGCACGTTTCCCCACGGATCAGGCACAAGTGGATTTTGTACTGTCTCTACTCTCGGGCAGAGAGTTGGAGTGGGCAACGCCGCTGTGGGAGCGCGACGATCGTGTGGTGCGGAGTGCTCCTCATTTCCTGGAGGCTCTTAAAAAGGTCTTTTTAGGACCTCAGGTCACCCACGATACGGCGCTCCAACTGCTGGCATTGGCACAGGGTTCGTCTTTGGTCAGTCAGTTTTCCGTCCAGTTTCGGACTCTGGCCTCAGAGCTAGACTGGTCGGATAAAGTTCTCATTCCAGTCTACTGGCGAGGACTGGCTGACCATGTTAAAGACGCTTTGGCTACCAGGGAGATTCCCGCCACACTGGAGAAGCTTATCTCCATATTTACCCGCATCGACCTCCGTTTTCAGAGAGGAGGTTGGAGCGGGCCCAGTGTAAGCAGAGAATTCAGTTGGCTCCCAACTTTGCCAAACCTCTCGAATCCCCCGATCTGGCGTCCGAACCCCAAAAGGCCACAGAGGTTCCTCGTGTAGGACCTAAGTCTCGGGCCGTCCGAGTATCCGTGGTCCTTAACCTTTGTCAGCAGACAGGACACTATGCTAACAAATGTCCACAGCGATCGCGGAAGCGATCGCGTCAAGTGGCCCTGGGAGGAGGTTCACTAGAGACAGCGTCATTTTCCTCCAAGATGACATTTAAAGGGACAGTCACTGTAGACTCTTCCAAACTTACAGTCGAGCTTTGTGTGGACTCAGGAGCAGAGGGAATTTCATGTCATCTACCTTTGCTCGTCGCCACGCAATACATCTGGTAGCGCTCGACAAACCAGTGACTGTCCGGGTAGTGAATGGGTTGACATTGCCCTCGCCAATTACACATCAGACTGTCCCTCTTACTTTGTGTGTACCCTCTTCCCATCAGGAAATTATTTCCCTTCTCTTCCTTCCCGAGGGAACAGACAAAATCCTACTCGGAGTACCCTGGCTCCATTCCCACTCCCCTCATATTGAGTGGACCTCCGGTAGGATACTGGGTTGGAGTGAGTCATATAAGGACAGATGTGTCAGGGAGTGCATTCAGGTTACCACTACAGAGATACCCGCAGATCTTTCTCCACTTCCCAAGTGCTTTCAGTCATATGCAGACGTGTTCTCTAAAAAGACTGTGGAGACTCTGCCGCCCCATCGTCCATACAACTGTCCTATTGATCTCTTGTCTGGAGCAGAACCTCCTCGGGGAAGGGTCTATCCCCTCTTTCTTCCTGAGACGGAGGCTATGTCTCAATATATCCAGGAGAATCTGGCAAGAGGGTTCATTAGGAAGTCGGTGTCACCACAGGAGCGGGGTTCTTCTTCGTGCAGAAGAAGAGTGGAGAATTACGTCCGTGTATAGATTACAGAGGTCTTAACGCCATCACCGTTAAGAATAAGTACCCGTTGCCCCTGATTTCTGAGCTCTTTGATAGGCTCCGGGGAGCAAGGGTATTTACTAAATTAGATCTGCGTGGTGCTTATAATCTGATTTGCATCCGTGAAGGGGACGAATGGAAGACGGCTTTTAATACCAGGGATGGGCATTATGAATACCTGGTGATGCCCTTCGGGCTCTGTAATGCCCCAGCTGTTTTCCAAGACTTTGTCAATGACATCTTCCGGCATATGCTTTCCAACTCTGTAGTAGTCTATCTGGATGATATTCTCATCTTTTCTCCAGATATTGACTCTCACCGGAGGGATGTCTGCAAAGTCTTCGACCTGTTACGGGCGAACTCCCTCTATGCAAAGTTGGAGAAATGCATGTTTGAGAAGGAGTCTTTACCTTTCCTGGGCTATATCATCTCCGCCCAGGGATTGGCTATGGATCCTGCCAAACTACAGGCTGTGATGGATTGGCAAGAACCCCATTCTCTTAAAGCGGTGCAGCACTTTATGGGGTTCATTAATTACTATCGGCAATTCATTCCCCACTTCTCCACTTTGGTAGCTCCCTTGGTAGCCCTCACCAAGAAGGGAGCCAATCCCAAATTGTGGTCAGAGGAGGTCTCCAAGGCCTTTACTTCAATTAAGTCCCATTTTGCTAGCGCTCCCATCTTACATCGCCCCAAGGTTGATAAGCCTTTTATATTGGAGGTTGATGCCTCGTCCGTTGGTGCTGGAGCAGTCCTTTTTCAAAAGGATGCTCAAGGTCGGAAACATCCTTGTTTCTTCTTTTCCAAGACCTTCACACCAGCGGAGAGGAATTATTCCATTGGGGATAGGGAGTTGCTAGCCATGAAGTTGGCCTTTTCCGAGTGGAGACATCTCCTGGAGGGGGCTCGCTTTCCCTTTCAAGTTTTCACTGACCACAAAAATTTGGTCTATTTACAGACCACCCAGCGGCTAAATTCTCGTCAGCCAGATGGTCCCTGTTCTTCTCCTGGTTCCATTTCACCCTCCATTTCCTCTCCGGTGAGATGAACATTCGCACCGACGCTCTATCTCGCTCCGTGGTGTCCTCTGAGGAGGTGGAGGAGGAGCCTCGGCTTATTGTCCCCACAGAGAGCCTAAGAACGGTGGCTCCGGTTTCGCTTGAGTCTGTGCCTCAGGCAAGACTTTTGTGCCCACCAATTTGCGACCGGAAGTACTCTCTTGGGCACATTCATCCAGGGTGGGTGGACATTTTGGGACAAAAAGGACTTCTGAGTTGCTGGCGAGGACATACTGGTGGCCGCAGATGGCCCCTGATGTTAGGGAGTATGTTCAGGCGTGCGTCTCCTGCGCCAAGAATAAATCCCCTCGACAACGGCCGGCTGGGCTACTTTTCCCTTTGCCGGTGGCAGACAGGCCCTGGGAGATGGTCAAGATGGATTTTGTGGTGGGCTTACCCAAGTCTCGGGCTGCACCATCATCTGGGTGATAACCGACCACTTCTCTAAAATGGTGCACTTGGTGCCGTTACCACGGTTACCGTCTGCACGGGCCTTGGCAGCATTATTCATTAGGCATATTTTCCGCCATTGGTTTGCCAGACAAAATTGTCAGTGATCGAGGTCCCCAGTTTGCGTCTCGGTTCTGGAGAGAGCTGTGTCGTTTACTCAGCATTGAGTTGAAACTCTCCTCTGCATACCATCCCGAGACGAATGGGTTGGTAGAGAGGGCCAACCAGACCTTGGTCACATACTTGCGACATTTTGTCTCTGCCAGGCAGGATGACTGGGCATCCTTGCTACCGTGGGCTGAGTTCACTCTAAATAATGCTGTGGCTGACTCCACCGGACAGACCACATTCCTCCTGAACTACGGTCAGCATCCACGGGTACTAGTGCCCATGCCCGTGTCTTCCGCCGATTCCAGGGTGGCAGACTGGGCTGTGGAGGCACGGGACATTTGGGACCGCACCCAGGATGCCATTCAGGCCTCCAAAGAGAGGATGAGGTCTTCGGCCGATGCACATCGGCGCCCCGCTCCTACATTTGCTCCGGGTGACCTAGTGTGGCTCTCTGCCCGAAACATCAGGCTACGTGTAGAGTCCACCAAGTTGGCACCTTGCTTTTTGGGTCCCTTTAAAGTTCTTGAGCAGAAGAACCCGGTGCTTTACCGCCTAGCCCTTCCGCCTCGCCTTGGTATCACCGACACCTTTCACGTGTCCCTCCTGAAACCCGTGTCCATTTCCCGGTTTTCCGAGTCATCTGCCGGGATGTCGGGTTCATCTACTGACGATCATGAGGTGAACGCCATTGTTGGTTGCAAGGTGGTACTAGGCAAAAATTTTATTTGGTGGATTGGAGGGGTTATGGGCCTGAGGATAGGTTCTGGGAGCCTGCACACACTCCGCAGCTGATTGTTGCCTTTGAGGGAAGCAAGGCCCAAAGAAGGGTGAGCCCTATGAGGGGGGTAATGTTAGGGTTTGAGTTCCTGCTGCTGCACAATGGGAGTCTCAAACCAGTCTCTCTGCAGTCCCCCATCCATCTCCAGCCCAGTGGAGCCTGCTTAGCAAAGACATCGGTCCCAGCGTCTCGCCACCTCTAATACTGTGCAGAGACTTGCTGCTGCCTCTTCAGGTTCTGCTATTGTAGCCAGTACTGGTCAGCGGCGAGCAAACGTCTTTAGGACTAAGTCCTTTGTTGCTTCATCTGAGCATGCCCAGGGCAAGATATCCCATTGGAGATCAGAGGTCACATGCTCAGATACAGCTGCCACTCCTATGGTTTTTTAGGAAGGTCCTGTGGCTGTTGATGTTCTGAAGCAGCTTCCCATTGGTCCTTACTGGAAGGTCTTTTTCTCGTGGCTTCTATAAAAGACTGTCCTTAACGCACAGCCGTACACTAGTATCAAATCTGTTACGTGCTTGCGCCAGTGTGGTCATGTATGCATGTGTTTAGGGCTCGGCTGAAAACGCCATTAGAATACCGGCTACTCCGGTGAGGAGATTACTGCTTGGGTTCTGATTGCATGACCACAGACTGCAATCCGCTAAGCAGTCATCTGTGTTACTTGTGAGACTAACAGGACACAGTCTTTGTTACAGCGGCTCTGTGAATTAACAGAGTCCGCTTATATCGCCATATAGTGCTACGGCGTTTACATCTGCGACTCTGCAGGATAACAGAGTTCGCTCATACTGCCTATTTACGCCATCTTACTAACAGCAGGCTCTGCCTGCACGGTGGACCCCGGGCTAATCTCTATTAGGTGCGTTCCGCAGGCCCTTAACAGGGTCTGAATACTTTCCGTAGCCACTGTACATTACATAGGATATACTGATACTGCTGAGTATACATCACATAGGATACATTGTGACTGCTGCATATAATCACATAGGATATAGAATCTGCTGGTATACATTACATAAGATATATTGAGATTGCTGAACATACATGACATAGGAGACATTCTGGCTGCTGTAACAGTTTCACTAAAGATATGAGACTGCTGTTTACATCACATAAGAGACACTAAGGCTGTGTGCACACAATGCGGATTTGTTGCGGATCCGCAGCGTTTTTTTTTGCGGCCGGACATGCTACAAAAACACAAGTGATTACTGAAGCAATGTTAATCAATGACAATCCAGAATTTGTGTGCACATGCTGCGGAAAATTGCGTCTTGATTCACAGTTTTATATTTCCGCAGTATGTCAATTCTTTTTGCAGATCTGCAGCGTTTCTGCATCCATTGACTTCCATTGAGTAAGTCAAATCCACAGCAAAACCGCAGGTGTAAAAAGGTTTGCGGATTTGCTGCCAAAAACGCTGCAGAAAATGAAATGATGTCAGAAGGAGGAAGAGTGTGTGGGCGGAGAATATGTGTGTGGGTGGAGAATATGTGTGAGCAGAGAATATGTGCGTGTCTGTGTGTGTGCGGGAGTCTGTCTGTGTGTGCGGGTGTCTGTATTTGTGTGTGCGGTTGTCTGTGGCTGTGTGCGGTAACGCTACCGCCAGTACCATTGGTTACAGCTCTGCAGTATCATGCTGGCAGATGTCAGCGTGATTCCGCAGCTGACTGTGACCCGCAGCGGTGACCTGCGATAAAAATGCAGGCGTGGGCCTATTGGGCTATGTCTGCTGTCACTGATAACAGTGACAGCAGGTGCTGCTGATGGGAGAGTAATATCATCTGCTAGCGCCTGTGCTCACAGTTAAAAAAAACTGTAAAATTACATAGATATTCACATAAAACTAAAACCCATTATACTCACCTCACACCAAATCCACGACGCCCTCGTATTCTATAAATAATGTAAAATAGTAAACCAACATACACTCGATGTCCACCGTAGTTCAGGTAATCCGAATGTCCCACGGCGATCTCACGTGTAGTAGAACAGTCAGGAGGTAATCACTCCCGCACTGTATCACTGAGCCGCCGTGAGAGTTCACCGGAGTTCATCAGCTCTGGTACTCTCACTTACTGCGTGGGAAAGTTCTCACAGAGAGGTAGTGCCGTAAGTGAGAGCATCAGAGCTGATGAACTCTGGTGAACTCTCACGGCAGTGCAGTGATATACTGTGGGAGCGATCACCACCTGTCAGTGTATCACTGGAGGCCGGGTAGAGGAGTCACATCTCCCGACACTCGGTAAATGGACTATGTCGGACAGGGAGTATTATATGTTGGTTTATTTACTTATATTTGTTTTGTGTGTAAACATTATAAATTTGAACATGGTATGTAAAGATTTTATGGTCTTCAATGGAGAATGAAAAAGAAGAGGTTGAACAAGGAAATGACATCACAATTCTTTTTTTTAATAATATATCAATATTTAGCTTACAAAAACGTATACAAATCCGCATGAAAAACCGCATGAAAATCCACATCAAATCCACATCAAAAACGCATCAAAACCGTGTGGAATTTCAACTGTGTTTTCTGCCAAGAGAGGCAGAAACCGCACAGAAATTTCCACAAGCAAATCTGCAACGTGCGCACATAGCCTAAGGCTGCTGTATATACATCACATAAGATACACTAAGATTGATGTATACATCACATGGGAGACATGAGACTGCTGTCTATACATCACATAGGAAACACTGAAACTGCTGTGTATAAATCACATAGGATAAACTAAGACTGCTGTATATGCATTACATAGGAAACGAGAAACTGAATTATATGCATCACATAGGATTCACTGAGACTGCTGTTCACATCATACAGGAGATATAAGACTGCTTATATTCATTACATAGGAGAAATTACACTGCTGTATACATCACATAGGAGACATTGAGCAGTCGCGTAACCAGAGTCAGATTGGTCCCGGTGCAAAATTTGTACCCAGGCTCCCCCTACATGTTTGTCAAGTGTATGGGTCCTTGCAGTGTTCCAGATCCTGTGAAGAGAAAAGTATTTGCCCTCTCATGTAACAATGTCCCCCTTTGTGCAATAATGTTCCCCATCGTGGGCCCCTTGATTTAATAATTATTCGACATCCTAGTATAAAGTCTTCATCCTGTGCCTTATCCTGCTATACTATCTCCCTTTACTGGTGTAATTTACTCCATCCTGGGACCCTTCCTGATATAATGTCTTTGGGCCCTTTCCTGGTATAAAGTCCTCCATTTGGGGCCTCTTCCTGGTATAATTTCTTCCTTTCCTAGTATAATGCCCCTCTATCCTGCACCGCTTCCAGCAATATATGTCTCCCATCCTGCTATAATGTACCCACACCATCTTGGGCCCATTTCAGTAATATATGCCCCTATCCTGGTATAATGCCCCCCTATTCTGAGACCCTTATAGTAATTCCACCACAGATTATTATTAAAAAAGAAGATAAAGTGGATATTAGACACAGATGTCTTAGGTCCTCTAGATTTGAACAAAAAAATAGACATGTCTGTAACATTATGAAGCTGTGAACACTAGATTTATTTTATGGTGTTTTTTGTTTAAAAAAAAATAAAAAATGACGATCTCCCACACCTCATAATGTCATGGACACATCAGCTGACAGAATGGACCCGTAGAAGCGTCAGTTAATACGCGAAACGGCCATACACTTGTGCTGTTCCATTTGGCTGGTTAAGTATTGTATTATTTCCATGCTGTGTATAATCTGTTCTTTCATGCTCTCTGCTGTCACCTGGTGGCCCTTCCTGTGTGGCAGCCTGGAACTAATTAATTCTGGTACATGCCTTTCACTTCCTGTGCTGAGGTCACTGCTTCTTCTTCCTGTTAGCAGCCATTTTGCTTGTTAGTTCTTTATGGGAGGGACACGCTCTGCACAGAGCTGTGAAAGGCATCAGTTTTCGACCATCACCCCACTCACTCCTGCTGGTCACACTTGCAGCCACACTTGGTGCTACGTCTTGCTGCACCTCATTTTCACCTGCATTTCTGGAGAAGTTACTGTATACTAATCATAAGCTTTATGTCCAGATTTCCAAATAAACAAGTCTGGACTTCACAATTCCTGGTGTGCATCATCTCTCCAGACGCTGAACAGCACTGGTCCTGTCTGCTCTGCATGAGGAAGCGGAAGGTAGGAAAACTCTCCCAGCCCCAATCAACTATACCTCCATTCACCTCATGTGGGGACAGAACAGTCGAAAACTACCTAGAAGCCCGGCCAGAATTACCCTTACATCCCTATCCACGTGTCCTGCGCTCTGCATGCTCACATACTGCAGCCCTGCTCTGCTAAGAAACTATCTGCAGTGTTACCCCAGACACCATTGTGCATAGAGACTTTCTGTATGTTATACTATATCGATGCAGATTGTCGGACTGTAAAACCCCACAATTCTCTAAAAACACCTTGGGAATCTTATCAGGATGTCTTAACTAAGCTGCACTGCGATTTCCAGCCCCCAATTCAAAAGTTCAGTTTTTTAAAGAGACAGCGCACCTTAAATCAAAATGGCCAAAAAGACCCTGCACAGTCTCCCACTGCTGAAACAGAGCAAATACAACCTGACACTGCCCATCATGAAGACCAGGAAGCAGAACCCACGTTTCCAGGAGACCAAGTCGTTCGACAAAAACGCTTTGTCAAACCAACCATAAAAGCTGGAAGGATAAGTACAATCACAACCTGGATGACCTATGGGAGCGAGTTACCTCCCTCATGTCAAGCGTCCAACGCCACAAAGATGATGCAGTGAGTTTACAGGATACTATAAGACGGCTAGACACGGCCCATGGTAGATACAGAGACTGTCCGCAAGGTATGCCACCTTCCTAAAAGACTCTAATATTGACAAAGCCTCATCAGAGTTAAGCAAAGTAGATTCCACAGACAGAGAAAGGAATGCCGCCGTGCAAGACGCCAAAGATAAAGCGGAGCTCCGTATTGCTCATCTGCAAGAATCAAAATCCAACAAGTCAGGTTCATCTAGACGCTCTTCTCGGTCATACAAATCATCCTGCTCAAGAACTTCAGCCCTCAGCGACAGAATTCTAGAGGCCCGCTTAAATGCAGAGAGATCCAAACTAAGACGTTCCTTTACAGAAAAGAAAGCAGAAGCAGAGGCAGTAGCCAAGAAAGCAGAAGCAGAGGCAGTAGCCAAGAAAGCTGAAGCAGAGGCAGAAGCCAAGAAAGCAGAGGCCAAGAAAGCTGAAGCAGAGGCAGAAGCCAAGAAAGCAGAAACAGAGGCCAAGAAAGCTGAAGCAGAGGCAGAAGCCAAGAAATCAGAGGCAGAAGCCAAGAAAGCAGAGGCAGAAGCAGAGGCTCAAGCAAAGATTCTTCAAACACAAATGGAGGAAGAAATCGCGCTAGCCAAGTAAAAATGCTTAAGCAAGCATTGAAGCAAAACCTCAAACCGATTTGCCTACCACCACAGGAAGAAGATGACCCAGCTGTTCGTACCAGCGACTACGTGCAGAAACAGATATCTGCAGCGCACACCGTCTCCAGCGACGTTCAACCCAACATTGTGGAAACGTCCAAGTCGGCCCAACTTACAGTGCCAGTGGCACCAACAGCCTCCGCAGAAACCCAAGACCAACGCCATAATGCGTCCCCTCAGGAGCAGTCATCACCGCAAGACAACCACAAGGTGCACTCCAGCCCGCCTCCACAGTTCAAGCAGCAGTCATCAGAATATCCAGAGATTAAGCCACCACAGCTCAACCCTGCAGCAACATCATTTTACCCGGAACAATTCACCCTTCCATGCCACACAGCCTTTACGCCCAAGGGGCACCACAAGCTAACACGGTAACAAGGAGTGACTGATCAGAAATGTCAGAGTCTGCCAGGTTCATGGTGAGCAGAGAGCTAATTAACACCAGTCTCTCAAAATTCGACGACTGTGCAGAGAACTACAGAGCCTGGAAAGCAACCTTCAAGGCCGCCATTGCTGACCTCAACCTATCCGCGGAGCAGAAGCTCGACCTCATGGTCAAATGGTTGTGTCCAGAATCCACAAACCGTATCAAGAGTCTAAGGACCGTCTATGTGGGACAAGCTGAAGCAGGTCTGGCTGCTGCCTGGCAGAGACTCGAAAGAACCTACGGCATTTAAGAGACTGCAGAATGTTCCAAGGATCAATCTTAAGGAAGCCCACAAACTTCTGGACTTAAGTGATCTGCTTATGGAGCTGGAACTTGCGAAAAGAGACCCCCATCTGTCTGGACTGTGCTAGCTGGACACTGCCCATGGGGTGAACCCAATCGTCTCAAAGTTGCCACATAGTCTGCAAGAGAAGTGGGCAGTTTGCGTCTCCAGGTACAAAAGGTCACATGATGTCACCTTTCCTTCGTTCATTCAGTTCTGCAAGTTTGTCGATGAACAGGCCCAAATGAGGAATGACCCTAGTCTAGACTTCCTGGAGTCCAACACTGCAGCTCCAGCAACATCCTCATCAAGGTATGAAAGCATCACACACAGATGCAAGGACTTGAGGAATAGTGTAAGTGTCAGGAAGACTAACTTGCCACCACTTGCAGTACCCGCTGATAAGCAGTACACTATTCCGTTGAGGGATAAATCTTTCAATCGTGAGTGTCCCATTCACAAAAAGCCACATTCATTGAACAAATATAGAGGCTTCAGGTCCAAAACCATGCACGAGCGCAAGAAAATCCTTAGCGAACTTTGGGTATGTTTCAAGTGCTGTGCCTCATTAGAACACATGGCCAAGGACTGTAAATCTTCCATTAAGTGTGAAGAGTGTCATAGCGACAAACACCCATCAGCCTTGCATCCAACCTCAGCCACCAGCAATGCAGCAGTCGTAGTGACCCCTATTCCAGCAGCAAGCCATGGCAGGGAGCCACAGAACCACGACAAGTCTACCACGGCTGTCTCCTGCTCATGCTCAGAGGTATGTGGGGAGAACCAAAGTGCTAAATGCTGTGCCAGGATATGCCTAATCAGAGTTTATCCAGAAGGGCATCCAGAGAAGGCAGTAAAAATGTATGCCATCATTGACGACCAGAGCAATCGATCTTTAGCTGCACCTAAGTTCTTTGAAGCCTTTGGTATCAGGGGACCAGCAACGCCCTACACTCTGAATACCTGCTCGGGTCGCATAGAGACTAGCGGTAGAAGGGCACAAGGTTTTATTGCTTCCCCTATCAACGGAGGCATAGAAATACCCCTACCTACATTAAGCGAATGCGATCAAATACCCGACCAAAGGGATAAAATCCCTACCCCGGAAGCTGCGTTCCACCATCCACACTTAAGGCACTTAACCAGCGTTATCCCACCTATGGACACAGATGCTGAAATCTTACTTCTGCTCGGCAGAGACAATTTAAGGATACATAAGGTCCGCCAACAGTGTAATGGTCCTGACTATGCCCCTATGCCCAGAAACTCGACTTGGGGTGGGTAGTTATAGGAAATGTATGCTTGGACCGAGCAGGAGTCAATTCCTTTAAGACCTACGTATGCCGGGATGGACGCACTACTTTCTGCAAACCATGCCCTCTTCACTACGAGGTGAAAGAGAAGCCTCCAGATCCCGTACAGCTGCCTGATGTCATCCTTTCTCCCTATGCAGACGACTTGGGAAGATCAGTGTTTCGTACCACTAAGGATGACAACAAAGTAGCCCCTTCAATGGAAGACAAGGAATTTGTCAAGATAATGGACAATGAGTTCCTTAAGGACGAGACTAATCATTGGGTTTTTCCCCTACCCTTCAGAGCTACCAGGGTAAGGCTCACGAACAACCGTGAACAAGCGTCAGGATTCAACTCTCTCCAGCGCACACTAAGCAACAAACCGGAGATGAAAGAGCACATTGTCACCTTCATGGGCAAAATATTCCATAATAACCATGCCGAACCAACTCCTCCCTTAAAGGAAAACGAGGAGTGCTGGTACCTACCATCATTCGGAGAATATCACCCACGAAAGCCTAAGCAAATTAGAGTTGTCTTTGATTCAAGCCCCAAACATCAAGGCATATCTCTTAACGATGTCCTCCTCATGGGCCCTAATCTAACAACCTAGTAGGAGTGTTGATGAGGTTCAGGAAAGAGCCCATCGGCATTTCTGCCGACATTGAACAGATGTTCCACTGTTTCATAGTCAGAGAGGATCACAGGAATTTCCTCAGATTCTTGTGGCACAAGGATAACGACTTGTGGGAATTATTCTGAAGAAATACAGGTATGTGTTGCTGGATCAGTACTGTATGCCTGTGGTTGTTTCATAGCGCGAGTACATTTATTTATCTATCTATATAGTTCTCACATCCTCCATATGGTAGGAAGTTTCTGTACTTGCAGCTGATCAAGCACAAATACACTTGCGCTGCTACATATTGACCCTACTTTGTAGAAAAAGACTTCTATGTAGATGATGGACTGAAATCTCTACCCACAGAATAAGCAGCGATTGACTTGCTTATGAGGACCCAAGGTATGCTGTACCGAGCCAAGATTAGACTGCAGAAAATTGCTTCAAACAGCCCAACTGTCATGAGAGCCTTTGAGTCAAGTGACCACGCACCAGGATTCAAGGACATAGACCTGGGACCAGACCGTCCACCTGTGCAGAGAAGCTTAGGCCTGAGGTGGAACCTGTGAGCCGACACCTTCGGGTTTCAAATCAACTGTGCAGACAAACCATTCACTAAACGTGATGTCCTGTCAGTGGTGAACAGCTTATACGATCCACTGGGATTCGTAGCACCAATTACCATACAAGGTAAATCCCTTCTGAGACAGCTTTCCGAAACCGTCAAAGACTGGGATGCCCCACTCCCTCCTGATAAGGAACCAAAATGGGACAACCTCACTTGCCGCTAGCACTAGGGCAGAACTCCATGTGTTCTCGGATGCATCCACAGAGGCCATTGCAGCCGTTGCCTATCTGAAGGTGACGGGATCCGACAATCAAGATCACGTTGGGTTCGTCTTCGGCAAGGCTAAGTTGGCTCCCAAGCCTGACCACACTATTCCCAGGCTCGAACTCTGTGGAACTGTGCTTGCGGTAGAACTCGCAGACTTTATACAGCATGAGCTGGACACCAACATAGATGACGTACAATACTACACTGACAGTAAGGTTGTCTTAGGTTACATCCACAACCAAACAAGGCGCTTCTACGTGTACGTCAGTAACCGCATCGAGAGAATAAGGAGGTCTTCCAAGCCTGAGCAGTGGCACTATATCCCATCTGAGTTTAATCCAGCGGACCACGCCACTAGACCTATGTCTAAGTTCTTTTGCTAGCTCTTCTTGGCTTTCAGGTCCGAAGTTTCTGCTGGAACAGAAAGGAAGTGAACGTGTCGAGGAAGACTTCAGCATTCAGGATCCGGATAACGATCCAGAAGTCCGATCCGACGTCAGTGCTCTGGCCACGAACACTAAACCAACCTCCAGCCTCGGTTGCCAGCGCTTCGAACGCTTTTCCAACTGGATGAAACTCGTCAAGAACATCGCAAGGTTAGTCCACATTGCGAGATCTTATCACGACTCACATGGAGACAAAGACTGTCATGGTTGGCACATCTGCCATACACCACTCTCTGCTGAGGACATTTCTCACTGTGAGTCTCTTATAATAATTATGTCCAGCAGAGCGTATTCAATACTGAATGGAAATGCTTAAACCACAAACAACAGATCCCTCCAAAAAGCCTAATTGCTCATTTAAATCCAATAATGGACAGCTTCGGTTTGCTGAGAGTTGGTGGTCGATTAGATCGAGCCGAGCAAGGGGTTTCAGAGCAACATCCTTGCATCATTCCCAGTAAACATCATATCACCAATCTACTGATCTGGCATTTTCACGAAAAGACCGAACACCAAGGCAGGCAGATCACAGAGGGCATGTTACGGTCTGCAGGGCTTTGGATTATAAGTATGAAAAGATGTGTAGCGGGATTACTACATTGTTGTGTGCAATGTCGCAAAACCAGAGGAAAACAGGTACATCAACAAATAACCGACCTGCCCTTTGACAGACTGAGCGCTGAACCGCCTTTCACTTATGTTGGCCTAGACGTCTTTGGGCCATGGATGGTATCTGCACGCAGAACTCGAGGTGGCCACGCTAACAGCAAACGATGGGCCGTACAATTCACTTGCATGAGTGTCGGTGCCATTCACATAGAAGTGATAGAATCTATGGACACATCCAGCCTGATCAATGCTCTTCGGTGGTTTCTTGCGATAAGAGGATCGGTGAAACAGTTGAGGTCCGACTGCGGAAGCAACTTCATAGGTGCATGTCGAGAGCTGGATATTGACATCAAGCCAATTTAGGATCAACTGGCAGAGAGAGATTGCACCTGGATCTTCAATCCTCCGCATAGTTCTCACTTGGGAGGTTCCTGGGAAAGGATGATCGGGATCTCATTCAACATCTTGAACTCCATGCTTATGGACGCAAACTCTTCAAGACTTACGCATGAGACATTGGTTACTCTTCTAGCTGAAGTTTCTGCCATAATCAACTCAAGACCTCTTGTTCCAGTGTCAATGGACCCAGAAATGCCGACCATTCTTACGCCAGCCACTCTGCTTACCCAAAAGACCGGGTATCCGCTATCAGTTAGTGGAGAGTTTACTCACGCAAACTACTACCAAAACTAGTGGAAACGCGTACAGTACCTTGCCGATTACTTCTGGAACCGGTGGAGAAAGGAGTATCTCGTGGTTCTGCAAGGAAGAAGGAAATGGTGACAAAGTAAACCGAACTTGAAAGAGGGCGACATCGTGTTAATGAAAGAGCAACAAGTTCAGAGAATTGACTGGCCTATGGGAATCGTTACACAGACTTTCCCTAGTCAAGACGGTAAGGTCCGGAAGGTGGAGCTGAAGGTCCTTAGGAAAGGGGAGCATAAGACATTTCAGAGGCCAATCCACGAGCTCGTATTGATACTACCGATCGAGGACATTCCGGTAGGATGAAAGATGAGCAGAACACTGCCCCAGTACTTCATCCATTGGATTACCGTTGGGTCGGAGATAGTTTGGCCTAGTGCGGCTTCTCTGATCCGAAGATGGGTTTCCTTTGGATTACATCAAGAACTGACTTAAAGACGTTCATTTACCTCGTTTCAAAGTTATTATTGCATTTCATGCATGTTTATGTGTTTGTTTTTCTAGGTTGTTGGACTTTATTTCAAAACACTAGTATAGTAAAATCCCTTACGGAATTTCAGACGGGGAGTGTGCTGTTCCATTTGGCTGGTTAAGTATTGTATTATTTCCATGCTGTGTATAATCTATTCTTTCATGCTCTCTGCTGTCACCTGGTGGCCCTTTCTGTGTGGCAGCCTGTAACTAATTAATTCTGGTACATGCCTTTCACTTCCTCTGCTGAGGTCACTGCTTCTTCTTCCTGTTAGCAGCCATTTTGCTTGTTAATTCTTTATGGGAGAGACACGCTCTGCACCAAACTGTGAAAGGCATCAGTTTTCGACCATCACCCCACTTACTCCTGCTGGTCACACTTGCAGCCACACTTGGTGCTACATCTTGCTGCACCTCGTTTTCACCTGCATTTCTGGAGAAGTTACTGTATACCAATCATAAACTGTATGTCCAGATTTCCAAATAAACAAGTCTGGACTTCACAATTCCTGGTGTGCATCATCTCTCCGGACGCTGAACAGCACTGGTCCTGTCTGCTCTGCATGAGGAAGCGGAAGGTAGGAAAACTCTCCCAGCCCCAATCAACTATACCTCCATTCGCCTCATGTGGGGACAGAACAACACTCCCTGACAGAAGTTATGTTGCTTATCCATGTTATGTAAATAAAAGCTTATAACCTGACATTAAATTCATCCATTGGTTGTATAAATTATTCTTTTGAAAGCTGAAACCCTCCGAAATGTGGTTAAGGTTAAGAAAATAAATTGGCATCAATGCAGAAATATTGATCATTTAATGGACACAGAATGGTCAGATTTTGGCAAGACAAAAGTTTTGTCGCACACAGAAAGTAATGTGATATTCAAACAAATAATTAACTTAAAATACAAATATATGTTGCATAACATTGGTGAATGAAGTTGTGGTGCTATTAGAGTCATATTTAATATTTTGTGTGACTTCCATGAGCTTGAAGGACTGCATCCATGCTGTTCAACAATGATTCATACAATTTATTAATGAAGTCATCAGGAATAGCAAAGAATGCAGTCTTACAAGCCTCCCAGAGTTCATCTAGATTCTTTGGTTTTGTCTTCCAAGCTTCTGCTTTCATCCTACCCCAAACATGCTCAATGATCTTCATGTCTGGTGACTGGGCTGGCCAGTTCTTGAGCACCTTGATCTTTTTTGCCTGGAGGAACTTTGTTGTAGAGATGGATGTATGAGATGGAGTACCATCCTGCTGCAGATTTGACCCCTTTTATGATTTGGAATATGAGGTAGCTTATACTTTTTGATATTTTAGGCTATTGATATTGCCTTCCACCTTGCAAATTTTTCGCACACCTCCATACTGAATGTAACCCCAGACCATGATCTCTCCACCATCAAATTTAACTGTTTCTGGGTGTATTTTGGATCAATACGGGCTCCAGTAGATCTGCGGTATTTGCGGCAACTGTGGTGTAAATCTACTGAAGATTCATCAGAAAAATCCACCTTCTGCCACTTTTCCAGCATCCATCTGTTTAGCAGGCTGTGGGATTTTGCAAATGCCACACAGTTTTTTATTTGCCTTTTATTTAGTGCTGGCTTCTGGGCACTAATTCAACCATGGAGGACATTTCAAGACAGAATCCTACAAACTGTTCTAGTTGGCACAGTGACTTGAGGTGACCAGGCCTGTTGGAGCTCTGCTGCAGTGGAAGAGGGGCTTGCTTTGGATTTTCTAACCAACAAACATTCCTCCTGAGAAGTTGTCTTGCGGGGTCTGCCGGACCTGGGCTTGTCAAACATATCTCCAGACTCTTCAAATCTTTTTTTAATTTTTTGGACTTGACGCTGAGACACATTAAAGGTGCCAGCCACCTCTGCAGTGGAACTGGTCTTCAGCCTCTTGATAATCCAGGCTTTGGTCGCAGGGTGGATTTTTTGCATGTTGTCAGAGCTCAAGTTACAGTTCAAGTGAAGGTCTGGGGTGCTGGGTTTCTTTTTATACACACCCACTAATTAACCAATCATTTACTGAGCACAGTTGAGGATGTAAACTAGGATTGGGTGCATTATATGACCAGGCGACAAAACTTTTGTCTTGCCAAAATTTGACCATTCTGTGTCCATTAAATGATTAATATTTCAGCATTGGTGCCAATTTATTTTCTTAACCTAAACCACATTTTGGAGGGTTTCAGCTTTCAATAGAATAATTTATACAACCAATGGATGAATTTAACGTCATGGTATAAGCTTTTATTTATATAACATGGATAAGCGATATAACTTCTGTCAGGGAATGTAGTCTGTTGTTTCTATTCTCTCCTGCTTTATCCTCTGTTTCTACCTGCTTCCGTGAAGAATGAATCCAAGTGTGTGGAATAACAGACTTTATATTGCTACTGAATTAATATTTCTACTTTTTGAATTCCTTCTAGTAATGAGTCCCTCATCCAGGTATAATGCACCCCAATCCTGGGCCCCTTCCAGTAATATATAGGAGATAGATTTAGGAGATATCCATAGACAAAAGGACACTGGTGTATACATCACATAGGAGACACTGAGGTGGCTGTATATACATCACATAGGAGACATGAGACTGGTGTATTTATGTCACATGGGATACCTTGAAACTGCTTTGCATACATCACATAGGACACACTGAGATTGCTGTTTACATCACGCATAACACAGTGAGACTCTGCTGTATATACATTGCGTAGGATACACTAAGACTGCTATATATTCATTATATAAGATACACTGAGATGGCTGTATATATATATACTGTATAACATGAGATACACTGAGACTACTGTAAATACCATAAACCTATGATACACTGAGACTGCTGAATATACATCACATAAGAGACACTAAGTCTGCAGTATATGTATCACATATGATACACCGAGACTTCTCTATACATCATAGAATATACTGAGTCTGTCGTATATACATTACATAGGATACACTGAAACTGCCGTTCACATCACACAGGAGACAAAAGACTGCTGTTTATAAGTCACATTGGGTACACTGAGTCTCTGCTGTATATACAATATCACATAGCACTGAGACTGCTGTATGCATCACATAGGATACACTGAGACTCTGTTGTATATACAGTACATCACATAAGAGTCATGAGACTGATGTATATACATCACATACAATTAGGGTTCTGCTGTAGCCAATGACAGGTCAACTTGGCCTTGTGTTTAGGATCGTTGTCATGTTGGAACGTCCAAGTACATCCCATGCACAGCTTCCAGGCTGGTGATTGCAAATTTGCCTCCAGTATTTGCTGATAACATGCTGCATTCATCTTTCCATCAACTTTGGCCAAGTTTCCTGTGCCTTTGTAGCTCACACATCCCCAAAACATCAACGATCCACCTCCGTGCTTTACAGTAGGAATGGTGTTTTTTTCATCATAGGCATTTTTGACCTCTCACCAAATGTAACGTTTATGGTTGTGGCCAAAAAGTTAAATTTTGGTCTCATCATTCCAAATTACTTGTTGACTTGACCATGCAGCCCATTTTTCTTCAAGTACCTCCTTATTGTGCATCTTGAAACAGCCATACCACTAGTTTTCAGAGAGTCCAGTATTTCAGCTGATGTTATTTGTGGGTTTTTCTTTGCATCCTGAACAATTTTCCTGGCAGTTGTGGACAAAAATTGTTTTGGTCTACCTGACTGTGGTTTTGTTTACACAAAGCCTCTGATTTTCCATTTGTTAATCACAGTTTCAATGCTGCTAATTGGCATTATCAATTCCTTGGATATTACTTTTATTATTATTTATTTATATAGCGACATTAATTCCATGGTGCTGTACATGAGAAGGCTTTACATACAAAGTTATAGATATTGTTTACAGTAAACAAATTTAAAATGACAGACTGGTACAGAGGGGAAAGGACCCTGTCCTTGTGGACTTACATTCTGCGGGATATCTTATTGTTTCCCTTTCCTGATTTATACAGTTCAACTACCTTTTCCCGTAGATCCGTTGACAGTTCTTTTGCTTTCCTCATGACTCACAATCCAGAAACGTCAATGGCTGGATGAAAGATGTAAGAGTCTGTCTGGATCCCAGAAACTCACTCAGCTTTTATGCACACACACTGATTACAAGCAAACAGGTCACAGGTGAGGATGTTACCTTTAGTGGCCATTCAAACCCATTTGTGTCAACTTCTGTGCATGTTATCAGGCCAAAATCACCAGGGTATGTGAACTTTTGATCAGGGTCATTTGGATGTTTTGGGTTATCATTATGACGTAAAAAGAGAAAACATAGTAGTTTGACAATAAATGTCTTCACCCAACCACTAACCATGAGTGGAGAAAAAGTTTTGGTGTTATCATTCATATTCTCTGAAAAAAGGCCAGTAAATCAAAAAATTCTGCCGGGGTATGTAAACTTTTGAGCACAACTGTACATCTCTTTCATAGTTCATAACTTAATTGCTTTTTTCCATGCGCTCACTGACAGATTCATGTTTTTTACGGTGATCTGTACTCAGAAATGAATCAAAGCTGCCTATGTTGCTTGTATTCCTCCGTTGTTTGTTGCTGCCACCTACAAGAAAAAATCTTGTCAGTGCCCGTTCAAATCCCTTCTATATTCTGCAATAATAACGCTCTTATCTGCAATTGGTCTCCGTTGAGCTGTTGCAGTAGGGATAGCGTATTACTGACATCTAGTCAGAGATTAATGATTTATAAATTATAATCCATGCTGATGCAATTTAAAAAAAAATCAAGGTAACAGCTATTCTATTGTAATCCTTATTAATACAGCTGTTAGCTACATTTAATGTAGGGATAGGTGATGGATATCATTTGCTGGAAATGACTGTTAATTCTGGTCACATACATCTCTTTCACAGTTCATAACTGCAATTTGTCTATGTTGAGCTGTCGCAGTAGGGATAGCATATTACTGTCATCTAGTCAGGGATTATTGCCTTATAAATTAAATTCCTTGCTGCTGCTTTTTTCAATGCACTCATTTACAGATTTGTGTTTTTATGGTGATCTGTACTCAGAAATTCAAAAGTGGCAGTGTCGCTTGCAGTCCTCCAGAGTTTGTTACTGCCACATACAAGAAAAAAAAACTTTTCAGGGCCGGTTCAAATCCCGTCTATATTCTGCATATATACTGCTCTTATCTGCAATTCTGCAATAATTCCACTTTCTTATCTGCAATTCATCTACGGTTAGCTGTCACAGTAGGGATAAGATATTACAGGCGTCTTGTCAGGGATTATTGCCTTATAAATTATAATCCTTGCTGCTGCTTTTTTCCACACACTTATTGACAGATTTGTGTTTTTTACATGATCTTTACTCAGAAATTCATCAAAGCTGGTGGTGTTGCTTGCATTCCTCCAGAGTTTGTTGCTGCCACGTACAGGAAAAAATCTTTTCAGGGCCGATTCAAATCACTTCTATATTTTGAAATTATACTTCTCTTATCTGCAATTCATCTATGTGAGCAGTCACAGTAGGGATAGCATATTATAGGCATCTAGTCAGGATTATTGCCTTATAAATTATAATCCTTGCTAATGCAACCTAAAAAAAAATCAAAGTAACATTTATTCTATTCCCTACTAATACTGCTGTTAGCTGAATTTAGTGTAGGGATAGGTGCTAGGTATCATTGGCTGGAAATCAGTGTTCATTCTGGTCACACACATCTCTTCCACAGTCAATAATTTGATTGCTTTTTTCCATGTACTCATTGACAGATTCGTGTTTTTTTATAGTGATCTGTACTCAGAAATTATTCAAAGCAGGCAAAATTAACTGATTTAATGTGTCCATTTGCAGTTTCACTGTAGCAGCTGTATGTAAGAGGTAGTGGTGGGAGACTTTACACTACTGGAGCTGAAATTACCACTTCTGAACTCTCCAGTGCTTTTTTTCCATCCATTTGTGGGTGCTTCTTGAAGTACGTTTGGGGTCATTGTTGTGCTAGAAGATCGATGACCTATGATGTAAACCCAGCTTTCTGACACTGGACACTTCATTGCCACCCTAAATCCTTTGGGAATCTTCACATTTCATAATGCCTTGCACACATTCATGGCACCCAGTGCCAGAGGCAGCAAAACAACACTAAAGCAACTGTTCAGAGTCAGTTTAGGGTTATCATAACTCACCCTAATTGCCACAGGCAAATCAAGATCCTTTAATAAAGGCCCTAAAGTAAAACATAACTTTTAATTCTTAAAATTTTAAACAATGGAAAACATCACTCTCTTTAAAAACACATGACGCTAGAAATTATAATCATTCAGAGGTGATATTTTGAGATCCAATCATAAACTCCCGGGGGGGAGCACAGCTGATCGCAGCCGGGTGTTAGCTGTTTATCACAGCTGACACCCGGCACTATGTGCCAGGAACGGTCACGGACCGCTCCCGGCACATTAACCCCTGGCACACCTCGATCAAACATGATCGCGGTGTACCGGGGGCACAGGGGAGCATCGCGCAGGGAGAGGGCTTCCTGCATGCTCCCCTGAGGCCCTCAGAATAGCATTATGTGACCAAGCTGTTCTGAAGGCCTCTTCCCTGCAGGACCCCGGATCCAAGATGGCCGCCGGGTCCTGCAGGGAGGCGGCTTCCTCAGTGCCTGCTGAGAGCAGGCACTGAGGAAGCCTTCAGCACTGCCTGTGAGATCGCTGGTCTCACAGAGTGCTGTGCACACTGTGAGACCAGCGATCTGACCCTATACTGTAATGTCCCACCCTGGGACAAAGTAAAAAAGTTAAAAAAATAAAAATAACAAGTGTAAAAAAAATAATTCCAAAATAAAGAAAAAAAAATATTCCCCAATAAATTCATTTCTTCCTGTAAATAAAAAAAACAAACCAATAAAAGTACACATATTTGGTATCGCCGCATCCGTATCGACCCGCCCTATAGAACTGTCCCACTAGTTAATCCCTTTAGTAAACCCCTTAAAAAAAAAACAAAGCAAAAAATCAATGCTTTATCATCATACTGCCGACCAAAAAGTGGAATAACACGCAATCAAAAAGACCGATATAAATAACCATGGTACCGCTGAAAACATCATCTTGTCCCATAAAAAATGAGCTGCCATACAGCATCATCAGCAAAAAAATAAAAAAGTTATAGCTCGCAGAATAAAGCGATGCAAAAATAATTATTTTTTATATAAAATTGTTTTTATTGTATAAAAGCGCCAAAACATAAACAAATGATAGAAAATGAGGTATCGCTGCAATCGTACTAACCCGAAGAATAAAACTGTTTAATCAATTTTACACACCGGAATGGTATAAACGCCCCCCCCAAAAGAAATTCATGAATTGCTGATTTTTGTTCATCCTAACCTCCCAAAAATCGAAATAAAAAGCGATCAAAAAATGTCATGTGCTTAAAAATGGTACCAATAAAAACGTCAACTCGTACCGCAAAAAATAGGACCTCACATGACTCTGTGGGCCAAAATATGCAAAAATTATAGCTCTCAAAATGTGGTGATGCAAAAACTATTTTTTGCAATAAAAAGCGTCTTTTAGCGTGACAGCTGTCAAGCATAAAAACCCGCTATAAATAGTAAATCAAACCCCCCCTTTATCACCGCCTTAGTTAGGGAAAAATAATAAAATAAAAAAATGTATTTATTTCCATTTTCCCATTAGGGTTAGGGTTGCGCCTAAAGTTTGGGTTAGGGTTGCGCCTAAAGTTAGGATTAGTGTTAGGGTTGGGATTCGGGTTAGGAGTGTGTTAGGGTTAGGTTTGTTGTTAGGGCTATGGTTAGGGTTGGGACTAGGGTTAGGGGTGTGTTGGGATTAGGGTTGGAGTTAGAATTGGGGGGTTTCCACTGTTTAGGCACATCAGGGCTCTCCAAATGTGACATGGCGTCTGATCTCAATTCCAGCCAATTCTGCGTTGAAAAAGTCAAACGGTGCTCCTTCACTTCTGAGCTCTGCCATGCGCCCAAACAGTAGTTTACTCCCGCATATGGGGTATCAGCGTACTATGGACTACAAGAATTATTGTGCAATTTGTCCTATTTCTCCTGTTACCCTTGGAAAATAAAAAACTGGGGCGACAAAATCATTTTTGTAAAAACAAAATGATTTTTTTGTTTTTACGGCTGTATGTTATAAAACTTCTGTGAAGCACTTGGGGCTTCATAGCGCTCACCACACTTCTAGATAAGTTCCTTGTGGGGTCTATTTTCCAAAATGGGGTCACTTGTGGAGGGTTTCCACTGTTTAGGCGCATCAGGGGCTCTCCAAATGCGACATGACGCCCCCAGACCATTCCATCAAAGTCTGCAATCCAAAACATCACTACTTCCCTTCCGAGCCCAGACGTGCACCCAAACAGTAGTTTACCCCCCACATATGGGGTATCAGCGTACTCTGGACAAATTGCACAATAACTCTTGGGGTCCAATTTCTTCTGTTACCCTTGGGAAAATAAAAAATTGGGGGCGAAAATATCATTTTTGTAAAAAATTTTTATTTTTTTTGTTTTTACGGCTGTACGTTATAAAATTCTGTGAAGGACTTGGGGCTTCACACATCTAGATAAGTTCCTTGGAGGGTCTATTTTCCAAAATGGCGTCACTTGTAGGGGTTTCCACTGTTTAGGCACATCAGGGGCTCTCCAAATGCGACATGACGCCAGCAGACCATTCCATCAAAGTCTGCAATCCAAAACGTCACTACTTCCCTTCCGAGCCCCGACATGTGCCCATACAGTAGTTTTCTCCCACTTATTGGGTATCAGCATAATCAGGACAAATTGGACAACAACTTTTGGGGTCCAATTTCTCCTGTTACCCTTGTGAAAATAAAATATTGGGGGCGGAAAAAAATCATTTTTGTAAAAAAAAAAAGATATTTTATTTTTACGGCTGTACGTTATAAACTTCTGTGAAGCACTTCGGGGTACAAAGTGCTCACCACACATCTAGATAAGTTCCTTGGGTGTCTATTTTCCAAAATGGGGTCATTTGTGGGGGGTTTCCACTATTTAGACACATCAGGGGCTCTCCAAACGCAACATGACGCCTGCAGACCATTCCATCAAAGTCTGCAATCCAAAACGTCACTATTTCCATTCCGAGCCCTGACGTGTGCCCATACAATAGTTTTCTCCCACATATGGGGTATCAGCATACTCAGGATAAATTGGACAACAACTTTTGGGGTCCAATTTCTCCTGTTACCCTTGTGAAAATAAAATATTGGGGGCGAAAAAATCATTTTTGTAAAAAAAAAGGATTTTTTTTTTTACGGCTGTACGTTTATAAACTTCTGTGAAGCACTTCGGGGTTCAAAGTGCTCACCACACATCTAGATAAGTTCCTTTGGGGGTCTATTTTCCAAAATGTGGCACTTGTGGGGGGTTTCCACTGTTTAGGCACATCAGGGGCTCTCCAAATGCGACATGACGCCCGCAGACCATTCCATCAAAGTCTGCAATCCAAAACGTCACTACTTCCCTTCCGAGCCCCGACGTGTGCCCATACAGTAGTTTTCTCCATTATATGGGGTATCAGCATACTCAGGACAAATTGGACAACAACTTTTGGGGTCCAATTTCTCCTGTTACCCTTGTGAAAATAAAATATTGAGGGCGAAAAAAATCATTTTTGTAAAAAAAAAAAGATATTTTATTTTTACGGCTGTACGTTATAAACTTCTGTGAAGCACTTCGAGGTTCAAAGTGCTCACCACACATCTAGATAAGTTCCTTGGGTGTCTATTTTCCAAAATGGGGTCATTTGTGGGGGTTTCCACTGTTTAGGCACATCAGGGGCTCTCCAAACGCAACATGAAGCCCGCAGACCATTCCATCAAATTCTGCAATCGAAAACGTCACTATTTCCATTCCGAGCCCTGACGTGTGCCCACACAATAGTTTTCTCCCACATATGGGGTATCAGCATACTCAGGATAAATTGGACAACAACTTTTGGGGTCCAATTTCTCCTGTTACCCTTGTGAAAATAAAATATTGGGGGCGAAAAAATAATTTTTGTAAAAAAAAAGGATTTTTTTTTTTACGGCTGTACGTATAAACTTCTGTGAAGCACTTCGGGGTTCAAAGTGCTCACCACACATCTAGATAAGTTCCTTGGGGGGGTCTATTTTCCAAAATGGGGTTACTTGTGGGGGTTTCCACTGTTTAGGCACATCAGGGGCTCTCCAAACGCCACATGACGCCCGCAGACCATTCCATCAAATTCTGCAATCCAAAACGTCACTACTTCCCTTCCGAGCCCCGACGTGTGCCCATACAGTAGTTTTCTCCCACATATGGGATATCAGCATACTCAGGACAAATTGGAAAACAACTTTTGGGGTCAGATTTCTCCTGTTACCCTTGGGAAAATAAAAAGTTGGAGACTAAAAATCATGTTTGTGGAAAAAATATGATTTTTTTATTTTCATGCTCGGGCGTTATAAACTTTAGTGAAACACGTGGGGGTTCAAAGTTCTCACCACACATCTAGATAAATTCCTTGAGGGGTCTAGTTTCCAAAATGGTGTCATTTGTGGGGGGTTTCCACTGTTTAGGCTTATCAGGAGCTCTCCAAACACTACATGGCGTCCAGCCAATTCTGCGTTGAAAAAGTCAAACGGCGCTCCTTCCCTTCCGAGCTCTGCTATGCACCCAATTAGTGGTTTACCCCCACATATGGGGTATCAGCGTACTCAGGACAAATTGTACAATAACTTTTGGGGTCTTGTTACCCTTGGGAAAATAAAAATTGGGGTGAAAAATCATTTTTGTGGAAAAAATATGATTTTTTAATTTTACGGCTCTACGTTATAAACTTGTGTGAATCACTTGGGGTTCAAATTGCTCACCACAGATCTAGATAAGTTCCTTAGGGGGTCTAGTTTCCAAAATGGGGTCACTTATGTGGGGTTTCCACTGTTTAGGCACATCAGGAGCTCTCCAAATGCAACATGGCGTCCAATCTCAATTCCAGCCAATTTTGGTTGGAAAAAGTCAAATGGTGCTCTGTTATGTTTAGGTAGCTGAGGAGAAAAAGCAAAAACGGCAATACACCAGAGAGGCTGGAACCTATTGGATTGCTGTAACCTGAACTAACCACACAACTAGAGGTAGCCGTGGAGCTTTCCTACGTCATAATTACGTTCAGTTGGAGAAAATTTTCGAGAGAAAAAGGCACAATGGTTACTCTTAGAGGTCTCTGGATCTCTTTGGGACAAAACGGCACCTGCCCCAATTTTAGAGGCATCAACCTCCACCTGAAACGGTAGAGAAACATCAGGCTGCCGTAGAACAGGAGCAGAAGTGAATCTCTGCTTAAGTTCCTGAAACGCAGAAACTGCCTCAGGAGGCCAATTCACCACATCAGAACCCTTTTTGGTCAAATCAGTCAATGGTTTAACAATACCGGAGAAATTACCAATAAATTTACTATAAAAATTAGCAAAACCCAAAAATCTCTGAAGAGCCTTTAATGAAGTAGGTTGGACCCAATCACAAATGGCCTGAACCTTAACCTGGTCCATTTCAATAACAGACGGAGACAAAATGAATCCCAGAAATGAGACCTTCTGTACGCCAAAAAGACACTTTGATCCCTTCACATACAGTGCATTCTCTCTCAAAATCCGGAACACAGTCCGAACATGTTTCACATGAGAGTCCCAGTCATTGGAAAAAATCAAGATATCATCCAAATAAACAATCAGAAATTTATCCACAAAATCCCTGAAAATATCATTCATTCATTCATGAAGGATTGGAAGACGGAAGGAGCATTAGTGAGCCCAAAGGGCATCACTAGGTACTCAAAATGCTCCTTTGGGGTATTAAACGCCATCTTCCATTCATCCCCGTGCTTAATGCGAATAAGGTTATACGCCCCCCTGAGGTCAAGCTTTGTAAACCAACTAGCACTTTTCACTCTGGAAAACAGGTCAGAAATCAGGGGTAACGGATATTGATACTTCACAGTGATCTTATTCAAGAGGCGATCAATACACGGCCTCAATGAACCATCCTTTTTGGTCACAATGAAAAAACCGGCGCCCAAGGGTGAAGAGGATGGTCTGATATGACCCTTCTCCAATGACTCCTTGATATAAGATCGCATAGCATCGTGTTCAGGTACAGACAAGTTAAAAAGGCGACCTTTAGGAAATTTACCACAAGGCACTAATTCAATAGCGCAATCATAGCTCCTGTGAGGGGGCAAGGATGCAGATTTACTTTCACTAAATACATCCGAAAAATCAGTCAACAAGTCAGGAAAATCCTGAGACTGGGGAGAGGCAGAAAAAACAGGAGTGTCAGTATTAACACATTGGCAGCCCCAACTGGTCACAGACACAGATTTCCAATCCAAAACAGGATTATGAGACTGTAACCAAGGGAAACCCAGTACAATAATGTCATGCAGATTATGCAGCACCAGAAATTTGCAACTCTCCTGATGATCTGGTTCAACCCTCATTATCACCTGAGTAGAAAACTGGGGTTTATTCTCCGCCAAAGGGGTAGAATCAATGCCCAGTAGGGGAATAGACTTCCGCAGGGTTATCATGGGAAACCCACAACGTTTGGCAAAAAAGTCAAAATCCATCAGGTTAATAGCTGCTCCTGAATCAACAAAAGCCTGAGCAGAAAATGTGGACAGGGAGCAAATCAGGGTAACAGTCAACAGAAATTTAGTCTGAACACTACCCAAGATAACTGAGCGTGCAAAATGTCTTCCCCGCTTAGGGCAGACGGAAAGAGCATGAGAGGCGTCACCACAGTAGAAACATAACCCATTGCGCTTTCGAAACTCATGACGCTGAGCCCCAGAAGTCACTTCCATCACACTGCATGGGCACAGGAGCTGGCTCACAATTCAACACCATCTCACGCATACCTCTGCGCTCACGCAAACGTCTGTCAATTTGAATAGCCAATGACATGGAATAATTGAGACCAGAGGAGACAGGCAATCGAACCATAACATCCTTTACATTCTCTGACAGCCCCTTCCGAAAAAGGGCTGCCAAAGCATCATCATTCTATTTGTTCAGGACTGCCCACTTTCGGAATTTCTGACAGTACAACTCATCGTCTTCAAGACCCTGATTTAATGCCAACAAGGTTTTTCAGCTTGATCAGTGACATTAGGTTCATCTTACAATAACCCCAGAGCCAGAAAAAAATACATCAATATCATTCAAAACAGGATCCCCAGGTGTCAGGGAAAAAGCCCAATCCTGAGGGTCGCCGCACAGGAGAGAGATGACAATATGAACCTGCTGTGCTGCGCTCCCCGAGGACTTAGGTTTTAAGGCAAAAAACAACTTACAGTTATTTTTGAAATTCAGAAATTTAGCCCTATCCCCCAAAAACAAATCTGGCATGGGAATCCTAGGTTCCACAACCGGCAACCTAGCAAGATAGGTAGCAATACTCTGAACCTCAGTGGCAAGCTGATCCACACGGCCAGACAACTGTGCAAACTCCATTGAGAGAAAAAAAATCCTCCTCAGCACCCAGAGAAAAAGGGGGAAAAAATGCAACAAACAGAAAAAAAAAATCTCTGACAACTCTGACAACTTTTTTTTTTTCCGCACAGTTTTTCCCTTCTGTGAGAACCATATAATTTTCAGTTTGGGCCGGTGATACTGTTATGTTTAGGTAGCTGAGGAGAAAAAGCAAAAACGGCAATACACCAGAGAGGCTGAAATCTATTGGATTGCAATAACCTGAACTAACCACACAACTAGAGGTAGCCGTGGAGCGTTCCTACATTGATCCTAGACGCCTCGTCACAGCCTGAGAGATAACTACACCTAAGGGCAGAAAGATAAAAGCTATCTGCCCCGCAGCAGATCCCCAAAGAAAATAGGAAGCCCTCAAACATGTAATGGCGGTTAGACAAGAGGAAAGCACGGACACAGACAGAAAATTGACTGAGCAAATGCTGGGACCCAATCTGTCTAGACAGAAAAGTACAGGAAAGAATTCTGACTGCAATCCAACAAAAAACCCTAAAAAATACCAACTCTTCTGATTGCAAAAACACCTCAGATCACACGATCTCCACCACCTAAATCAGATCTCTGGTGTTATGATTTGGTAGCTGAGGAGAGCAAGCAAAAAAGGCAATACACCAGAGAGGTTGGAATCTACTGGATTGCAGTACCCTGACTAACCACCACAACTAAAGGCAGCCGTGGAGCGTACCTACGTTGGTCCTAGACGCCTCGTCACAGCCTGAGAAGCTAACTACACCTAAAGATAGAAAGAGGAAAACTATCTGCCCCGGAGCAGATCCCCAAAGAACATAGGAAGCCCCCAAACATGTAATGGCGGTTAGACAAGAGGAAATACAGACACAGACAGAAAATAGTATGAGCAAACGCTGGGGCCCAATCTGCCTGGACAGAAAAGGATAGGAAGGATACTTACTGCAATCCAAAAAACCCTAAAAAATACCAACTCACTAATTGCAAAAACACCTGAGATCACACGACCTCTACCATCTAAATTAGTTCTCTGGTGTAACAAAACTAAGCAGCAGCCACTGAAAAAACTGGAAAAGGCAAATGAACAAATAACAGTGGCTCAGATAAACTGAGAGGAGCACAAGCCCCCGGAGGGGACCTGGCTGACCTCCACAGAAGTGCAGGACAAAATGCAAAAAGCAAGCACAAAAATAAAAGCAGAAAATATCTTATCTGTTAGCAGAAGATGCAGGCAAGACACAGAAAGCTTCCAAGTGAACCAGGAACCAAAGTTGAGACAAGAACAATTGATCACCGGCAACCCTGATGGGAGGGAACCTCCCTTATATAAGACCAGTCTGTAACACCTGATTGCCAATCTTCACAATCTTCATTGAATAGTTCAGTACTGTTTGTAACCACAAGAGGGAGCTTCTGCTCAGAATTCATTTCTAACACATTCACAACAGTACCCCCCCTTGAGGAGGGGTCACCGAACCCTCATTTGGGCAACCAGGTCGGTCAGGATGAGCTCTGTGATACGCACGGATCAGTCTCCTAGCATGGATGTCCGAAGCAAACACCCAAGAATTGTCGTCCTGACCATAACCTCTCCACTTAACCAAATACTGGAGTTTCTGTCTAGAAAAACAAGAATCCAATATTTTCTCAACCACATACTCCAGATTGCCTCAACCAAAACAGGGTCAGGAGGCGCAGCCATAGGAACCACTGGCTCAACAAACCTCTTCAATAAGGACTTGTGGAACACATTATGGATCTTAAATGTCCCTGGAAGAAGTAAACGAAAGGAAACAGGATTAGGAATCTCCATGATCTTATAAGGTCCAATGAACCTAGGCTTAAACTTAGGAGATGCAACTCTCATAGGGATATTTCTTGAGGACAACCAGACCAAGTCCCCCACTTCAAACCGAGGACCATCAGTCCTATGCCGGTTGGCAAACCGCTGGGCCCTCTCCTGAGAGAAGGACAACCTCTCCACTACCTGGTCCCAAATCTGCTGCATACGCTCCACAACAGAGTCAACACCTGGACAGACAGAAGCCTCCGTCTGTCCCGAAAAAAATCGAGGGTGAAACCCAAAATTGCAGAAAAATGGAGACATCAAAGTGGCAGAGCTTGCCCTATTATTAAGAGCAAACTCAGCCAAAGGCAAAAAAGAGACCCAGTCATCCTGATCAGCAGACACAAAGCATCTCAGATAAGTCTCCAATGTCTGGTTTGTTCTCTCAGTTTGTCCATTGGTCTGAGGATGAAAAGCCGAGGAGAAAGACAATTGAACACCAAGTTTAGAACAAAAAGTCCTCCAAAATCTGGAAACAAACTGGACTCCTCTGTCAGACACAATGTTCTCAGGAATGCCGTGTAACCGAACCACGTGCTGAAGGAACAAAAGCACCAATTCGGAGGAGGAAGGCAACTTAGGTAATGGCACAAGATGTATCATTTTGGAAAACCTATCACAAATCACCCAGATAACGGTCATTCTCTGAGAAACAGGGAGGTCGGAAATGAAATCCATAGAGATATGGGTCCATGGTCTCTTGGGCACAGGCCATGGCATCAACAAACCACTAGAGCGAGAGCAAGGCTTTGAGCGAGAGCAAGTCCCGCAGCACTGCACAAATTCCCTGACGTCACAAGACAAAGTAGGCCATCAAAAGGACCGACTAACCAAGTCTCTGGTACCAAAAATTCCGGGATGACCGGCCAACGCGGAACAATGAATCTCAGACATCACACTCTTTTTCCACCGGTCTGGGACAAACAATTTCCAATAGGGCAGCGCTCGGGTTTATCCTCCTGACACCCTTCCAGAGCCAGTCTCAAATTGGGCGAGATGGCGGAAAGAACTACACCCTCTTTCAAAATAACAGCAGGATCAGATAACTCAGGAGAGTCCGCAAGGAAACTCCTCGAGAGGGCATCCGCTTTAACATTCTTAGTGCCAGGAAGAAGGGAAACCACAAAATTAAAACGTGTGAAAAACAAGGCCCACCTGGCCTGTCTAGGATTAAGTCGCTTGGCTGATTCCAGATAAACCAGATTCTTATGGTCCGTGAGGACCACCACCTGACGTTTGGCTCCCTCCAGCCAATGTCTCCACTCTTCAAAAGCCCACTTCATGGCCAATAACTCCCGATTACCCACGTCATAATTACGTTCAGTTGGAGAAAATTTTCAAGAGAAAAAGGCACAAGGGTTACTTTTAGAGGTCTCTGGATCTCTTTGGGACAAAACGGCACCTGCCCCAATTTCAGAGGCATCAACCTCCACCTGAAATGGCAGAGAAACATCAGGCTGCCGTAGAACAGGAGCAGAAGTGAATCTCTGCTTAAGTTCCTGAAACGCAGAGACTGCCTCAGGAGGCCAATTCACCACATCAGAACCCTTCTTGGTCAAATCAGTCAATGGTTTAACAATAACAGAGAAATTACCAATAAATTTATGATAAAAATTGGCAAAACCCAAGAATCTCTGAAGAGCCTTTAATGAAGTAGGTTGGACCCAATCACAGATGGCCTGAACCTTGACCGGGTCCATTTCAATAACAGATGGGGACAAAATGAATCCCGGAAATGAGATCCTCTGTACGCCAAAAAGACACTTTGATCCCTTCACATACAGAGCATTCTCTCTCAAAATCTGGAACACAGTCCGAACATGTTTCACATGAGAGTCCCAGTCATTGGAAAAAATCAAGATATCATCCAAATAAACAATCAGAAATTTATCCACAAAATCCCTGAAAATGTCATTCATGAAGGACTGGAAGACGGAAAGAGCATTAGTGAGCCCAAAGGGCATCACTAGGTACTCAAAATGCCCCTCTGGGGTATTAAATGCCGTCTTCCATTCATCCCCGTGCTTAATGCGAATAAGGTTATACGCCCCCCTGAGGTCAAGCTTGGTAAACCAAGTAGCACTTTTCACCCTGGAAAACAGGTCAGAAATCAAGGGTAACGATATTGATATTTCACAGTGATATTGTTCAAGAGATGATAATCAATACACGGCCTTAATGAACCATCCTTTTTGGCCACAAAGAAAAAACCGGCACCCAAGGGTGAAGAGGATGGTCTGATATGACCCTTCTCCAATGACTCCTTGATATAAGACCGCATAGCGTCATGTTCACGTACAGACAAGTTAAAAAGGAGACCTTTAGGGAATTTACTACCAGGCACTAATTCAATAGCGCAGTCATAGCTCCTATGGGGGGCAAGGATGCAGATTTACTTTCGCTAAACACATCAGAAAAATCAGTCAAAAAGTCAGGAACATCCTGAGACTGGGGAGAGGCAGAAAAAACAGGATTGTTGGCATTAACACATTGGCAGCCCCAACTGGTTACAGACACAGATTTCCAATCCAAAACAGGATTATGAGACTGTAACCAAGGGAAACCCAGTACAACAATGTCATGCAGATTATACAGCACCAAAAATTTGCAACTCTCCTGATGATCAGGTTCAACCCTCATTATCACCTGAGTAGAGAACTGGGGTTTATTCTCAGCCAAAGGGGTAGAATCAATCCCCAGTAGGGGAATAGACTTCCGTAGGGGTATCAAGGGAAACCCACAACGTTTAGCAAAATCAAAATCCATCAGGTTAATAGCTGCTCCCGAATCAACAAGAGCCTGAGCAGAAAATGTGGACAGGGAGCAAATCAGGGTAACAGTCAACAGAAATTTAGTCGGAACACTACCCAAGACTGAGCATGCAAAACGTCTTCCCCGCTTAGGGCAGACTGAAATAGCATGAGAGACGTCACCACAGTAGAAACATAACCCATTGCGTTTTCGAAACTCATGACGCTGTGCCCCAGAAGCCACTCTATCACACTGCATGGGTTCAGAAGCTGGTTCACAAGGCAACACTATTCCACGCATACCTCTACGCTCACGCAATCGTCTGTCAATTTGAATCGCTAATGACATAGAATCATTGAGTCCAGAGGGAGCAGGGAAACCCACCATAACATCTTTTACATTATCTGACAGACCCTTCTGAAAAAGGGCTGCCAAAGCATCATCATTCCATTTGGTCAGGACTGCCCACCTTCGCAATCTCTGACAGTATAACTCAGCGTCCTCAAGCCCCTGATTTAATGCCAACAAGGCTTTTTCAGCTTGATCAGTGACATTAGGTTCATCGTACAATAACCCCAGAGCCAGAAAAAATGCATCAACATTACTCAAAACAGGATCCCCAGGTGTCAGGGAAAAAGCCCAATCCTGAGGATCGCTGCGCAGGAGAGAGATGACAATTTGAACCTGCTGTGCTGCGTTCCCTGAGGACTTAGGTTTTAAGGCAAAAAACAACTTACAGTTATTTTTGAAATTCAGAAATTTTGCTCGATCCCCTAAAAACAAATCTGGCATGGGGATCCTAGGTTCCACAACCGGCAACCCTGCAAGATAGGTAGCAATACTCCGAACTTCAGTGGCAAGCTGATCCACACGGCCAGACAACTGTGCAAACTCCATTGAGAGAAAAAAAAATCCTCAGTACCCAGAGAAAAAGAGGGAAAGAAAAAAAAAAAAAAATATCTCTGACAACTCTGACAATTTTTTTTTTTTTTACACTATTTTTCCCTTCTGTGAGTACCATATAATTTTCAGTTAGGCCGGTGATACTGTTATGATTTGGTAGCTGAGGAGAGCAACCAAAAAAGGCAATACACCAGAGAGGTTGGAATCTACTGGATTGCAGTACCCTGACTAACCACCACAACTAAAGGCAGCCGTGGAGCGTACCTACGTTGGTCCTAGACGCCTCGTCACAGCCTGAGAATGCTAACTACACCTAAAGATAGAAAGAGGAAAACTATCTGCCCCGGAGCAGATCCCCAAAGAACATAGGAAGCCCCCAAACATGTAATGGCGGTTAGACAAGAGGAAATACAGACACAGACAGAAAATAGTATGAGCAAACGTTGGGGCCCAATCTTCCTAGAAAGAAAAGGATAGGAAGGACACTTACTGCAATCCAAAAAACCCTAAAAAAATACCAACTCACTAATTGCAAAAACACCTGAGATCACACGACCTCTACCACCTAAATTAGTTCTCTGGTGTAACAAAACTAAGCAGCAGCCACTGAAAAAACTGGAAAAGGCAAATGAACAAATAACAGTGGCTCAGATAAACTGAGAGGAGCACAAGCCCCTGGAGGGGACCTGGCTGACCTCCTCAGAAGTGCAGGACAAAATGCAAAAAGCAAGCACAAAAATAAAAGCAGAAAATATCTTATCTGTTAGCAGAAGATGCAGGCAAGACACAGAAAGCTTCCAAGTGAACCAGGAACCAAAGTTGAGACAAGAACAATTGATCACCGGCAACCCTGATGGGAGGGAACCTCCCTTATATAAGACCAGTCTGTAACACCTGATTGCCAATCTTCACAATCTTCATTGAATAGTTCAGTACTGTTTGTAACCACCAGAGGGAGCTTCTGCTCAGAATTCATTTCTAACACATTCACAACACTCTGGTGTAACAAAACTAAGCCGCAGCCACTGAAAAAACAGGAAAAAGCAAATGAACAAATAACAGTGGCTACAGATAAACTGAGAGGAGCACAGGCCCCAGGAGGAGGAAACCTAAGCAAAAAGCAAGCAAAAAAGACAAAAAAAGCAGAAAATATCTTATCTGAAAGCAGAAGATGCAGGCAAACCTCCAGCAAACTTGCAAATGAACCAGGAACCACAATTGAGACAAGAACAATTGATCACCGGTGACCATCATGGGAGGGAACCTCCCTTATTCAGTCCAGTCAGTGATCCCAGATTGCCATTCCTCGCTGGAAGGTTCAGTACTGTCTGTAACCACCAGAGGGAACCTCTGCTCAGAAACCATCTCTAGCAATTCATAACAGTGCTCCTTCCATTCCGAGCTCTGCCGTGCGCCCAAACAGTGGTTTCCCCCCACATATGGGGTATCAGCATACTCAGGACAAATTGGACAACAACTTTTGTGGTCAAATTTCTCCTGTTACCCCTTGGGAAAATAAAAACTTGGTGACTAAAAGATAATTTTTGTGGGAAAAAAAATAGGATTTTTTATTTTCATGCCCGGGCATTATAAACTTGTGTGAAGCACTTGGGGTTCAAATTGCTCACCACAGATCTAGATAAGTTCCTTAGGGGGTCTAGTTTCCAAAATGGGGTCACTTGTGGGGATTTCCACTGTTTAGGAACATCCAAGCCCTGCCGTGCGCCCAAACAGTTTCCCCCCCCACATATGGGGTATCAGCGTACTCAGGAAAAATTGGACAACAACTTTTGGGGTCCAATTTCCTTGGGAAAAATCAAAAATTTGGGACTAAAAAATCATTTTTCTGAAAAATTGTTTGTTTTCTTTCTCACCCAGGCATTATAAACTTTTGTGAAACACTTGGGGTTTCAAAGTGCTCACAACAGATCTAGATAAGTTCCATAGGGGGTCTAGTTTCCAAAATGGTGTTACTTGTGGGGGTTTCCACTGTTTAGGTGCATCAGAGGCTCTCCAAACGCGACATGGCGTCCTATCTCAATTCCAGCCAATTTTGGTTTGAAAAAGTCAAACGGCGCTCCTTCCCTTACGAGCTCTGCCGACGTGCCCAAACAGTGGTTTTCCCCCACATATGGGGTATTGGCGTACTCAGGAGAAATTGCACAACAACTTTATTTGTCCATTTTCTCCTTTTACCCTTGTGAAAATGAAAAAAAGGTTGTAAAATATAATTTTTGTGACTAAAAAGTTAAATATTTATTTTTTCCTTCCTCGTTGCTTCATCTCCTGTAAATCACCTGAAGGGTTAATAAACTTTTTTAATGTGGTTTTGAGTACCTTGAGGGGTTCAGTTTTTAGAATGGTATAACTTTTGGGTATTTTCTGCCATATAGACCCCTCAAAGTGACTTCAAATGTGAGGTGGTCCCTAAAAAAAATGGCTTTGTAAATTTTGTTGTAAAAATGAGAGATTGCAGGTCAACTTTTAACCCTTTTAATTCCTAACAAAAAAAAATTTTAGTTACAAAATTGTGCTGATGTAAAATAAACATGTGGGAAATGTTATTTATTAACTATTTTGTGTGACATATTTCTCTGTTTTAAGGGAATAAAAATTCAAAGTTTAAAAATTTTAAAATTTTCAAAATTTTCGCATATTTGCGTTTTTTTTCAAAAATAAACGCAAGTTACAGTACAGACCAAAAGTTTGGACACATCTTCTCATTCAAAGATTTTTCTGTATTTTCATGACTGAAAATTTACATTCACACTGAAGGCATCAAAACTATGAATTAACACATGTGGAATTTTACATTACACTTTACAAAAAAGTGTGAAACAACTGAAAATATGTCTTATATTCTAGGTTCTTCAAAGTAGCCACCTTTTGCTTTGATTACTGATTTGCACGCTCAAAAGGTGAATGGATGGACTCTACATGCCTAATTCCCACCGTGAAGCATGGAGGAGGTGGTGTGATGGTGTGGGGGTGCTTTGCTGGTGACACTGTTGGGGATTTATTCAAAATTGAAGCGGTGAGCGATCCAGCTCACCCCAAACCATCTCGATTGGGTTCAGGTCTGGTGACTGTGGAGGCCAGTTCATCTGGTGTAGCACCCCAACACTCCCTTCTTGGTCAAATAGCCCTTACACAGGCTGGACGTGTGTTTGGAGTCATTGTCCTGTTGAAAAATAAATGATGGTCCAACTAAACGCAAACCGGATGGAATAGCATGCTGCTGCAAGATGCTGTGGTAGCCATGCTTGTTCAGTATGCCTTCAATTTTGAATAAATTCCCAACAGTGTCACCAGCACAGCACCGCCACATCTTCACACCACCTCCTCCATGCTTCACAGTGGAAACCAGGCATGTAGAGTCCATCCGTTCACCTTTTCTGCGTGCAAAGCAGTAATCAAAGTAAAAGGTGGCTACTTTGAAGAACCTAGAATATAAGACATATTTTCAGTTGTTTCACACTTTTTGTAAAGTGTAATGTATAATTCCACATATGTTACTTCATAGTTTTGATGCCTTCAGTGTGATTCTACAATTCTCATAGTCATGAAAATACAAAAAAATCATTGAATGAGAAGGTGTGTCCAAACTTTTGGTCTGTACTGTATATCGAAGAAATTTTACCACTAGCGTGAAGTACAATATGTTACGAGAAAACCGTCTCAGAATCGCAAAGATCCGTTAAAGCGTTCCAAAGTTATAACCTCATAAAGAGACAGTGGTCAGAATTTTAAAAATTGGCCTTATCATTAACGTGCAAACCACCCTTGGGGTGAAGGGGTTAATTAGCCCTGAAAAAGCTATTTGTTTAATGTAGCAGCATCAAGGACTGTTATTTCATCATCTTTGCTGGGGAATATAGTAGAGCGTATCACATCTTCTCAGATTGATATGGAAGAGACTAGGATCTTCTGTACTTACTGTGCAAAGTGTACTGTCCCAGCTGTGAAATCCTGTATGCAGTATGAGAACTCCCTATGTGACAACTACTTGACAGCCCACAACAAGACATCATGTATTAACAGAACCCATCAGCTTTTTTGGTTTCCAAAAATGTTTCCTCAACTAGAAGGTGAAGCCTCAGAATAGCATTTTTTTTTACCAATTACTAAGGAGTGGGTCTCCTAGACTAAATGCAAGGGATGCCAAAAATAAATATTTTTCTCCCATTTGTAATGGGCTGGTAATGCGGATGCACTAAGTGCTTGGGCTGAAAAACATTTACCCCTGGGGGTATACATAAATATCAAAGAATGTTAGAGGTAAGCCTCTCAAAATTCTTAATGTGGGCATCAGAAACACCCTTAAAAAATTTATAGCGAGGGTATCATAATCACATTGTTGATATGGTGGTGATGGAGGAGGAGGAGATAGAAGAGGACGACAAAAAAAAACCCGAAATCCTGAAGCGTTTACCCATGTTTGCGATGGAAGGGGTGTATAAGAATAGACAAGAAAAAACCCTACTGGATTTGAGTTTATGTTCAGCTCCTGTCATTCGTTAATGTTGAAAAGTCTGGACCAATCCAGCCCTTGTTCATTTTGATAAGAGTCAGCCTGTCAGCATTTTCAGTTGACAGCCAGATGTGCCCATTGGTTATAATAGCCCCGGCAGCATTAAAAACCCGCTCTGACAAAACGCTAGAAGCAGGCAGGCCAGAACGTCCAAATAGTAGAGAAGACAGTTCATGCTACATGTCTAGCTTGGATACCCAATAGTTGGAAGGCACAATTATCACGGAGGGCGCTCCTTCGGTCGGCAAGGTACTCCTTCAGCAGCTTCCAAAATTTTTCCCTCCTTGTCAGTTGAGCTTTTGCTCTTGTTTATTAGTTAGTTGTGTTTGGCCGTGCGCATTGTGGGTCCAGTCAGACTCCAGTCCCCGTGTTCTAGGGGTTGAGCCTAGAGACCTCACTCGTGCCATATCAGCTGTGTCCTGTGATGCGTAACAAGGAACAGCGTTCTATTACTTTTTGGCTGCGGCTCTGTGAAGCAAAAGTTGGCTGCTGTTCATACCGGGTGACATCTAACCCGCGTGTTGTCGGCCTTCAACCACCGCCTTGCTCCGCCATTGCTTAGCAGCAGATTCCATCTTTGCATGGTGGACCCCGGTTGCGAACGCATCTTAAATTATTATTATATATATTTAATTTGGTGCGTTCGGTCAACCCAAACAGTGTGTCTACCTCGTGTCTACTTTTTAGTTGTCCAAGGAACTGTGACCTCTGCCTCCAGTGTTGGCAGATAAGAATTTTTAACCCCTTTATTCCATCAGACGTACTATTCCGTCCATGTGACCCTGGACCTAATTCCCATGGACGGAATAGTACGTCATGGGCGATCAGCTGCGCTCCCGGGGGAGCGCAGCTGATCGCCGCCGGGTGTCAGCTGATTATCACAGCTGACACCCGTGACTGTGTGTCAGGAGCGGTCACGGACCGCTCCCGGCACATTAACCCCTGGCACACCGCGATCAAACATGATCGCGGTGTACCCGGGCACAGGGGAGGATCGCGTAGGGTGGGGGCTCCCTGCGCGCTCCCCTGAGACCCTCAGAGCAGCGCGATGTGTCGCGCTGTTCCGAGGGTCCGTCCTCCCTCCAGGTCCCCGGATCCAAGATGGCGCCGGGGTCCTGCAGGGAGGCGGCTTCCTCAGTGCCTGCTGAGAGCAGGCGCTGAGGAAGCCTGCAGCGATGCCAGAGCGATCGCTGGTGTGACAGAGTGCTGTGCAGACTGTCACACCAGCGATCTGCTAAAATACAGTGATGTCCCACCCTGGGACAAAGTAAAAAAGTAAAAAAATAAAAATAAAAAGTGGTAAAAAAAATCATAAAAAAAAAAAAAATATTCCCCAATAAATTCATTTCTTCCTGTAAATACAAAAAACAAAACAATAAAAGTACACATATTTGGTATCGCCGCGTCCGTAATGACCCCCCCTATAAAACTGTCCCACTAGTTAACCCCTTTGGTGAACCCCTTAAAAAAAAAAAAAGAAAACGAAGCAAAAAATCAATTCTTTATCATCATACCGCTGAACAAAAAGTGGAATAACATGCGATTAAAAAGACCGAAATAAATAACCATGGTACCGCTGAAAACGTCATCTTGTCCCGCAAAAAACGAGCCATCATACAGCATCATCAGTGAAAAAATAAAAAGTTATAGCTCGCAGAATAAAGCGATGCAAAAATAATAATTTTTTATATAAAATTATTTTCATTCTATAAAAGCGCCAAAACATTAAAAAAAATGATATAAATGAGGTATCGCCGTAATCGTACTGACCCGAAGAATAAAACTGCTTTATCAATTTTACCACACGCGGAACGGTATAAACGCCTCCCCCAAAAGAAATTCATGAATTGCTGATTTTTGTTCATTCTAACCTCCCAAAAATCGAAATAAAAAGCGATCAAAAAATTTCACGTGCTCAAAAATGGTACCAATAAAAACGTCACCTCGTCCCGCAAAAAATAAGACCTCGCATGACTCTGTGGGCCAAAATATGCAAAAATTATAGCTCTCAAAATGTTGTGATGCAAAAAACTATTTTTTGCAATAAAAAGCGTCTTTTAGCGTCACAGCTGCCAATCATAAAAACCCGCTATAAATAGTAAATCAAACCCCCTTTTATCACCCCCTTAGTTAGGGAAAAATAATAAAATTTAAAAAAATTATTTATTTCCATTTTCCCGTTAGGGTTAGGGTTGCGGCTAAAGTTAGTGTTAGGGTTGGCGCTAACGTTAGGATTAGGATTAGGGTTGGGATTACGGTTAGGGGTGTGTTAGGGTTAGGTTTGTGGTTAGGGTTGGGACTAGGGTTAGGGGTGTATTGGGGTTAGGGTTGGAGTTAGAATTGGGGGGTTTCTGCTGTTTAGGCACATCAGGGGCTCTCCAAATGTGACATGGCGTCTGATCTCAATTCCAGCCAATTCTGCGTTGAAAAAGTCAAACGGTGCTCCTTCACTTCTGAGCTCTGCCATGCGCCCAAACAGTAGTTTACTCCCGCATATGGGGTATCAGCGTACTCTGGACTACAAGAATTATTGTGCAATTTGTCCTATTTCTCCTGTTACCCTTGGGAAAATAAAAAACTGGGGGCGACAAAATCATTTTTGTAAAAACAAAATGATTTTTTTTGTTTTTACGGCTGTATGTTATAAAACTTCTGTGAAGCACTTGGGGCTTCATAGCGCTCACCACACTTCTAGATAAGTTCCTTGTGGGGTCTATTTTCCAAAATGGGGTCACTTGTGGAGGGTTTCCACTGTTTAGACGCATCAGGGGCTCTCCAAATGCGACATGACGCCCCCAGACCATTCCATCAAAGTCTGCAATCCAAAACATCACTACTTCCCTTCCGAGCCCAGACGTGCACCCATACAGTCGTTTTCTCCCACATATTGGGTATCAGCGTACTCAGGACAAATTGGACAACAAATTTTGTGGTCCAATTTCTCCTGTTACCCTTGTGAAAATAAAATATTGGGGGCGAAAAAATCATTTTTGTAAAAAAAAATGGATTTTTTATTTTTACGGCTGTACGTTATAAACTTCTGTGAAGCACTTCGGGGTTCAAAGTGCTCACCACACATCTAGATAAGTTCCTTGTGGGGTCTATTTTCCAAAATGGGGTCACTTGTGGGGGGTTTCCACTGTTTAGGCGCATCAGGGGCTCTCCAAATGCGACATGACTCCCCCAGACCATTCCATCAAAGTCTGCAATCCAAAACGTCACTACTTCCCTTCCGAGCCCCGACGTGCGCCCATACAGTAGTTTACTCCCACATATTGGGTATCAGCATACTCAGGACAAATTGGACAACAACTTTTGGGGTCCAATTTCTCCTGTTACCCTTGTGAAAATAAAATATTGGGGGCGAAAAAATCATTTTTGTAAAAAAAAAAAGAGATTTTTTTATTTTACGGCTGTACGTTATAAACTTCTGTGAAGCACTTTGGGGTTCAAAGTGCTCACCACACATCTAGATAAGTTTCCTTGAGGGGTATAGTTTCCAAAATGGTGTCATTTGTGGGGGGTTTCCACTGTTTAGGCAGATCAGGAGCTCTCCAAACACGACATGGCATCCAGCCAATTCTGCGTTGAAAAAGTCAAACGGCGCTCCTTCCCTTCCAAACTCTGCCATGCACCCAAACAGTGGTTTACTCCCACATATGGGGTATCAGCGCACTCAGGACAAATTGCACAATAACTTTTGGAGTCTTGTTACCCTTGGGAAAATAAAAATTGGGGTGAAAAGATCAATTTTGTGGAAAAAATATGATTTTTTAATTTTACGGCTCTACGTTATAAACTTGTGTGAAGCACTTGGGGGTTCAAATTGCTCACCAAAGATCTAGATAAGTTCCTTAGGGGGTCTAGTTTCCCAAATGGGGTCACCTATGGGGGGTTTCCACTGTTTAGGCACAGCAGGGGCTCTCCAAATGCAACATGGCGTCCAATCTCAATTCCAGCCAATTTTGGTTGGAAAAAGTCAAATGGTGCTCCTTCCATTCCGAGCTCTGCCATGCGCCCAAACAGTGGTTCCCCCCCACATATGGGGTATCAGCGTACTCAGGACAAATTGGACAACAACTTTTGTGGTCCAATTTCTTCTGTTACCTATGGGAAAATAAAAAATTAGTGACTAAGAGATAATTTTTGTGGGAAAAAAATAGGATTTTTTATTTCCATGCCAGGGCATTATAAACTTGTGTGAAGCACTTGGGGGTTCAAAGTGCTCACCAAAGATCTAGATAAGTTCCTTAGGGGGTCTAGCTTCCAAAAAGGGGTCACTTGTGGGGGATTTCCACTGTTTAGGCTCATCTGGGGCACTACAAACGGAACATGACCCCCATCAATGTTTGCATTCCAAAACGTTACTGCTTCCTTTCCAAGCCCTGCCGTGCGCCCAAAGTTCCCCCCCCCACATATGGGGTATCAGGTACTCAGGACAAATTGGACAACAACTTTTGGGGTCCAATTTCCTTGGGAAAATCAAAAATTTGGGACTAAAAAATCATTTTTGTGGAAAATTGTGTTTTTTTTTTTCACACCCAGGCATTATAAACTTTTGTGAAACACTTTGGGGTTCAAAGTGCTCACAACAGATCTAGATAAGTTCCTTAGGGGTCTAGTTTCCAAAATGGTGTCACTTGTGGGGGGTTTCCACTGTTTAGGCATATCAGGGGCTCTACAAACACGACATGGCGTCCAATCTCAATTCCAGCCAATTTTAGTTTGAAAAAGTCAAACGGCGCTCCTTCCCTTACGAGCTCTGCCATGTGCCCAAACAGTGGTTTTCCCCCACATATGGGGTATTGGCGTACTCAGGAGAAATTGCACAACAACTTTATCTGCCCATTTTCTCCTTTTACCCTTGTGAAAATAAAAAAAAGTTTGTAAAAGATCATTTTTGTGGCTAAAAAGTTTAAATATTAAGTTTTTCCTTCCACGTTGCTTCAGCTCCTGTGAAGCAACTGAAGGGTTAATAAACTTCTTGAATGTGGTTTTGAGTACCTTGAGGGGTTCAGTTTTTAGAATGGTGTCACTTTTGGGTATTTTCTGCCATATAGACCCCTCAAAGTGACTTCAAATGTGAGGTGGTCCCTAAAAAAATGGCTTTGTAAATTTTGTTGTAAAAATGAGAAATCACTGGTCAACTTTTAACCCTTATAATTTCCTAGCAAAAAAAAATTTTGGTTCCAAAATTGTGCTGATGTAAAGTAGACATGTGGGAAATGTTATTTCTTAACTGTTTTGTGTGACATATCTCTCTGTTTTAAGGGAAAAAAAATTCAAAGTTTGAAAATTGCAAAATTTTTGAAATTTTCACCATATTTGCGTTTTTTTCAAAAATAAACGCAAGGTATATCGAAGAAATTTTACCACTAACATGAAGTACAATATGTCACGAGAAAACAGTCTCAGAATCGCAAAGATCCGTTGAAGCGTTCCAGAGTTATAACCTCATAAAGAGACAGTGGTCAGAATTGTAAAAATTGGCCCGGTCATCAACGTGCAAACCACCCTTGGGGGTGAAGGGGTTAAATTATCCTTCAACTACGGTCTTCTGGTTCTACATAATTTTATTAGACCTCTCCTCTATGGGAAGGAGAGATGGAAAGTTCTCCTTGTAGTGTAGGTATAGAAGGGTGACCAACCAGTAATGTTGGCCAAACTGACGTTTATGAGATGGAGGGTGAGGAGTAGGAGGTGCAGAATCTGCTGTAGAAGGTGGGAGAAACCGTGATTGAACCAGGGCCTGCAATCTTCAGTGTCGGTAGCATGTGTTCCGTCCCGGTGTCTGACTGGGTCCCGGCTTCCACAATATTCACCCAGTGTGCTGTCAAGGAAATGTAGTGTCCCTGCCACAAGCACTTGTCCAGGTGTCTGTGGTTAAGTGGACCTTCCCAGTAACAGCATTGTTCAGGGCACGGCTTATGTTATGGGACACGTGCTTGTCTAAGGCGGGGATGACACACCAAGAGAAATAGTGGCGGCTGGGGACAGAGCAACGCCTGCCGCCATGAGGTTGTGGAAAGATTCCATCTCAACAAGCCTAAAGTGCAACATTTCCTTGGCATGCAGTCTGGAAATGTAGCTGTTTAGTATTTTGGTCAGTGGGTGGGTGACTGCATATTCACCCTTGCATTGAAAAGACTTGGTAGGGGCAACTGAACTCTTCGATAGGACAAGAGTTGCTGATGGTGGTTATAAGCGTGCAATGACAAATGCAGGTGGGAGGCATCTTTGCCTGCTTCCTGGACAGGAGATTGGCATGCATGTAGAATAGGGGAAGAGGCAGTGGTGTCACTGGCAGACACTGTTTCTGGACCCTGTTGTTCGGCCCAAGCAGTCAGGTGCTTTGCTGTCATGTGCCTGAGTATGCTGGTGGTGGTCAGGCTAGTAGCTGTGCTGCCCCTGCTGATGCTGGCCTGGCAGATGTTTCAAATGGCCTTTTTTGGGTTAACTGGACTGTCTTTAAAAAGTGCCAGAGTTGGGAACACCTGACCCTTGGCCTGACAACTTCACCCATGTTGGTGTTCTGAGGAACAGTTGGCTGCATTGTGTCTCTAGCCAACTTACTGCCTGTTGTGGTGCTGTGGATACCTCCCCCTCTGCGCTGCTGTCTTCTTTCTGTATGTCATCTTCCCAGGTTGGGTCAATGACTTCATCATCCAACACCTTGTCTTCCACTTCCACACAATGGTCCTCAATGTTGGCAATTCTGTCTCACCATCAACCACCTCTTGAAACAAGCAATTGCATTTTCCCACTGCCGCCTTCCTGTGAGCGTGTCTGCTCAAATATTTGGACATTACTACCTGAGATCTCCTCATGTCCCACTTGAAACGAGCAAGGTGAGAGGCCATAATCTATCAATGGAAATATGAACAGCTCTTGTCTCCAGGTACTTGGCATGGTGGGAGGAAGAAGTATCAGGGTAAGGATTATGTAGTCCATAATCACAGCCACTGAGACTGGACCATGTGGAAGACATAGTGATGCTGGCAAAGCAAAGTGACTGTAAGCATTGTCTACTATCCATCCAGCAACCTTTTCACACTGGCCTGGCTTTAAAAGTGGTGTTTCGTCCCCTACAAAGTGGGACAGGATGCTAGGGTTGACATGATGTGTGTATTTGTTGTGCTCCCGAAGCAGGCACAGTTTCATCTTGTTAAAGGCCTTGGGCTCTGTGCTCACCATCAGCATCATGTACACTTCCCTGTCCCTTAACACGTGACTTGCTCATTTTAAATTACGTATGATATATCACTGTTGAGAAAACTTTGCAGGATTAGTTTGCCAGGAAAATTTGCCCACCTCAGATAGACTTGTTACACTGCAGTAGCAATATAGCGATGCTATTGCTAGCCAACAAAGTCTGTCTGTATGCTTTTGATGCACAACTGGTGTTCTATAAATGGTGTTTAATATTTGCCTGCTGAAAAAACTTTGCAGGATTACTAACACATGAAAATTTGCCCACTTCAGATGGACTTGTTACAGTGCAGGAGCAATATAGCAATGCTGTTGATAACCAACAAAGTCTGGCTGTATGCTTTTGACACACAAATGGCTTACTAAAATGGCATTTAATATTTCCCTGCTGAAAAAAACTTTGCAGGATTACTATTGCAGGAGAATGTACCCAATTCAGATGAACTTATTACAGAGCAGGAGCAATAAAGCTATGCTTTTGCTAACCAACTGTTAGAATCTATTTAGTTTTGACCATCCGCCATCTTGTTGTGGTTTTCTGGCTGCTGGTCTTTTTCCCCTGGTGCTGGGCTTGTCGTTTGTCAGGTGATGGTATCACCCTTTATTACCCTGCACCTGCCTCCCAGTACTTGTTGGACATCAGTGTTAATCTGCTAGAGTTCTGGCTAGGTGCTTTGATAGCTTTTTGTGTTTTACTTTCTGCAGTTCTGGGAACTCTAGTTCTGCTTGCTTAGTCTTTTGTTTTTTTCCTTTGGTTTCTGCAGCTTCCTCTATTTCCCTGCTAGGAGGTTATCTGTGTTTTGTTCACAGTGCCTAGATCTTTCAGGGATACACTTCCTCCCACCTTTAGGTCTTCGCTTGAGTCTAGACAAGGAAACATCGGTGAGTCTATTCACAAGAAATAGGTCGCCTGCCCTATCGTAGGGATTCAGTCTAGTCCTAGTGCAGGGTCAGCTTCTTCCCCTCCTGACCTATTCCTGAGTTGCAGATACGTAACACCAACCAAGTCTGACCCTATGCTTTTGATGCACAACTGGTGTACTATTAATGGCATATAATATTTCCTTTTTTCTTTTGATGCACAACTGGCACAGTATAAATGCCATATAATATTTCCCTGCCCAAAAATTTGCCCACCTCAGATGGACTTGTTACAGTACAGGAGCAACATAGCGATGCTATTAATCACCAAGTCTTGCTGTTTGCATTGATGCACAACTGGTGTACCATAAATGGCGTATAATATCTCCCTGCTGAAAAAGCCTTGCAGGATTAGTATCGCAGGAAAATTTGCCCACCTCAGATGGACTTGTTACAATACAGGTGCAATATAGCGATGCTATTGCTAACCATCCAAGTCTAGTTGTATACTTTTGATGCATAACTTGTGTACTATAAATGGCGTATTTATTTGATGAAAACACTTTCCAGGATTACTTTCGCAGTAAAATTTGCCCACCTCATATTGAATTGTTACAATACAGGAGCAATATAGTGATGCTACTGATAATGATCCAAGTCTGGCTATATGCTTTTGATGCAAAACTGGTGTACCATAAATGGTATATAATATCTCCCTGCTGAAAAAACCTTGCAGGAATGCTATTGCCGGAAAACTTTCCCACCTCAGATGGACTTCTTTTTTTTATAACTGTAATTTTTATTAAGTTTTATACATTTTTAACAATCAAAATAAGCACAAAATATTTAGATTTTAAAAAACAAAATAGGCAAAGAGAAGAATCAATGAGAATAGTGTTATGATCTGCTACAAGCACTAAGGAAAGGTGGGAATTCTGTCCTTACAATAGGACTGAGCTGGATCCCTACGATGTAACGGGGAACCTGATCCTGCGACCAGACCCGCTCAAGTCCTCAGCTAGTCTGAACGAAGACCTATAGTTGCGAGGGAGGAATCCCTACAAGATCTAGGGACTGGGTGAAAAGGTGGACACCTCCTAACAGAAAGTGTAGCAGGGAAAATAAAACAGAAAACAAATACTAAGAGATCCTAAGATCAAGCAAAACTGACAGAGTAAGGCACCTAAGCACCCGGCTAGCTTAAGAGTAGATAATACAATGAAGTCCAGCAAAGCCAGAAGGGCGGAGCCAGACTAAATAGGGTAAAAAGGTCATGTGACCAGCAAACTGAAACAAAATCTAACAAGAGGGTTCTAACAAATAGGGTACATTAAATTTTAACTGAGGGAAAACATTTCCCATTAGTGGCATCAAAACATATTGGAAACTAAAACAATAAAAGACTCAAGTTCCAAATGAAAAACATTATATTTTAGTTACACCTGATGTCATAATAAACCAAACCCTATATACTTATTAAATTCAAATTTTTATATAACAATCGACAAACAGAAGACAGGACACACACATTAAGGGATGGGAATAATGTAGTCCAAAAAGATCCAAGCTATTGTTTTGAGCCCAGAAATAATCCCAGGGAGCCCAGATATCAAATCTGTGCACCATCACATTCATTAAACCTGTCATGTATTCCATGCTATGAATATCAGCTATTCTATTTAATACGTTTTTGTAAGAGGGAGGAGTAGTCTGTTTGGATTGAAAAGCAATCAAATACCTAGCTGCGGTTTACCAGATGGACTTCATACAATGCAGGAGCAATATAGTGATGGTATTGATAACCAAATAAGTCTGGCTGTATGCTTATGATGCATAACTGGTGTACTATAAATGCCATATCATATTTTCCTGATGCAAAAACTTTGTAGGATTATTATCTCAGGAAATTTTGCCCACCTCAGATGGATTTGTTACAGTGCAGGAACAAAATAGCAATGCTATTGATAACCAACCAAGTCTGCCTGTATGCTTTTGACGCACAACTGGTGTACTATAAATAATGTAAAATATTTCCCTGATGGAAAAAATTTGCAGGATTACTATCGCAGGAAAATCTGCCCTCTTCAGATGGACTGGTTACAGTTTAGGAGCAATATAGCAATGCTATTGATAACTAACCAAGTCTGGCTGTATGCTCTCAATGCACAACAGGCGCAGAATAAATGACATAATATTTCCTTGCTCAGAACAATTTGCAGGATAAAGAGCAAAAAGAATATTATTAGCCCTGAGAACTTAAAGGGATTTTGGTATGAGTTGCAGCAGATAGGACGTGCAATTAGCACTATCATGTCCTACACTATCCCTTCAGCACAATCTCTTCCTAATTGCTGCTATCAGCAGTATGAATATTGATTATAATTAGTCCTAATAATGCCTATTGTTGTAGATGAAAGAAAGATGACAGGTGTCTAATCCCTGCCTATATGCAAGTACAATTCTGTCCTTAGCTCAGTAGCACAGCACCTCTCCCTGCTCTGCCTGCGTCCATTGGTACACTGTGGAGAGATGGCTATGGCATTACAATAACCGGCAGGTAATCCTCGGATATTTATTGGCTGTCTAAGAAGCATCAAACATGCGGGGCGGGGACTCCAGCTTGTGTGCAAGCATTCAAAAATAATTACTTAGTAACAAGCTTCTCGAGCACACTGATGCTCGAGTGAATGATGAGCAGTAATGAGTATGCTCGCTTATCACTACTCAATCCACAAAAAAAGCAAGTCCCCACTCAGGTCTTGTATTTGTTAACGAAAATATAGAGGATTTCCATGTTACTTGTAGTACAAAGGATCTGCAAAAACTAAATGGCTCCTCACCTCCCCCCCAAAACAAATTCAGCAAATTCAAATCCAAATGCCCCTCTCCCTACTGTGCCCCACAGTGTGCCTAAACCACAGTTAGCATTCCACGTTTGGCATTTCTGTAGCATCGAGAGCCAGCCTAATTTACAGGTGCATGAGCTAGGCACAATGTACGGGCACTACAACGTACTGGTCACTACAACATACTCGTCACTATGGCAGTTTGCAATTTTCACTCAGCAACATCCACTGCTGCTTGTTTCTGGAAATCACCCATGGAGCCAAAATCATCAATATACCTGTAGATTAATTCTCAAAAGGGTATAATTTCCAAAATGGGGTTACTTGATGGGGGATTCTGCTCTTCTAGCACTTAGGGGCTCTGTATATGTAGTCTGCAAACTATTATAGGACATTTTGAACTCCAGGGGGCAAATATTGCTCCTTCCCTCCCGAGTCTCACTGTTTGGCTAACAGTACTATACATCCACATATGGGGTATTTCTACATTCAGTAGAAATTGTGGGACACATTTTGGTGCCACTTTTACCTATTTCCAGCATGAAAATATAAAATGTGGGGCTGTAACAAAATGGTGGTAAAAATGTAATTATTTTTTTCTTCAGTGCCCAATGGTATAAAATTCTGTGACTCTCCCTTGGTGTCAATATGATCACTGCACCCAGAGATGAATTAATTGAGAGGTGTAGTTTGTAAAATGAGGTCTCTTATGGAGGGACGGCTCTGACAATGTGACATGGCACCCTCAAAAAACAGAGAAAAAAGTGTTTCAGCTCACCAGACATTCATCCAATTGAGGTCACTCTGGAGTAAGTGAGATGCGGTGCACGGACATGGAGATCTTGAGTCGACTCCGAGGTGAATTAACCTTATACACAAGCAGAGGGAAGTCCAGTCACCAGCAAAATGGAGTATTAGATAGCGGAAAATAGGCTATGATATTAAAAACCTTTATCCTTTATTGTAATTTCATAAAAACCTCTTGCTTACGCCGTTTCACACCACACCTGACTGGTAGTGAATGTGTAGCCATAAGAAATTTGAAGAAAAATGACAACATAATTATCCGTCCATCGGATAAAGGTGGGTCGATTGTGATCCTAGACAAGGATCTATATGAAAAAGAAATAAATGTGATGCTTTCTGATTCTAATACCTACCATACATTAAATAGTGATCCTACAAAAAGTTCCAATTGGAACTAAAACACTTATAGAATGAAGCTGTGGCATTGAATATTATGTCAGTTAAAGAGTCAGAATACATCTTCATAGAGGACCCTGTTATTCCAATTTTTCAAGGCTTACCAAAAACTCATAAGGGTGAATTTCCACCTACATTCCGCCCTATAGTGTCCGGTATAGGTTCACTTTGTGAACATCTTTCAGCATGGGTGGACAGGTTTCTCCAGCCTCTTATGAAATTCACTCCATCTTATATAAAAGATGCAAAAAGTTTTCTCTGTGTAATTGATGGTTTGAAATGGTTTGATCAGTAGCGTAGCTACTGGGGGGGCAGAAGGGGCGGTGGCCCCAGGCCCCACACTCTGAGGGGGCCCACCCGGAGCTACGCTACTGTATCGGCGTGCACAGCGTGCCGATACAGTTATATTCTGCGGCAGAGCAGGCAGAATGGATCTCCCTGCTCTTCCGCCTGGCCGCTATGGGGCCCCTGAGCAGGTGGTGGGGGGCCCTGTGCCAGCAGTGGGCCCCCCGCCCGTCACCGGAGGGTCAGCTGTATCGACATCTAGCCAATACAGCTGACCGCATTGTGAGAGAAGGAGCGAGTACTACTTCTCTCCCATAATCCCCCTCTCAGTGTCTGACAGTGGGCATGCTGATGTCACTGCCCGGCGCCCACTGTCAGGAGACGAGAGGGAGAGCAGTGAGCAGCGCAGGAGTCGGGAGGTAGAGAGGTAAGTACAGAATTTATTATTTTTGCAATGGGGGTACATTATACTACAGAGGCTCCATATGGGGGTGCATTATACTACAGAGGCTCCATATGGGGTTGCATTACACTTCAGAGGCTCCATATAGGGGTGCATTACACTAAAGAGGCTCCATATGGGGGTGCCTTACACTACAGAGGCTCCATATGGGGGTGCATTATATTACAGAGGCTCCATATGGGGGTGCATTATATCACAGAGGCTCCATATGGAGGTGTATTATATTACAGAGGCTCCATATGGGGGTGCATTATACTACAGAGGCTCCATATGGGGGTGCATTACACTACAGAGGCTCTATATGGGGGTGCATTATACTACAGAGGCTCCATATGGGGGTGCATTACACTACAGAGGCTCCATATGGGGGTGCATTACACTACAGAGGCTATATATGGGGTGCATTACACTACAGAGGCTCCATATGGGGGTGCATTATACTACAGAGGCTGCATATGGGGGTGCATTATACTACAGAGGCTCTATATGGGGGTGCATTATACTACTGAGGCCTCTATATGGGGGTGCATTACACTACAGATGCTCTATATGGGGGTGCATACACTACAGTGACTCCATATGGGGTTGCATTATACTACAGAGGATCTATATGGGGGTGCATTATACTACAGAGGCTCCATATGGGGGTGCATTACACTACAGAGGCTCCCTATGGGGGTGCATTATACTACAGAGGCTCCATATGGGGGTGCATTATACTACAGAGGCTCTATATGGGGATGCATTATAATACAGAGGCTCCCTATAGGGGTGCATTATACTACAGAGGCTCCATATGGGGGTGCATTACACTACAGAGGCTCTATATGGGGGTGCATTACACTACAGAGGCTCCATATGGGGGTGCATTACACTACAGAGGATGCCTATGGGGTTGTATTACACTACAGAGGCTTTATATGGGGGTGCATTACACTACAGAGGCTCAATATGGGAGTGCATTATACTACAGAGGCTCTATATGGGGGTGCATTATACTACAGAGGCTCCATATGGGGGTGCATTACACTATAGAGGCTCTATATGGGGGTGCATTACACTACAGAGGCTCCATATGGGGGTGCATTACACTACAGAGGCTCTATATGGGGGTACATTATACTACAGAGGCTCTATATGGGGGTGCTTACACTACAGAGGCTCCATATGGGGGTGCATTATACAACAGAGGCTCTATATGGGGGTGCATTATATTACAGAAGCTCCATATGGGGGTGCATTATACTACAGAGGCTCTATATGGGGGTGCATTATACTACAGAGGCTCCATATGGGGGTGCATTACACTACAGAGGCTCTATATGGGGGTGCATTATACTACAGAGGCTCCATATGGGGGTGCATTACACTACAGAGGCTCTATATGGGGGTGCATTATATTACAGAAGCTCCATATGGGGGTGCATTATACTACAGAGGCTCTATATGGGGGTGCATTACACTACAGAGGCTCCATATGGGGGTGCATTACACTACAGAGGCTCTATATGGGGGTGCATTATACTACAGAGGCTCTATATGGGGGTGCATTACACTACAGAGGCTCCATATGGGGGTGCATTACACTACAGAGGCTCTATATGGGGGTGCATTATACTACAGAGGCTCTATATGGGGGTGCATTATACTACAGAGGCTCTATATGGGGGTGCATTATACTACAGAGGCTCCATATGGGGGTGCATTACACTACAGAGGCTCTATATGGGGGTGCATTACACTACAGAGGCTCCAAATGGGGGTGCATTACACTACAGAGGCTCCCTATGGGGGTGCATTATACTACAGAGGCTCCATATGGGGGTGCATTACACTACAGAGGCTCTATATGGGGGTGCATTATACTACAGAGGCTCCCTATGGGGTGCATTATACTACAGAGGCTCTATATGGGGGTGCATTATACTACAGTGGCTGCCTATGGGGGTGCATTACACTACAGAGGCTCCATATGGGAGTGCATTATACTACAGAGGCTGCCTATGTTGGTGCATTATACTACAGAGGCTCTACAGTCATGGCCAAAAGTTTTGAGAATGACACAAATATTAATTTTTACAAAGTCTACTGCTTCACTTTTTCTAATGGCAATTTGCATATACTCCAGAATGTTATAAAGAGTGATCAGCTTAACAGCAATTACTTGCAAAGTCAATATTTGGCTAGAAAATGAACTTTATCCCCCAAAACACATTTCAACATCATTGCAGCCCTGCCTTAAAAGGACCAGCTAACCTCTTTTCAGTGATTGCTCCATTAACACAGGTGTGGGTGTTGATGAGGACATGGCTGGAGATCAATCTGTCATGATTAAGTAAGAATGACACCACTGGACACTTTAAAAGGAGGCTGGTGCTTGGCATTATTGTTTCTCTTCTGTTAACCATGGTTATCTCTAAAGAAACACGTGCAGTCATCATTGCAATGCACAAAAATGGCCTAACAGGGAAGAGTATCGCAGCTAGAAAGATTGCACCTCAGTCAACAATCTATCGCATCATCAAGAACTTCAAGGAGAGAGATTCCATTGTTGCCAAAAAGGCTTCAGGGCTCCCAAGAAAGACCAGCAAGCGCCAGGACTGTCTCTTAAAAGTGTTTCAGCTGTGGGATCGGGCTACCAGCAGTACAGAGCTTGCTCAGGAATGGCAGCAGGCAGGTGTGAGTGCATCTGCACGCACTGTGAGGCGGAGACTCTTGGAGCAAGGCCTGGTCTCAAGGAGGGCAGCAAAGAAGCTACTTCTCTCCAGAAAAAACATCATGGACAGACTGATATTCTGCAAAAGGTACAGGCAGTGGATTGCTGAGGACTGGGGTAAAGTTATTTTCTCTGATGAATCCCCTTTTCGATTGTTTGGGACATCAAGAAAACGCCTCATTCGGAGAAGACAAGGTGAGCGCTACCACCAGTCTTGTCTCATGCCAGCTGTTAAGCATCCTGAAACCATTCATGTGTGGGGTTGCTTCTCAGCCAAGGGAATCGACTCTCTCACAGTCTTGCCTAAAAACACAGCCATGAATAAAGAATGGTACCAGAATGTTCTCCAAGAGCAACTTCTCCCAACCCTCCAAGAGCAGTTTGGCAATCAACAATGCCTTTTCCAGCATGATGGAGCACCTTGCCATAAAGCAAAGGTGATAACTAAATGGCTCAGGGAACAAAACATAGAGATTTTGGGTCCATGGCCTGGAAACTCCCCAGATCTTAATCCCATTGAGAACTTGTGGTCAATCATCAAGAGACGGGTGGACAAACAAAAACCTAAAAATTCTGACAAAATGAAAGCATTGATTGTGCAAGAATGGACTGCTATCAGTCAGGATTTGGTCCAGAAGTTGATTGAGAGCATGCCAGGGAGAATTGCAGAGGTCCTGAAGAAGAAGGGTTAACACTGCAAATATTGACTTGCTGCATTAACTCATTCTAACTGTCAATATAAGCTTTGTTACTCATATGTTTGCAATTATTATATTTCTGTCTGTGATAAAAACATCTGTCAAACACACATAAAAACAAGAGGGCAGCAGATCATGTGAAAATATAATATTTGTGTCATTCTCAAAACTTTTGGCCATGACTGTATATGGGAGTGCATTATACTACAGAGACTCCATATGGGGGTGTATTACACTACAGAGGCTCCCTATGGGGGTGCATTATACTACAGAGGCTCCATATGGGAGTGCATTATACTACAGAGGCTCCATATGGGAGTGCATTATACTACAGAGGCTGTATATGGGGGTGCGTTATACTACAGAGGCTCCCTATGGGGGTGCATTATACTACAGAGACTCCATATGGGTGTGCACTATACTACATAGGCTCCATATGGGAGTGCATTATACTACAGAGACTCCATATGGGGGTGCATTATACTACAGAGGCTTCATATGGAGGTGCATTATACTACAGAGGCTTCATATGGGAGTGCATTATACTACAGAGACTCCATATGGGGGTGCATTATACTACAGAGGCTCCCTATGGGGGTGCATTATACTACAGAGGCTCCCTATGGGGGTGCATTATACTACAGAGGCTGTCTATAGGGGTGCATTATACTACAGAGACTGCCTATGGAGGTGCATTATACTACAGAGGCTCTATATGGGGATGCATTATACTACAAAGGCTGCCTATGGGGGTGCATTATAACATTGGGGGTGCATTTTAATACAGAGGCTGACTATGGGGGTGCATTATAACATCAGGGGTGCATTATAATATAGAGGCTGACTATGGTGGTGCATTATAACATTGGGGGTGCATTATAATATTGAGGCTGCCTATGGTGGTGCATTATAATGCAGAGGCTGCCCATGGGGGTTCATTATAACAAAGAGGCTGCATATGGGAGTGCATTATAAAATAGAGGCTGCCGATGGAGGTGGATTATAACATTGGGGGTGCATTATAATATAGAGGCTGCCTATGGGGGTTCATTATAATACAGAGGCTCCCTATGGGGGTGCATTATACTACAGAGGCTCCCTATGGGGGTGCATTATACTACAGAGGCTGTCTATAGGGGTGCATTATACTACAGAGACTGCCTATGGAGGTGCATTATACTACAGAGGCTCTATATGGGGATGCATTATACTACAAAGGCTGCCTATGGGGGTGCATTATAACATTGGGGGTGCATTTTAATACAGAGGCTGACTATGGGGGTGCATTATAACATCGGGGGTGCATTATAATATAGAGGCTGACTATGGTGGTGCATTATAACATTGGGGGTGCATTATAATATTGAGGCTGCCTATGGTGGTGCATTATAATGCAGAGGCTGCCCATGGGGGTTCATTATAACAAAGAGGCTGCATATGGGAGTGCATTATAAAATAGAGGCTGCCGATGGAGGTGGATTATAACATTGGGGGTGCATTATAATATAGAGGCTGCCTATGGGGGTTCATTATAATACAGAGGCTGCCTATGGGGAGTGCATTATAATATAGAGGCTGCCTATGGGAGAGCATTATAATATAGAGGCTGCCTATGCGGGTGAATTATGCTATATTGAGGACTATCTGGTGTATTATGCTATATGGAGGCTATCTAGGGGGCCATCATACAGTGTTGGAGCCATTAAATAGTTGGGGATATTAAGTGGTCAGTATATATACAGAGAGGGGGCATCACACTGTGTATATGGGAGCTGTACAGGGGGGAGACTTGGGACATTATTAAAAGTAAAGTGGGCACTTATTGTTATATGGGAACGCAGGTTACTGTGACTGTCAAAGGGGAACACAGGGCATTATTACATTCTAGGGGGCACAATGTGTACACTGTTTTCTAGGGCACTTGCACCCGGCTTTACTATATTCTAGAGAGTTGCTTTAGAATTTAGAGGTCACACAGAACCACCCAGCAGGTGCAGTAATAGGGACACATACGGCAGCAGCGGTCAGTATTGGGGTATCAGGTGCAGCAAAAGGGACACATATGGCAGCAGTGGCTCAGTATTGGGGTATGAGGTGCAGTAATAGGGACACATATGGCAGCAGCGGCTCAGTATTGGGGTATCAGGGGCAGTAATGGGGACACATACGGCAGCAGCAGCTCAGTATTGGGGTATCAGGTGCAGTAATAGGGACACATACGGCAGCAGAGGCTCAGTATTGGGGTATTAGGTACACTAATAAGGACATATATGGCAGCAGCGGCTCAGTATTGGGGTATCAGGTGCAGTAATAGGGACACATATGGCAGCAGCGGCTCAGTATTGGGGTATGAGGTGCAGTAATAGGGACACATACGGCGGCAGCGGCTCAGTATTGGGGTATCAGGTGCAGTAATAGGGACACATACGGCAGCAGCGGATCAGTATTGGGGTAACAGGTGCAGTAATAGGGGCACATATGGCAGCAGCGGCTCAGTATTGGGGTATCAGGTGCAGTAATAGGTACACATACGGCAGCAGCGGCTCAGCATTGGGGTATCAGGTGCAGTAATAGGGACACATATGGCAGCAGAGGCTCAGTATTGGGGTATCAGGTGCAGTAATAGGGACACATACGGCAGCAGCGGCTCAGTATTTGGGTATCAGGTGCAGTAATAGGGACACATATGGCAGCAGCGGCTCAGCATTGGGATATCAGGTGCAGTAATAGGGACACATGCGGCAGCAGCGGCTCAGTATTGGAGTATCAGGAGCAGTAATAGGGACACATACAGCAGCAGCGGCTCAGCATTGGGGTATCAGGTGCAGTAATAGGGACACATATGGCAGCAGCGGCTCAGCATTGGGATATCAGGTGCAGTAATAGGGACACATGCGGCAGCAGCGGCTCAGCATTGGGGTATCAGGTGCAGTAATACTGACACATACGGCAGCAGTGGCTCAGTATTGGGGTATCAGGGCAGTAATAGGGACACATACGGCAGCAGCAGCTCAGTATTGGGGTATCAGGTGCAGTAATAGGGACACATATCGCAGCAGCGGCTCAGTATTGGGGTATCAGGTGCAGTAATAGGGACACATATGGCAGCAGCGGTCAGTATTGGGGTACAGGTGCAGTAATAGGGACACATACGGCAGCAGCGGCTCAGTATTGGTGTATCAGTGCAGTAATAGGGACACATAAGGCAGCAGCGGCTCAGCATTGGGGTATCAGGTGCAGTAATAGGGACACATACGGCAGCAGCGGCTCAGTATTGGGGTATCAGGTGCAGTAATAGGGACACATACGGCAGCAGCGGCTCAGTATTGGGGTATCAGGTGCAGTAATAGGGACACATAGCAGCAGCGGCTCAGATTGGGGTATCAGGTGCAGTAATAGGGACACATACGGCAGCAGCGGCTCAGCATTGGGGTATCAGGTGAGTAATAGGGACCATACGGCAGCAGCGGCTCAGTATTGGGGTATCAGGTGCAGTAATAGGACACATACGGCAGCAGCGGCTAGTATTGGGGTATCAGGTGCAGTAATAGGGCACATATGGCAGCAGCGGCTCAGTATTGGGTTTTCAGGTGTAGTATTAGGGACACATATGGCAAGCAGCTGCTCAGTATTGGGGTATCAGGTGTAGTAATAGGGACACATACGGCACAGCTGGCTCAGTATTGGGGTATCGGTGCAGTAATAGGGACACATACGGCAGCAGAGGCTCAGTATTGGGTATAGGTGCAGTAATAGGGACATATACGGCAGCAGCGGCTCAGTATTGGGGTATCAGGTGCAGTAATAGGGACATACAGCAGCAGCGGCTCAGTATTGGGGTATCAGGTGCAGTAATAGGGACACATATGGCAGCAGCGGCTCAGCATTGGGTATCAGGTGCAGTAATAGGGACACATGCGGCAGCAGCGGCTCAGTATTGGGGTATCAGGTGCAGTAATAGGGACACATACAGCAGCAGCGGCTCAGCATTGGGGTATCAGGTGCAGTAATAGGGACACATATGGCAGCAGCGGCTCAGCATTGGGTTTCAGGTGCAGTAATAGGGACACATACGGCAGCAGCGGCTCAGCATTGGGGTATCAGGTGCAGTAATAGGACACATATGGCGCAGTGGCTCAGCATTGGGGTATCAGGTGCAGTAATAGGGACACATACGGCAGCAGCGGCTCAGTATTGGGGTATCAGGTGCAGTAATAGGACACATACGGCAGCAGCGGCTCAGCATTGGGGTATCAGGTGCAGTAATAGGGACACATATGGCAGCAGTGGCTCAGTATTGGGGTATCAGGTGCAGTAATAGGACACATACGGCAGCAGCGGCTCAGCATTGGGGTATCAGGTGCAGTAATAGGGACACATATGGCAGCAGTGGCTCAGTATTGGGGTATCAGGTGCAGTAATAGGGACACATACGGCAGCAGCGGCTCAGTATTGGGGTATCAGGTGCAGTAATAGGGACACATACGGCAGCAGGGCTCAGTATTGGGGTATCAGGTGTCAGTAATGGGACACATATGGCAGCAGCGCTCAGTATTGGGGTTCAGGTGTAGTAATAGGGACACATAGGCAGCAGCGGCTCAGTATTGGGGTATCAGGTGCAGTAATAGGGACCATACGGCAGCAGCGGCTCAGTATTGGGGTATCAGTGAGGTAATAGGACACATACGGCAGCGGCCCGCATTGGGGAATCAGGTGCAGTAATAGGTACACATATGCAGCAGCGGCTCAGTATTGGGGTATCAGGTGCAGTAATAGGGACACATGGCAGCAGCAGCAGCTCAGTATTGTGGTATCAGGTGCAGTAATAGGGACTCATACGGCAGCAGCGGCTCAGTATTGGGGTATCAGGTGCAGTTATAGGGACACATGGCAGCAGCTCAGTATTGGGGTATCAGGTGCAGTAATAGGGACTCATATGGCAGCAGTGGCTCAGCATTGGGTATCAGGTGCAGTAATAGGGACACATACGGCAGCAGTGGCTCAGTATTGGGGTATCAGGTGCAGTAATAGGGACACATACGGCAGCAGCCGCTCAGCATTGGGGTATCAGGTGCAGTAATAAGGGACACATACGCAGCAGCGGCTCAATATTGGGGTATCAGGTGCAGTAATAGGGACACATACGGCAGCAGTGGCTCAGTATTGGGGTATCAGGTGTAGTAATATGGACCCATACGGCAGCAGCAGCTCAGCATTGGTGTATCAGGTGCAGTAATAGGGACACATACGGCAGCAGCGGCTCAGCATTGGGGTATCAGGTGCAGTAATAGGGACACATACGCAGCAGGGCTCAGTATTGGGGTATCAGGTGTAGTAATAGGGACCCAATACGGCATCAGCGGCTCCGTATTGGGTATCAGGTGCAGTAATAGGGGCACATAAGCAGCAGCGGCTCAGTATTGGGGTATCAGGTGTAGTAATAGGGACACATACGGCAGCAGGCTCAGTATTGGGGTATCAGGTGTAGTAATAGGGACACATACGGCAGCAGCGGCTCAGTATTGGGGTATCAGGTGTAGTAATAGGGACCCATACGGCAGCAGCGGCTCAGTATTGGGGTATCAGGTGTAGTAATAGGGACACATACGGCAGCAGCGGCTCAGTATTGGGGTATCAGGTGTAGTAATAGGGACACATAGGCAACAGCGGCTCAGTATTGGGATATCAGGTGTAGTAATAGGGACACATACGGCAGCAGCGGCTCAGTATTGGGGTATCAGGGCAGTAATAGGGGCACATACGGCAGCAGCGCTCAGTATTGGGGTATCAGGTGTAGTAATAGGGACACATACGGCATCACAGCGGCTCAGCATTGGTGTATCAGGTGCAGTAATAGGGACACATACAGCAGCAGCGGCTCAGCATTGGGGTATCAGGTGCAGTAATATGGACACATATGGCAGCAGTGGCTCAGCATTGGGGTATCAGGTGCAGTAATAGGACACATACAGTAGCAGCGGCTCAGTATTGGGGTATCAGGTGCAGTAATAGGGACACATACAGCAGCAGCGGCTCAGCATTGGGTATCAGGTGCAGTAATATGGACACATATGGCAGTAGTGGCTCAGCATTGGGGTATCAGGTGCAGTAATAGGGACACATACAGTAGCAGCGGCTCAGCATTGGGGTATCAGTGCAGTAATATGGACACATATGGCAGCAGTGGCTCAGCATTGGGGTATCAGGTGCAGTAATAGGGACACATACAGTAGCAGCGGCTCAGTATTGGGTATCAGGTGCAGTAATAGGGACACATACAGCAGCAGCGGCTCAGCATTGGGGTATCAGGTGCAGTAATATGGACACATATGGCAGAGTGGCTCAGCATTGGGGTATCAGGTGCAGTAATAGGGACACATACAGTAGCAGCGGCTCAGCATTGGGGTATCAGGTGCAGTAATATGGACACATATGGCAGCAGTGGCTCAGCATTGGGGTATCAGGTGCAGTAATAGGGACACATACAGTAGCAGCGGCTCAGTATTGGGGTATCAGGTGCAGTAATAGGGACACATATGGCAGCAGCGGCTCAGTATCAGCAGGATGAGGAGTTTGTACAGGTTGAGAATAGTCCAATTGGTGACCGTGACAGTGCTGAAAATATGAGAAGTGAAACGTGTCTTTGTTGTATTTTCTGTAGTCGAGTCCTGGCTGGAGGAGGCGTCATGTCGGTCTGGGCCAGATGGAAAAGACATGAAAAGTGAACAATTCTGTAACTCTGCTGTAATCTCTTATATGTTCTGTAGGACTGGTATTATTTACCACTGACCATGTGGCTGTGATATCAAAATTGGTCTTTTTATATATAGATTATTTTTGTCAACAACGCGGTCATTTGCTGAGGTTCTCTGGGTAGGGGCCCACTCAGAAGTTTCGCCCCCACTAAACCAAAACCCTAGCTACGCCTCTGGGTCTGATGACTATGAATAGATAACCAGTGAGGTAAAATCTATGTATTCGTATATGCCGCACAAATTGACTATTCAGGCGACCATTAGATATCTAAGAATGTATAGTGAATTGCCAGGTATGGTGATTGAATTTATTGCTTCTACTATTTCATTCTTACTATCCCACAACTATTTTCTGTTCAATGGGCAGGTTTTTCTACAGATCCAAGGTTGCCCTATGGGGTAAGTGTTCACCTGCACTGGCAAACATCTATATGGCATCATGGGAGAAGGATTTTCTTTTCTCAGTGAAAAATTTCTCAGAGGCTATAATTTGGACAGGTCGTTACATTGATGATCTGATCTCTATTGTGCAAAAAACTAAAATAAACTGTGATGCTATTTTTACGTACTTGAATAATAATGATCGCAATTTATAGTTTATTTCAGAGAGAAAAAACAACATCACTTCTTTCCTGGATATTCATCTCGTGGGTAATAAAACCACTAGAAAAATTGACACCAAACTCTATAGGAAACCGTTTGCAGGTAATACTCTTCTGCATGCGTCCAGTTCACACCCAACACATGTAATTAAAAATCTTCCAATAAGGGAATTTTTTAGAGCGAAAAGAGCTTGCTCTACAGAGGAATCTTTCAAATCTGAATGTGATACAATCTCTAAAGGATTCAAACAAAGGGGTAAGGGTGAGTTTCCACGGTCAGGATACGCTGCGTGTTTGGCGCTGTGCGCTGGCGCAGCGCCAAACACGCAGCGTCCAGATGTTACAGCATAGTGGAGGGGATTTCAAGAAATCCCGTCTCCACTATGCGTAACAATACGCAGGTGGCAGACCTGCGTAAACGGACATGCGGCGCGTCTTTTTAGACCGCAGCATGTCCTCGCGTATTGCGGCGACGGTGCGTCGCCGCAACAGAATTAACACAGGGCTATGTAGCCCTGCGCTCTTTCCGGAGGTGTTCCGGAGGTGTCCTGAACACCTCCGGAAAGATCGCGCGTCATAAAGGGGGCGGGGCTTAGACGGAGCGGAATTTCCGCTCCGTCCAAAGCGCTGTGGTTCCGGACCGTGGAACCACAGCCTTATTCCAAAAATGTGATAAAGCTTGCGAAATTCATTTGTAATGAGAAGTCCCGCAATGATTGCCTTTTTGAGGAAACTACTGGGAATGATTCCCCTATACCAATTGTTTTTTCTACTCCTTACTCTACAGATTTTAATTACATTGTGGCCATAGTAAAACAAAATCTTCCATTATTACAACAGGATAAAAAATTGGTGTCTGAGTTGAGTTGAGGAGTTAGATTTGTAGCTAGGAAATCAATGATATTATCCAATAAATTTTCCCCTAGTACATTTAATACTTTAAATAAACATGCTTGGTTGGATGTACAAGGCTGCTTTAAATGCTGCCTACCTAGATGTAACGCCTGCAAATTTGTCATGAAATCACGGGTTTTTACTTCAATGCATTCAGCCAAAAAATATAACATTCTCACATTTTTAACCCCTTAATGACCGCCGATACACCTTTTAACGGCGGTAGTTAATGGTACTTAAACCACAGTGCCGTTAATTAACGGCGCTGTGGAGAAAGTATATAGCGCCCCCCAGAGTTGGATTCTCTCTGGGGTCTCGGGTACCGTGGGTAGCCGAGACCCCAGAGAACATGATTCGGGTCGATTTTTACCGACCCCGCTTTTGCTATCGCCATTATTAACCCCATAATTGCGATCGCAAAAAAAAAAGCCGCGATTCTCCATTCAATTTCTCTCTCCTCTGATGTGATCGCACATCAGAGGGGAGAGAAATGGGGTCCCCGGGACCACCGATCTGTCCCCCGTGCCTCCCGGTGTACCCCCATGGCTCCCAGAGCTCCCCGAGCTCCCAGCGTCTTGTCCCGGCAAAGAAAATGGCAGGCGCATGCGCAGTGTGCAGTGCGCCCGCCCAGTCGGCTTTTCTCCGGGGTCTCGGCTGCCAGGGGGTAGCCGAGACCCCAGAGAACATAATTAGGGTCCCCGCAGTCCCTGTTGTGAATGTGTTGGAGACGACTTCAGAGCTGGGGCTCCCTCCGGTGGTTGCTGAGGGTATTGAACCAATTAAGGAATGGGTGTCAGGTGGGGCTGACTGGCCTGATATAAGTGAGCTGGCCTCCCATGATCCTCGCCGGTAATCAATTGTTGCTTCCAGGTCTTTGTTGGAATTTCAGCTTGCTTTCCTGCTATCATTCAGATAAGTGACTTTCTGTTTTTTTTTTCTGTGGTTTGATTTTCCTTGCTTTTTGCAGTCTTGCCTTGGACTTCAGCCAGGTCCCCTTTGGGGGCTTGCACTGCCCTCTGTTCTCACTTTGTATTTGCACTTGTTCTCTGTTCCATTGATATTTTTTATTGCTGGGTAGCTGTGTGTCACACCAGAGATCTGATATAGGTGGTCGAGATTGTGTGGTCTCAGGTTTTTTGTAATCAGAAGTGCTGGTATTTTTATTAGAGTTTTTTTGGGTTGCAGACAGAATTTCTCTCCTGTACTTACTTTCTAGACAGATTTGGGCCCCAGCATTTGCTCTTTCTATTTTCTGTCTGTGTTCGTGTTTTCCTCTTGTGTAACCGCCATTACATGTTTGGGGGCTTCCTATTTCTTTGGGGGCTTTACTCCGGGGCAGTTAGCTTTCCTCTTTCTATCTTCAGGTGTAGCTAACTCTCCGACTGTGCCGAGGCATCTAGGATCACTGTAGGTGCGCTCCACGGCTGCTTCTAGTTGTGGGGTTAGTTTAGGGATCTGCAACTCATTAGGTTCCAGCCTCTCTGGTGTCTTTCTGCTTTGGCTGTGTTTTGCTCCTGTCTTCCTCAGCTACCAAATCATAAACAAGTCCTCCCGCTTTTGCGATCGCCGTTATTCACCATATAACGGCGATTGCAAAAGAAAAAAAAAAGCTGCATGTAATTTCTCCTGTATGTAATTTCTCCTGCATGCAATTTCTCTCCCCTCACATCAGAGGGGAGAGAAATAGGGTCCTCGGGACCCCCGATCCCCCCGGTACCTCCCGGTGTCCCCTCTGTCCTCCATCAGCTCCCAGCCTCCCGGCATCTTCATCCTGTAAAAAAAATGACGGGCACATGCGCAGTGCGTCCGCCGAATCTGCCTGCCTGCAGATTCATTCATAAAGTGAAAGTACATTTTAAACTATCACAGTGATCAAAATAAAAAAATAGTACATAAACCCCCCTTTTATCACCCCCTTAGTTAGGGACATATAATAAAATAAAGAAATTGTAATTATTTTCATTTTTCCATTAGGGTTAGGGTTAGGGTTATAATTAGGGTTAGGGTTAGGATTAGGATTAGGGTTGGAATTAGGGTTAGGGTTACAATTAGGGTTCGGGTTACAATGAGGGTTAGGGATACAATTAGGGTTGGAATTAGGGTTAGGATTAGGGTTAGGGTTGGGATTAGGGGTGTGTTGGGGTTAGGGTTGGAGCTAGAATTGAGGGGTTTCCAGTATTTAGGCACATCGGAGGGTCTCCAAACACGACGTGGCATTCAAAAAGTCAAATGGCGCTCCCTCCCTTCCGAGCCCTGCTGTGCACCCAAACAGTGGTTTACCCCAACATATGGGGTATCAGCGTACTCAGGAAAAATTGCACAACAACTTTTGTGGTCCAATTTCTCCTGTTACCCTTGGGAAAATAAAAAAATAGCTGGCTAAAAAATAATTTTTGAGGAAAAAAAGATTTTTTATTTTCACGGCTCTACGTTATAAACTTCTGTGAAGCACTTGGAGGTTCAAAGTGCTCAACACACATCTAGATAAGTTCCTTAAGGGGTCTAGTTTCCAAAATGGGGTCACTTGTTGGGGGTTTCCACTGTTTAGGCACATCAGGGGCTCTCTAAACGCGACATGGCGTTCAGCCAATTCTGCTTTGAAAAAGTAAAACGGCGCTACCTCTGCCGTGCGCCCAGAAAGTGGTTTACCCCCACATATGGGGTATCGGTGTATTCAGGAGAAATTGCAGAACAAATTTTGTGGTTTATTTTTTCTTTCACACTTGTGAAAATAAGAAAAATTGGTTCTGAAGTAAAGTTTTTGCAAAAAAAGTTAAATGTTAATTTTTTTCTTCCACATTGCTACAGTTGCTGTGAAGCATGTAAAGGGTTAATAAACTTCTTGAATGTGGTTTTGAGCACCTTGAGGGGTGCAGTTTTTAGAATGGTGTCACTTTTCGGTATTTTCTGCCATATAGACCCTCAAAGTGACTTCAAATGTGATGTGGTCCCTAAAAAAAAATGGTGTAAAAATGAGAAATCGCTGGTCAACTTTTAACCCTTATAACTTCGTAACAAAAAAAAATTTTGTTCCCAAAATTGAGCTGATGTAAAGTAGACATGTGGGAAATGTTATTTATTAAGACATTTTTGTGACATATCTCTCTGATTTTAAGGGCATAAAAATTTAAAGTTTGAAAATTGCTAAATTTTCAAAATTTTCGCCATATTTCCATTTTTTTCATAATAATCGCAGGTCATATAAAAAAGGTTCCAGATTTATAACCTCATAAAGTGACAGTGGTCAGAATTGTGAAAATTGGCATGGTCATTAGGCTGCAAATTGGCTCTGTCACTAAGGGGTTAAACTGTAAAGCCAAGCTTGTAGTTTATGTTTTAACCTGTGTCAGCTGCAAGCTACAATATGTTGGCTCAACCTGTCGCAGATTTAAATCTAGACTGTCAGAACATATTGCGGGTTCTATACCTACTTCAGAGATAAAAAATAAAAACCACTCTCGGATGTCTCAAGACACTTTTTGGAAATGCATCAAGGGGATACATCAGCATTGTCAGCATGTATTATTGAATGTGTAAAAATACCCTATCGGGGAGGAGACAGAGTAGCGTTATTGCGCGCTCGGGAAATGTATTGGATAACAATACTCAATACAAGTTTCCCAGCAGGTTTGAACTATAAGACAGACCTCCTATATTATTATTAGTCTATATGAATTAAACTGACAGATTTGCAGGGAATTAAAAAAAAAAAATTAATTTTTGATTTTTTTTTCTCCCCTTCTGCATCTGTGTATGGAAAATCTGACTAGATAATATTGGGAATTTTGTGAATGCCAAACTATTGATTCATTTTGTACTTATACTCTCTCTTTATTTTTCAGTGAGAGGGATGAGAATTTTTGTGAATATACATACAAGAAGCAATTTTGTATGCATTTTCCTGATACTATATCCATTTACCATCTGCATAATTGTATACTGGATTGTATATATGGAACCTTATATATGTATTTTTATCTACTTTTTTGCTGTTATACAATGTATATATATATATATATGTTTTATTATGTGATTTTATACAGACACATGTGTTTTTGATAATTGTGTTAATTTTCATGATTGGGTGTATTATCCCTATACCTCCTTCCTTTTTGTATAAATTTTGTCTGTTTATGTATTGTTATTTGCTATGACTAAGGACCCGGTGTGGTCTGAAACGGCGTAAGCAAGATGTTTGTATGAAATTACAATAAAGGATAAAGGTTTGTAATATCATAGCCTATTTTCCTTTAATACTCCATTTTGCTGGTGACTGGACTTCCCTCTGCTTGTGTATATGGCACTCTCAAACTAGTCCTGAAAAATCTGAATTTTAATATGGCACTTCTTCCCTTCTGAGCTTTGCACTGGACCTCAAAAGTAGTTTCTGCATATGGGGTATCGGCATACTCAGTAGAAATTGCACAACAAATTTTGAGGTCCATTTTCTTCTACCTTTGTGAAAATGATAAAACATTTTATGGGAAATATATACATACCGTATATACTCATGTATAAGCCGACCCGTGTATAAGCCGACCCCCCTAATTTTGCCACAAAAAACTGGAAAACTTATTGACTCACGTATAAGCCTAGGGTGAAAAATGATTATGCCACCATATGATGCTCCACAGATTATGCCCCCATATGCTCCACAGATTATGCCCAATATGCTCCACAGATTATGCCCCATATATTCCACAGATTATGCCCCCGTATGATCCACAGATTATGCCCCATATGCTCCAGATTATGCCCCATATGTTCCACAGATTATGCCCCCATATGCTCCATATTATGCCCCCAAATGTTCCACAGATTATGCCCCATATGCTCCATATTATGCCCCCATATGCTCCAGATTATGCCCCATATGTTCCACAGCTTATGCCCCCATATGCTCCATATTATGCCCCCATATGCTCCAGATTATGCCCCATATGTTCCACAGCTTTTGCCCCCATATGCTCCATATTATGCCTCATATGCTCCAGATTATGCCCCATATGTTCCACAGCTTTTGCCCCCATATGCTCCATATTATGCCCCCATATGCTCCAGATTATGCCCCATATGTTCCACAGCTTTTGCCCCATATGCTCCATATTATGCCCCCATATGCTCCAGATTATGCCCACATATGCTCCATATTATGCCCCCATATGCTGCACAATTATGCCCCATAGTATAGGCCTCATATGCTGCTGCTGCAAAAAAAAAATGACATACTCACCTCTCGTCGCTGGGGCCAGGTGCCGGTGTCCTGAGCAGGCGGGGGGTGTCACCGCTCGCTCAGGACCCCGGCACCTGAGATATTTACCTGTCCCTCGGTCCACAGCAGCGCACTGCTCCCTCGGTCCGACTCCTCTGTGTGTGAATGATCTGGCAGGGGGCGGGGCGCGCACTAACGACGTCATCGCGCCCTCTGCCTGATCATTTACACACAGAGGAGTCGGACCGAGGGAGCAGTGCGCTGCGGTGGACCGAGGGACAGGTAAATATCACTATACTCACCCCTCCGCCGCGCATCCCTGCAGCCTCTCCTCTTCTCCCGGCGATCTCCGCAGCGCTTCAGTCCTGCAGCGGTCACGTGCTACCGCTCATTAAAGTCATGAATATGTGCATATTCATGACTTTAATGAGCGGTGCCATGTGACAGCTGCAGGAAGGAGCCGGAGATTGTGGGAGAAGCAGGGGGGCTGCAGAGACCGTGCCGGCGGAGGGGTAAGTATGATCCGACACCCCCGCTTCCCCTCCCCCGCCGACCCCCGTATATGACCCGCGTATAAGCCGAGAGGGGGACTTTCAGCCCTAAAAAATGGGCTGAAAATCTCGGCTTATACATGGGTATATACGGTATATATTTTTTATTTTCACAGATCAACGTTGCAAAATTCTGTAAAGCACCTGTGAGTTCAAGGTGCTCACCACACATCTAGATACATTTGTGGAGGGATCTAGTTTTCAAAATAGGGTCACTTGTAATTGCTTTCCAATGTTTAGGCACATCAGGGGCTCTCCAAACCCGACATGACACCTGCAGACCATTCCATCAAAGCCTGCGTTCCAAAACATTACTCCTTCCTAGTAGTTTTTCCCCACATATGGGGTATCTCCATACTCAGGAGAAACTGCACAACAGATTTTGGGGTAAATGTTCTCCCTTTACCCTTGTAAAAATTGAAATTTGGGACTAAAAGAATATTTTTGTGTGAAAAATGTGATTTTTTTTATTTTCACGACTCTGTTATAAACTTCACTTGACCACACATTTAGATAATTTCCCTGTGGGGTCTAGGTTCCAAAATAGTGTCACTTGTGGTAGATTCCCACTGTTTATGCACATTAGGGTTTCTGCAAACGTGACATGGTGTGTGCTAATTATTCCATCTTTTTTTAAATTCAAAAAGTCAAATGGTGCTCCTTCTCTTCCAAGCCTTGCTGTGCACCCAAACAGTAGTTTTACTCCAGATATTGGGTATTGGTGTTCACAGCAGAAACTGCACAACAAACTGTATGGTGCAATTTCTCCTTTTACTCTTATGAAAATGCAAAATTTGGGGCTAAAAAACATTTTTGGGGGAAAAATGTGATTTTTTAAAATTTTAACTGCTAAATGTTACAAACTTCTGTGAAGCACCTGGGTATTTAAGGTGCTCACCACACAGCTATATAAGTTCCATGAGGGGCCTAGTTTCCAAAATGGTTTCACTTGTGGGGGTCTTCCACCATTTAAGCACATCAGGGACTCTCCAAATGCGACATGGCGTCTGCTAATTATTCCAGCAAATTTTGCATTAAAAAAGTGAAATTTCATTCCTTCCCTTCCAAGCCTTGCCGTGCACCCCAAACAGTTGTTTTCGGTCACATATTGGGTATTGGCACACCCAAGATAAATTGCACAACAAATTTTAGTGGTCACATTTTCCGATTACCCTTCTAAAAATAAAAAATTAGGGTCTAAAGTAAAAATTTTGTGAAAAAAAGTAAAATGCTCATTATTTCTTTCCACATTGCATTAATTCCTGTGAAGCACCTGAAGGGTTAATAAAGTTTTTGAATGTACTTTGAACACATTGAGGGTGCAGTTTTTAGCATGGTGTCACTTTTGGGTATTTTCTGTCATGTAGACCCCTCAAAGTAACTTCAAATGTGATGTGATCCCTAAAATTGTTTTGTAAATTTTGTTGGAAAAATGAGAAATTGCTGGTCAAATTTTAATCCTTATAACTTCCGAATAAAAAAAAATGTTTAAAAAATTCTGCTGATGTAAAGTAGAGATGTGGAAAATGTCATTTATTAACTATGTTGTGTGACATAACTCTTTTAAGGGCATAAAAATTAAAAGTTTGAAAATTGCAAAATTTAAAATTTTTTGAACAAATTTCCATTTTTCCCCCCAAATTAAAGCAAGTCATATCAAACAAATTATACCACTACCATGAAGTACAATATGTCACGATAAAAAGTATAAGAATTAGTGGGATTCGTTGAAGCGTTCCAGAGTTATTACTTCATAAAGTGACATTGGTCAGTACTGTAAAATTTGGCTTGGTCATGAAGGTGACAACAGGCTCGGGGGGTGAAGGGGTTAAGTTATGTGCCAAGGCTTGTTAAAGGTGGATGTTGACTCTTAGGCTGAGGTCACACTGGCGACTAAATCGTACCACTAGAAAGCGATGAAATATCGCTTTGCAGTCGAACCAATATTAATCAATGGAGTAGCTCCCAGCATCCGATTTTTTGTGGTCCGATTTAAACGTGCGAGTGCAATCGCAGCATGCTGCGATTGTCACTGATTGTGGGTCGACTATCGCCAATGCAAGTCTATGGGAGCGATGAAAAGTGGGATTACAAACGGACCGCACGTGTGAGTTGCGATGAAATCGCATAACTTTTCCAGGTGACAGGAAACTGCCTTTGAAATTCTCAGGAAGCCTTTACATGCTAATTAGCTAAGCACATCTTAAAAAAAACAGGAAGAACGCGTACACGGAGTCCAGAAACATGGCATCTAAATGGCCCACAGTTGGTCAGAGAGGCCTGAATTGTGGGACCAGCGGATCCCAATTACAGTAATCACACGCGCAAAGAGGCTGCATGGCGAAGAATATGTGAACACATTTTCCCAGACTATGAGCAGAGATCAAGGGAGGACCAAGAGCGTATTAGTAAGTACGACATGTAACTGATATTTTTTTTTAAATGTTCTGAACAAACTAATAATGTAGGCATATGAGTTTAAATATATTTAAAATGCAGCATTATGTACCTCTTCATATTTCGAACTACACATTGATGTGTGTGTTCACAAACAATATCCATGTATATGAAAATATCATCGATGCTTCGGCATCTATTGACTACAACATTTTTTACTCCCCTTCACCTCAGATGTAGTGTCTAGGTCCTAAAATTCAAATTTATTGAGGCGTTTTGTAAAGGGCCAAGCAGTTTTGTAAATGTATCTTAGTGCTTATAACATGGACACTTCTGGTTGTATGTTGATGTCTTTTAATATTCTAAATCCCATCACACATGACCACTATTTAAATGTTCAGTGTTACAGATGTTTTTTTTTTGTTTAATATATACATATCAGTCATAATAACCGTTATGCTGTTATTAAATTTGTAGTGACAGATGTGACAAGGCGGTGGCGCAGCTGTCGGGACTGCTACCGGAGGGAGAGGCAGATGAGGGATCGTAGTGGGGCTTCAGCTTCTAAGAAGAGGAAGTATCTATATTTTGATCGCCTCAACTTCCTTGCGCCTGTGATGGAACTGCGACCGTAAGTGCATGTCTGTTGAACCACTATCATGGAAAACTTTGTTATTTGATGATTTTTAAATTATTTTATTTTTTTCCTTTCTAGGACTGAGTCTAACCTAACTGAGAGGGAGACTGGGTCAGACTCTGAAGTGCTTATAGACCCCATTGGTGATGGGACAGAGGAGGCAGGCTCTTCCTCTGCAGCATGTTCTTCCACACAAGCAGCACCACCACCAGCTGCAGGAGCTGAGGAGTCACAAACCCAGCAGCCAGAACATGAGGACCTACCTCAGAGCAGCAGCCCTAATAGGCCTCAGGATGTGTCTCCTCCTCCTTCCCAACGCACAAGACGAGGTAGGCGGCGACGAGAAGGAGTGGATTCTGTGACAAGGAGGCAGGTGGACCGAGGAGTTCTGGACTATTTGTCCAGTGTAGCAAATGATGATGGGGAGGAGGCATTTTCCCGCAGTCTGGCCTGTTACCTTCGGGCTATTCCAAGACAGCACAGACTGCGGATCAGAGGCGGACTGCAGATTGTTGTGGATGCTGGAACAGCGCCTAATGATCCAAGCAACCTACTAGATTATCTAGAAAGATGGCAGGTTGGTCCTGAAAATGTCTTAAGGTTGTTTGGACCCCAGCCCTCACAATCTGCTTCAGCCTCTGATCCTCCTCCTCATCATCATCCTCCTCCTCCACCTCCTCCTTGTGTCCAACAGAACCCAACTCCTCCTCCTCATCCTACTGCAGCTCCTTCATACTACGGAGCTACCCAGCTCCAAGCCATGGGACAGAGTGGCCATGCACAATATGCCCACTCTAACATACCCAATGTTGTTGGCTGGCCACAACATGGATATGTTAGACATGGGCATATTGGGGGTCATTCTGGTACTGCTCAGTCATATCAATATGACTATGAGCAGCAATTCCCTATGTACCCCTACCCACAAGGCCATCAGGATGCAGCCAGTAACCCAGCTGGTACCTTGGGTTCTGCACCAGCTCAGGGTCAAACACAGGTTGCAGATAGTGGAAGGCCTAACACACAACCTGGCCCTCCATCCTCCCTACCACCAAGCTACCATCAATTGTAGCTGTAATAACCTTTTTTGATGCTTTTTTATTTGTATTTAAGTTATATATATTTTTTTTTCATATTGACAATGTTATAAATATTTTATTGTTATCTTTGGACATGTTGGTCCGGTTTACAAAACATATCAGCCACTAAAAGGCTCCAAAAAATACACTAATGAGTAAAATTAGTGAAGTGCCATTGGTTGTCTGTGATTATTCTTATATGTTATGTCCTGTCTAAAGTAGGGTAAAGTGGACATAAAAGAATTACAGTCTTCCATGAATTGATTAATCACAAGTAAGTTTATGGTATCATATAACATAAAACACACTACATAGCTATGGCCTCCTCTTGCCAAGGAATAGCACCAGCAGGGGAAACAAAAAAATTGGTCAATAAGTCACGGACTTTGAGTCCAGAAGGGGGACGACGAGGATGGATGACTGGTCTCATAGGCCTCGTCATATTATCAGACTCAAGGTCAGGCATATCGGCTGATGAGCATTCATGCATTCTAGTAAAATTATGTAGTACCACACATGCTTGGACTACAAGATTAACATTTGAATCACTTAGCTGAATGGCTGATTGTAGGACACGCCATTTGGCTGTAAGACTACCAAATGTGCACTCCACCAGGCGTCGTGCACGAGAAAGCCGATAATTAAATATGCGTCGCCAATGGTTCAGATTGCGACGAGGATATGGCCTCATAACATGATGAGTTAATTGGAAGGCTTCATCCGCTACTACAACATATGGCACTGCATCCATATTTGACTGTGGAAGTTGACATGGTGGTGGTAAGTCCAATTGGTTATTGCGTAGCCGCCGACCTATAATGGAAGAATTGAAGACTCTGGAGTCTCCAGTCCTTCCGTAGGCCCCAATGTCTACAATTATGAAGCGGTAGTTACTGTCGATCAAGGCCAACAAAACTATAGAAAAATATTGCTTATAATTGTAGAATTGTGTCCCTGAGTTCGGCGGCTTACGCACACGTATGTGCTTCCCGTCCAGGGCTCCAATACAGTGTGGAAAATGACTGTTTTGTTGAAATCCATGTGAAATCCTCAACCAATCTTCCATTTTGGGCTCTGGCATCACCTCTTTATTTAGTCTTGACCAAATTTGTCCACAAGTAGAGCTGACTATTCCGGAAATGGTGGATTTCCCTATTAAAAACTCTAAATGCAGAGCAGCATATGAGAGTCCAGTGGAAAGGAACCTGCAATACAGAAACAACAACAAACATGTACACATCAGACAAACAAAATACAAGCACTGCATTAACCAAATTTAAACAGTGGACATTTGTTTACTCACCCATTCACTTAATGTTATGACTTACAAACCATTATGACTGCTACACACAAGCATATAGGGAAAAGGGCAAAATGTAATAATGGCATTGGGTACAGTATGTTAAGATGAACAAAGTAAGAACAATGTTAAAGTTGTTCAATTCTGGAAAACATCATTAACATATCGTTGACACACATACCGTAATGTTAGAAGAAGCCTTTCCTCAGCAGAAATTGAAGGACGCATCCTGGTGTTCTGAAAGGTGATTCCAGGGCGCAATATGTCAAGCAAAATATCAAAGGTGCCAACACTCATGCGACAATAGCCAAAAAACTTGTCTGGATTCCTACGCAGTGTCGAATACAGGCGCTCAAAATGCCCTTTGCTGATCCTTCGCATCACAAGGGGATGCACCCACATCCTTCTGCGGATTCTGGGAGAAACAACTACAGGGTATGACTCCCCAAAACTTCTGGATAGCAGCCAATAGTACAGCAGACGCTCAGTTCTATTAAACATTAGTCTGTCACTCATAATTGTAACTTAGCAGCAACACAACAGGAACCACTAAGAAGCCAAACACTCCACGGCAACGTTGGGAGGGTAAGAACAGTCAAACCACGCTTAAATATGGGTCTGGCTCATTATTCAAATTATTTGCAGGCCTCAAAACCGTTAAAACGGTAGTCGCTGGGTAATCAGATGTGAAACGTAAGCGTACATGCTTCAAAATCGCATCACCTACTAAAAATCGGATGCCAGTCGCATCAATGTTCATGAAATTTTAATCCGATTATTGACCGACTAAAACGGTCCGATTTTTTAGACGTTGTGTGTGACTCCAGCCTTAGGGTTTCTACCTCCAATAGGCGGCTGTGTAGCCCTGGTACACAATACCAGGAGGATGAGTGGAGAGGTAACGGTTAAGGGCTCTTCATGATATCATGTACACTTCGGACACACCCACCAGGGGTGTGGAAGGGAGTGCTAAGTAGTCTGAGTTCAGTTCAGTCAGTGACTCGAAGGAGTGAGGAAGTGCAGTCTTTGTGCAGTTCAGAAAGTGGAGGCCAGTACAGGTGAGCCAGTTCACCTCAGCCTGTCAGAGCTGTGCCCCACTATTAGACGGACTGAGATATCTATTAAGAGTTGAGCATATCGAAGGGCATAGTGGAAGAGAACAGAGGAGTGCCATAAGTATAGGATACCTGCACATTGTTACCGGTCACTGGGGACCGAAGGATCACTAAAGCTTCACGCTTAGTGGTAAGAAAACCAGAGGCTTATCGGACCTTAGGTCGTGGCAAGCATCCCTGAAGAGTCAGTACGTATCTGGGGTCAGGAGAGTGAGAACCTTGAGCCTGATCAGCAAGAATAGGAACTCAGCTCTCTCACAGGAAGGCTCCGACCACAAAAACTGACCGGGCAGAACAGCTTTGGAATAGCTGGAGTTATAGAGGGAACTACGCTTCAGGCTGGTTGGACTCATCAACATTGGACAGTAAAGGAGGCCCCTAACTTGCTTAGCCGTTGCCTCAAAGCTCATCCTCCATCAACCCCATCAGCCTCCCTGGGACCTGCCTTACCATCTTACAAGTAAAGGTATGGAAAGACGCTGACAGTGTGAGACTGAGTTATTTAATTGCATGCCTGCACAACCCCACCGTAACCATCGACCTGAGGGAAGAGTCCCACCTGTAGGGGACCCGACATCTAGCTGCCTCACCATCCCCTCAGAGATCTACAGCAGCGCTGGTATAAATTACCAGAAGACTACAGGTGGCGTCACGAACTGTAAATATATCTATCCCCTGTAAATATTCCCCCAACATACGCCAGACCGCCAGGGCCACAGACCGAGCCACCGCTACCTGTGACAATCCCCATAGACTTCCACGGGCTCGGCTCTGAGTACCCCATTGCCCTGGTAACCCACAATTGTGGTGGCGGGTCGACACACGGCAAGTTCTCTTCCTCTCTAAAGAGGTTATTTGCATATTTGCATATTTAAATTCCAGTAGGAGCATTGCATGGCCTAGAAGTCTCTTTACACCAGCTTGGCATTCTCCACAAAGAGAAATCGATTGTACGGCGCATTCACAGACATTGTACAACACGTACGCATCGTTTCTGGACCCCATATAATATTATGTACCAATTTATGGCTCACATTTAGTAGAATGTCTTCCTTTATTGCCACCATTTAGTAAACTGTCCCTCTTTTTTAATCTCTTTATATGGAAATTAAAGGTAAATAAAAAACATGATTCTACTCATCTACCCTTGCTACCATGATTTGCAACTCCTTCCTCCTCCATCCATCATCACAGGAGTAATTACTTCACTTCATTGTGCTGTCTGCAATGTCTTTTGATGCTGCTGGCCTCTGATAGGTGGGTTTCATGTACAGATAATATAGGGGAATTGTTTGTTTTCTGCTCCATAATAATTTTCAACTGGATAGCCATCTGAGGATGCACGTCCAGCTGAAACTAGCGGAGGTAGTGGCAGGTGTTGCAACCATAATTATTACTCCTCGGTTCAGAGGCCCACTGTCAGCCCACTTGGGAATTTCCCTGTCCCACGGTGGGCTAGTCCAAGCTTATATACAGTACAGACCAAAAGTCTGGACACACCTTCTCATTTAATGATTTTTCTGTATTTTCATGGCTATGAAAATTGTAGAATCACACTGAAGGCATCAAAACTATGAATTAACACATGTGGAATTATACATTACACTTTACAAAAAAGTGTGAAACAACTGAAAATATGTCTTATATTCTAGGTTCTTCAAAGTAGCCACCTTTTGCTTTGATTACTGCTTTGCATGCAGAAAAGGTGAACGGATGGACTCTACATGCCTGGTTCCCACCGTGAAGCATCGAGAAGGTGGTGTGATGATGTGGGGGTGCTTTCCTGGTGACACTGTTGGGGATTTATTCAAAATTGAAGGCATACTGAACCAGCATGGCTACCACAGCATCTTGCAGCGGCATGCTATTCCATCCGGTTTGAGTTTAGTTGGACCATCATTTATTTTTCAACAGGGCAATGACCCCAAACACACCTCCAGGCTGTGTAAGGGCTATTTGACCAAGAAGGAGAGTGTTGGGGTGCAATGCCAGATGACCTGGTGTAACGGGTCTGGGAGGCGGAACCTCTGAGCTTTATTATACAAGGAGGCTTTCCTTGTAAAGGAGCGGGTGGCACCCGGGAGACGGACAGGAAGTCACTGCAAGTGATGGGAGCAGTCTCTGGATAGACAGGCGGGTAGTCACGGCAAGTGACCGGGCAGTCTCTGGATAGACAGGTGGGTAGTCACGGCAAGTGACCGGGGCAGTCTCTGGGTAGACAGGCAGGTAGTCACGGCAAGTGACCGGGGCAGTCTCTGGATAGACAGGCGGGTAGTCACGGCAAGTGACCGGGGCAGTCTCTGGGTAGACAGGCAGGTAGTCACGGCAAGTGACCGGGGCAGTCTCTGGATAAACAGGCAGGCAAGGGGCCGGGGCAGTCTCTGAATGGACAGGTATATACGACCTGAGATGGTGGAGCCTCCCGGTAGGCTAGCAGGCAGATGACAGATGAGCGCCCCCAAGTGAGCAGGCGAGAGTCTCTGGAATAGCCGATGAACACCACAGGTGATGGCCGAACCTCCAGGTAGGCTTGCAGGCAGATGGCAGATGAGCCCCCAA
>JARQOD010000005.1:377523825-377535586 GCA_033576555.1 Oophaga sylvatica
AATATGTGGGAGAAAACTACTGTATGGGCGCACGTCAGGGCTCGGAAGGGAAGTAGTGACGTTTTGGATTGCAGACTTTGATGGAATGGTCTGGGGGCGTCATGTCACATTTGGAGAGCCCCTGATGCACCTATACAGTGGAAACCCCCCACAAGTGACCCCATTTTGGCAAATAGACCCCACAAGGAACTTATCTAGATGTGTGGTGAGCACTTTGAACCCGAAGTGCTTCACAGAAGTTTATAACGTACAGCCGTAAAAATAAAAAATCCATTTTTTTTTACAAAATGATTTTTTTCGCCCCCAATATTTTATTTTCACAAGGGTAACAGGAGAAATTGGACCCCAAAAGTTGTTGTCCAATTTTTCCTGAGTCCGCTGATACCCAATATGTGGGAGAAAACTACTGTAATGGGCGCACGTCAGGGCTCGGAAGGGAAGTAGTGACGTTTTGGATTGCAGACTTTGATGGAATGGTCTGGGGCGCTCATGTCGCATTTGGAGAGCCCCTGATGCGCCTAAACAGTGGAAACCCCCCACAAGTGACCCCATTTTGGAAAATAGACCCCACAAGGAACTTGTCTAGATGTGTGGTGAGCACTTTGAACCCCGAAGTGCTTCACAGAAGTTTATAACGCACAGCCGTAAAAATAAAAAATCCTTTTTTTTTTTGCAAAAATGATTTTTTTGCCCCAATATTTATTTTTACAAGGGCAACAGGAAAAATTGGACCCCAAAAGTTGTTGTCCAATTTGTCCTGAGTACGCTGATATCCAATATGTGGGAGAAAACTACTGTATGGGTACACGTTGGGGCTCGGAAGGGAAGTAGTGACGTTTTGGATTGCAGACTTTGATGGAATGGTCTGGGGGCGTCATGTCGCATTTGGAGAGCCCCTGATGCGCCTAAACAGTGGAAATCCCCAACAAGTGACCCCATTTTGGAAAATAGACCCCACAAGGAACTTATCTAGATGTGTGGTGAGCGCTAAGAAGCCCAAGTGCTTCACAGAAGTTTATAATGTACAGCCGTAAAAAAACAAAAAATAATTTTTTTTGTACAAAAATGATATTTTCGCCCCAGTTTTTTATTTTCCCAAGGGTAGCAGAAGAAATAGGACAAATTGCACAATAACTCTTGGGGTCCAGAGTACGCTGATACCCCATATGTGGGATAAACTACTGTTTGGACGCATGGCAGAGCTGAGAAGTGAAGGAGCACCGTTTGACTTTTTCAACGCAGAATTCGCTGGAATTGAGATCAGACGCCATGTCACATTTGGAGAGCCCCTGATGTGCCTAAACAGCGGAAACCCCCCAATTCTAACTCCAACCCTAACCCCAACACACCCCTAACCCTAGTCCCAACCCTAACCACAAACCTAACCCTAACACACCCCTAATCCCAACCCTAACCCTAATCCTAACTTTAGCGCCATCCCTAACCCTAACTTTAGCCCTAACCCTAACCCTAATGGGAAAATGGAAATAAATACTTTTTTTAAATTTTATTATTTTTCCCTTACTAAGGGGGTGATAAAGGGGGTTTGATTTACTATTTATAGCGGGTTTTTATGATTGGCAGCTGTCATGCTAAAAGACGCTTTTTATTGCAAAAATAGTTTTTGCATCATCACATTTTGAGAGCTATAATTTTTGCATATTTTGTCCCACAGAGTCATGTGAGGTCTTATTTTTTGCGGGACGAGTTGACGTTTTTATTGGTACCATTTTGAGCACGTGACGTTTTTTGATCGCTTTTTATTTCGATTTTTGGGAGGTTAGAATGAACAAAAATCAGCAATTCATGAATTTCTTTTGGGGGAGGCGTTTATACCGTTCCGCGTGTGGTAAAATTGATAAAGCAGTTTTATTCTTCGGGTCAGTATGATTATGGCGATACCTCATTTATATCATTTTTTCATGTTTTGGCGCTTTTATAGAATAAAAACAATTTTATATAAAAAATAATTATTTTTGCATCGCTTTATTCTGCGAGCTATAACTTTTTTATTTTTTTGCAGATGATGCTGTATGATGGCTCGTTTTTTGCGGGACAAGATGACGTTTTCAGCAGTACCATGTGTTTTTATATCGGTCTTTTTGATCGTGTGTTATTCCACTTTTTGTTCGGCGGTATGATGATAAAGCATTGATTTTTTGCTTCGTTTTTTTTTTTTAAGGGGTTCACTAAAGGGGTTAACTAGTGGGACAATTTTATAGGGGGGGTCGTTACGGACGTGGCGATACCAAATATGTGTACTTTTATTGCTTTGTTTTTTTTATTTACAGGAAGAAGTGAATTTATTGGGGAATATATATATTTTTTTTATTTTTTTGGATTTTTTTTTAAAACATGTTTATTTTTATTTTTTAACTTTTTTACTTTGTCCCAGGGTGGGACATCACAGTATTTTATCAGATCGCTGGTGTGACAGTGTGCACAGCACTCTGTCACACCAGCGATCGCTCAGGCAGTGCAGCAGGCTTCTCAGTGCCTGCTCTCGGCAGGCACTGAGGTAGCCGCCTCCCTCCAGGACCCCGGCGCCATCTTGGATCTGGGTCCTGAGAGGGAGGAAGCCCTCAGAACAGCGCGATCACATCGCGCTGCTCTGAGGGTCTCAGGGGGGCGCGCAGGGAGCCCCAACCCTGCGCGATCCTCCCCTGTGCCCCCAGTACACCGCGATCATGTTTGATCGCGGTGTGCAAGGGGTTAATGTGCCGGGAGCGGTCCGTGACTGCTCCTGACACACAGTCATGGGTGTCAGCTGTGATAATCAGCTGACACCCGGGCGCGATCGGCTGCGCTCCCCCCGGGAGCGCGTCCGATCGCACGAGACGTACTATCCCGTCCATGGTCATACGGGCCCAGGTACCATGGACGGGATAGTACGTCCGATGGCAGTAAGGGGTTAATAATGGATAGGTATCTTATTGAAGTCTCTCTATTATTAACCGGGCTTAATATCACCTTACAATAGCAAGGTGATATTAACCCCTTATTACCCCATATCCCACCGCTACAGGGGAGTGGGAAGAGAGGGGCTAAGTGCCGGAATTGGCGCATCGTATAGATGGGGCGGCTGGGTGCTGGTATTTTTAGCCAGGGGGGGGGCGCCAATATCCATGGCCCCTTCCTAGGCTATGAATATCAGCCCGCAGCTGTCTGCCTAGCCTTTCTTGCTCTAAATTATAGGGTGACCCCACGTAATTTTAATAGCCAGTGAAGGCTAGCTGTGGGCTGATATTCATAGCCTGGGAAGATCCATGGGTATTAACCCCTTGTCAGGCCTGAAATATTGGCCCCGGCTGTCGGCTTTCCCCCTCTGGCGCAGAAAATTGTGCTGGAGCCCACGCCATCTTTTTTCCTATTTTTTTTATTAACTATATTGCGTTAAGATTTTGTGTGTGTGTATGTGTGTGTCTTTAACTATTTATGTACCATTTTATCTATTATCTATCTATCTATCTACCTATATATCTTTCTGTCTATCTATATATCTATCTTCATATTATCATATCTATTATCACTATCTATTATTACTATACATCTATCTATGTATTATCTATCTATCTATCATCTATCTATCTATCTATCTATCTATCTATCTATCTATCTATCTATCTATCTATCTATCTATCTTCTATCTATCTATCTATCTATCTATCTATCTATCTATCTATCTATCTACTGGTATCTATTATCTGTCTATCTCTATCTGTGTGTGTGTAATGGAGTGTGGGTTGGACAAATGTAAAAGAGGAGGTTGGACAAGAAATGACATCACAAATCTTTTTTTTGTTAAATAACATATCTTTATTTAGCTGTAAAAACCGCATACAAAAGCGCATGAGAAAAAAGCATGAAAAACCGCGTCAAAACCATGTCAAAAAAGGACATTCGTTTTCTGCCAAGAGGTGCGGATTCGGCTAGGAAAAATCCCCAGGCAAATCCGCAACGTGTGCACAGGCCCTTAGGGGAATACTCAATTTTTACTCAGATCCGAAAATAAAGCACTATTCCCAATTACATGATCTTTGTTTTCTCATTTTGACTCTCATAGTTGAGTTCTACAGTACCTATGATGTAAATTACAGGCCTCCCTAATCTTTTTAAGTGGGAGAAATGGCACAATTGGTTGCTGAATAAATACTTTTTTTCCCCATTGTATAACATCATGTCCATCATGTCACATTATTAGTATCCTGTTCAGTAATGTTACATGTATAACGTCATGTCATGTTACTAGTATCTGATTGAGTCATGTTACATGTTTAGTATCATGTTACATTACTAGTATCTTATTGAGTCATGTTACATGTTTAGTATCATGTTACATTACTAGTATCTGATTGAGTCATGTTACATGTTTAGTATCATGTTACATTACTAGTATCTGATTGAGTCATGTTACATGTTTAGTATCATGTTACATTAGTAGTATCTTATTGAGTCATGTTACATGTTTAGCATCATGTTACATTACTAGTATCTTATTGAGTCATGTTACATGTTTAGTATCATGTTACATTACTAGTATCTTATTGAGTCATGTTACATGTTTAGTATCATGTTACATTACTAGTATCTGATTGAGTCATGTTACATGTTTAGTATCATGTTACATTACTAGTATCTGATTGAGTCATGTTACATGTTTAGTATCATGTTACATTACTAGTATCTGATTGAGTCATGTTACATGTTTAGTATCATGTTATATTACTAGTATCTTATTGAGTCATGTTACATGTTTAGTATCATGTTACATTACTAGTATCTGATTGAGTCATGTTACATGTTTAGTATCATGTTACATTACTAGTATCTGATTGAGTCATGTTACATGTTTAGTATCATGTTATATTACTAGTATCTTATTGAGTCATGTTACATGTTTAGTATCATGTTACATTACTAGTATCTGATTGAGTCATGTTACATGTTTAGTATCATGTTACATTACTAGTATCTGATTGAGTCACGTTACATGTTTAGTATCATGTTACATTACTAGTATCTTATTGAGTCATGTTACATGTTTAGTATCATGTTACATTACTAGTATCTGATTGAGTCATGTTACATGTTTAGTATCATGTTACATTACTAGTATCTTATTGAGTCACGTTACATGTTTAGTATCATGTTACATTACTAGTATCTTATTGAGTCATGTTACATGTTTAGTATCATGTTACATTACTAGTATCTGATTGAGTCATGTTACATGTTTAGTATCATGTTACATTACTAGTATCTTATTGAGTCATGTTACATGTTTAGTATCATGTTACATTACTAGTATCTGATTGAGTCATGTTACATGTTTAGTATCATGTTACATTACTAGTATCTTATTGAGTCATGTTACATGTTTAGTATCATGTTACATTACTAGTATCTGATTGAGTCATGTTACATGTTTAGTATCATGTTACATTAGTAGTATCTTATTGAGTCATGTTACATGTTTAGTATCATGTTACATTACTAGTATCTTATTGAGTCATGTTACATGTTTAGTATCATGTTACATTACTAGTATCTTATTGAGTCATGTTACATGTTTAGTATCATGTTACATTACTAGTATCTTATTGAGTCAAGTTACATGTTTAGTATCATGTTACATTACTAGTATCTTATTGAGTCATGTTACATGTTTAGTATCATGTTACATTAGTAGTATCTTATTGAGTCATGTTATATGTTTAGTATCATGTTACATTAGTAGTATCTGATTGAGTCATGTTACATGTTTAGTATCATGTTACATTACTAGTATCTTATTGAGTCATGTTACATGTTTAGTATCATGTTACATTACTAGTATCTTATTGAGTCATGTTACATGTTTAGTATCATGTTACATTACTAGTATCTATTGAGTCATGTTACATGTTTAGTATCATGTTACATTACTAGTATCTGATTGAGTCATGTTACATGTTTAGTATCATGTTACATTACTAGTATCTTATTGAGTCATGTTACATGTTTAGTATCATGTTACATTATTAGTATCTTATTGAGTCATGTTACATGTTTAGTATCATGTTACATTACTAGTATCTGATTGAGTCATGTTACATGTTTAGTATCATGTTACATTACTAGTATCTTATTGAGTCATGTTACATGTTTAGTATCATGTTACATTACTAGTATCTGATTGAGTCATGTTACATGTTTAGTATCATGTTACATTAGTAGTATCTTATTGAGTCATGTTACATGTTTAGTATCATGTCACATTACTAGTATCTTATTGAGTCATGTTACATGTTTAGTATCATGTTACATTAATAGTATCTTATTGAGTCATGTTACATGTTTAGTATCATGTCACATTACTAGTATCTTATTGAGTCATGTTACATGTTTAGTATCATGTACATTACTAGTATCTTATTGAGTCATGTTACATGTTTAGTATCATGTTACATTACTAGTATCTTATTGAGTCATGTTACATGTTTAGTATCATGTTACATTACTAGTATCTTATTGAGTCATGTTACATGTTTAGTATCATGTTACATTACTAGTATCTTATTGAGTCATGTTACATGTTTAGTATCATGTTACATTACTAGTATCTTATTGAGTCATGTTACATGTTTAGTATCATGTTACATTACTAGTATCTTATTGAGTCATGTTACATGTTTAGTATCATGTTACATTACTAGTATCTTATTGAGTCATGTTACATGTTTAGTATCATGTTACATTACTAGTATCTTATTGAGTCATGTTACATGTTTAGTATCATGTTACATTACTAGTATCTTATTGAGTCAATGTTACATGTTTAGTATCATGTACATTACTAGTATCTTATTGAGTCATGTTACATGTTTAGTATCATGTTACATTACTAGTATCTTATTGAGTCAAGTTACATGTTTAGTATCATGTCACATTACTAGTATCTTATTGAGTCATGTTACATGTTTAGTATCATGTTACATTAGTAGTTATTTATTGAGTCATGTTACATGTTTAGTATCATGTTACATTACTAGTATCTTATTGAGTCATGTTACATGTTTAGTATCATGTTACATTACTAGTATCTTATTGAGTCATGTTACATGTTTAGTATCATGTTACATTACTAGTATCTTGATTGAGTCATGTTACATGTTTAGTATCATGTTACATTATAGTATCTTATTGATCATGTTACATGTTTAGTTCATGTTACATTACTAGTATCTATTGAGTCATGTTACATTTAGTATCATGTTACATTATAGTATCTTATTGAGTCATGTTACATGTTTAGTATCATGTTACATTACTAGTATCTTATTGAGTCAAGTTACATGTTTAGTATCATGTTACATTACTAGTATCTTATTGAGTCATGTTACATGTTTAGTATCATGTTACATTAGTAGTATCTTATTGAGTCATGTTACATGTTTAGTATCATGTTACATTACTAGTATCTTATTGAGTCATGTTACATGTTTAGTATCATGTTACATTACTAGTATCTTATTGAGTCATGTTACATGTTTAGTATCATGTTACACTAGTAATTTTTTATTGCATAATGTTACATGTTTAGACTTGTATATCTTTACTTCATCTATTATCTTGCTCAGTATACTCATGTTCTATTACTGTGTAGAAATGAGGGTCCCAGGATTGTGGACCCAAACATAACACATACAGTATGTTTAATTTTGGATTACATAAAGGCTTGCAAATACTTGTCATATATGAGTGTCAATTTCTTTAGCACAAATTTGTACATGGATTGGAAACCTAATCAGGCATCCAGAAGTGCCATATAGCCTACACAACTATTGCTGTAATTGTGGCAGTGGATTATTACTGCCAGCGCTGCATAAAACTTTCAGCTCCACCAAAACCCTCCTGAATTTATATAATGTCACTGTGTAAACATTTTCATCTGACCTATGTGTGATTAGAACTAATACTAGTATCATATTGCAAATGCATTATGTTTGATGTCAAAGCGTAAAAAAAAATATTTTTAATTGTCTGATCAGTTGCTTGTGTGATCATTCCTTAAAAGTGAAAGATAAAAATAATTATTTGTCTTTCTGTCATAAAATCTGATTATTCAGAGCTATAAAATGTCTGGGTGCTTAAATAACAGGTTTAAAATGTTTAATGAAACAGTTAACAAGGCATAATGGTTGCTAAATGTGTTTATTCATCAAATCCTCGCATAGCTTTTAACTCTATTATAATTCCTTTGGTGTTAAGTGTTACACCACTTTCAAGTGACTAATTTGTTCCTTTGAGAATATAAAGTTTTACAATTTATGTGTTACATTTCTCCTTTCAAGTACAATTTTTCAGAGCAACAAATATTAAGAACTATCTTTTTTTTCAGGTTGTTATCTCACAAAAGGTACAAAAAGCCAGAATATTATTTTAAATAGCATCTATTATCAAAATGCTATTTTGATGACACCTACGACTCATAAATATGTTATATCACTAAATATAGGAGTTATTTATTTTGTATAATCTACAAGGAATACAATGCTGTAGGACAAATTAGAGGGCATCCATACTGTATATATGTTAAATTAAATAAATGTTAATGTATTTTTTTTATTCTTTATAATTTTTTTATTTACACTATTCTAATGCGTGCTTATTATTACTAGAATTATAGCAATAATTGCAGTTTATAAAATATACAGCTGTTGACATACTTGTCCATGCAGTGCTTTTCTTTGTCCAAATTGAAATGTGCATGTTGTAAATAGAGACTGAGGGCAGCAAAACCATGAAGGAATTTTATTATTTTTCCCTTACTAAGGGGTGATAAAGGGGGTTTTGATTTACTATTTATAGCGGGTTTTTATGATTGGCAGCTGTCATGCTAAAAGACGCTTTTTATTGCAAAAATAGTTTTTGCATCATCACATTTTGAGAGCTATAATTTTTGCATATTTTGTCCCACAGAGTCATGTGAGGTCTTATTTTTTGCGGGACGAGTTGACGTTTTTATTGGTACCATTTTTGAGCACGTGACGTTTTTTGATCGCTTTTTATTTCGATTTTTGGGAGGTTAGAATGAACAAAAATCAGCAATTCATGAATTTCTTTTGGGGGAGGCGTTTATACCGTTCCGCGTGTGGTAAAATTGATAAAGCAGTTTTATTCTTCGGGTCAGTATGATTATGGCGATACCTCATTTATATCATTTTTTCATGTTTTGGCGCTTTTATAGAATAAAAACAATTTTATATAAAAAATAATTATTTTTGCATCGCTTTATTCTGCGAGCTATAATTTTTTATTTTTTTGCAGATGATGCTGTATGATGGCTCGTTTTTTGCGGGACAAGATGACGTTTTCAGCAGTACCATGTGTTTTTATATCGGTCTTTTTGATCGTGTGTTATTCCACTTTTTGTTCGGCGGTATGATGATAAAGCATTGATTTTTTGCTTCGTTTTTTTTTTTTAAGGGGTTCACTAAAGGGGTTAACTAGTGGGACAATTTTATAGGGGGGGTCGTTACGGACGTGGCGATACCAAATATGTGTACTTTTATTGCTTTGTTTTTTTTTTTTACAGGAAGAAGTGAATTTATTGGGGAATATATATATTTTTTTTATTTATTTTGGATTTTTTTTTAAAACATGTTTATTTTTATATTTTTAACTTTTTTACTTTGTCCCAGGGGGACATCACAGTATTTTATCAGATCGCTGGTGTGACAGTGTGCACAGCACTCTGTCACACCAGCGATCGCTCAGGCAGTGCAGCAGGCTTCTCAGTGCCTGCTCTCGGCAGGCACTGAGGTAGCCGCCTCCCTCCAGGACCCCGGCGCCATCTTGGATCTGGGTCCTGAGAGGGAGGAAGCCCTCAGAACAGCGCGATCACATCGCGCTGCTCTGAGGGTCTCAGGGGGGCGCGCAGGGAGCCCCAACCCTGCGCGATCCTCCCCTGTGCCCCCAGTACACCGCGATCATGTTTGATCGCGGTGTGCAAGGGGTTAATGTGCCGGGAGCGGTCCGTGACTGCTCCTGACACACAGTCATGGGTGTCAGCTGTGATAATCAGCTGACACCCGGGCGCGATCGGCTGCGCTCCCCCCGGGAGCGCGTCCGATCGCACGAGACGTACTATCCCGTCCATGGTCATACGGGCCCAGGTACCATGGACGGGATAGTACGTCCGATGGCAGTAAGGGTTAATAATGGATAGTATCTTATTGAAGTCTCTCTATTATTAACCGGGCTTAATATCACCTTACAATAGCAAGGTGATATTAACCCCTTATTACCCCATATCCCACCGCTACAGGGAGTGGGAAGAGAGGGGCTAAGTGCCGGAATTGGCGCATCGTATAGATGGGGCGGCTGGGTGCTGGTATTTTTAGCCAGGGGGGGGGCGCCAATATCCATGGCCCCTTCCTAGGCTATGAATATCAGCCCGCAGCTGTCTGCCTAGCCTTTCTTGCTCTAAATTATAGGGTGACCCCACGTAATTTTAATAGCCAGTGAAGGCTAGCTGTGGGCTGATATTCATAGCCTGGGAAGATCCATGGGTATTAACCCCTTGTCAGGCCTGAAATATTGGCCCCGGCTGTCGGCTTTCCCCCTCTGGCGCAGAAAATTGTGCTGGAGCCCACGCCATCTTTTTTCCTATTTTTTTTATTAACTATATTGCGTTAAGATTTTGTGTGTGTGTATGTGTGTGTCTTTAACTATTTATGTACCATTTTATCTATTATCTATCTATCTATCTACCTATATATCTTTCTGTCTATCTATATATCTATCTTTCTATATATATATTTCTAACTATCTATTATCCATCTATCTATGTATTTTCTATCTATCTATCTATCTATCTATCTATCTATCTATCTATCTATCTATCTATTATCTATCTATCTATCTATCTATCTATCTATCTATCTATCTCTCATATCTATCTATCTATCTATCTATCTATCTATCTATCTATCTATCTATCTATCTATCTATCTATCTATCTATCTATCTATCTATCTATCTATCTACTGGTATCTATTATCTGTCTATCTCTATCTGTGTGTGTGTAATGGAGTGTGGGTTGGACAAATGTAAAAGAGGAGGTTGGACAAGAAATGACATCACAAATCTTTTTTTTTGTTAAATAACATAATCTTTATTTAGCTGTAAAAACCGCATACAAAAGCGCATGAGAAAAAAGCATGAAAAACCGCGTCAAAACCATGTCAAAAAAGGACATTCGTTTTCTGCCAAGAGGTGCGGATTCGGCTAGGAAAAATCCCCAGGCAAATCCGCAACGTGTGCACAGGCCCTTAGGGGAATACTCAATTTTTACTCAGATCCGAAAATAAAGCACTATTCCCAATTACATGATCTTTGTTTTCTCATTTTGACTCTCATAGTTGAGTTCTACAGTACCTATGATGTAAATTACAGGCCTCCCTAATCTTTTTAAGTGGGAGAAATGGCACAATTGGTTGCTGAATAAATACTTTTTTTCCCCATTGTATAACATCATGTCCATCATGTCACATTATTAGTATCCTGTTCAGTAATGTTACATGTATAACGTCATGTCATGTTACTAGTATCTGATTGAGTCATGTTACATGTTTAGTATCATGTTACATTACTAGTATCTTATTGAGTCATGTTACATGTTTAGTATCATGTTACATTACTAGTATCTGATTGAGTCATGTTACATGTTTAGTATCATGTTACATTACTAGTATCTGATTGAGTCATGTTACATGTT
>JARQOD010000005.1:377535686-377577625 GCA_033576555.1 Oophaga sylvatica
AAATTAAATAAATGTTAATGTATTTTTTTTATTCTTTATAATTTTTTTATTTACACTATTCTAATGCGTGCTTATTATTACTAGAATTATAGCAATAATTGCAGTTTATAAAATATACAGCTGTTGACATACTTGTCCATGCAGTGCTTTTCTTTGTCCAAATTGAAATGTGCATGTTGTAAATAGAGACTGAGGGCAGCAAAACCATGAAGGAACACATTTGGAAACAAAGAGTAAAGAAATATGTGTGAAACAAGCCATAATATGTGTTCAACCTTGGATTCTTCAAATTACCCCCCATTTCACTCTCATGACATCATTACACGTTCTTGGGATTCTCACAATCAGCTCCATCAGGATCGACTTCTTAACAGTCTTGAATGCATTCACAGAGGTGCTGAGTACTTATTAACTCCTTTGTCTTCGTTCTGAGGCCCAACTTGTCCCAAATCTTCACAACTGGATTGTGGTTGGGCACTTGTTGAGGCCATGTCATCTTATGCAGCAATCCATCCCTTCTTCACTTTATTATGTGACCTTCCTTGGTAACAAAGCTTTTACATAGCCTGGAGGTGTATTTTGAGTCATTGTTCGGTTGCAACACAAATGATGGTCAAACTAAGTACAAACCAGATAAGGTACAGTACAGACCAAAAGTTTGGACACACCTTCTCATTCAAAGATTTTTCTGTATTTTCATGACTATGAAATTTGTAGAATCACACTGAAGGCATCAAAACTATGAATTAACACATGTGGAATTATACATTACACTTTACAAAAAAGTGTAAAACAACTGAAAATATGTCTCATATTCTAGGTTGTTCAAAGTAGCCACCTTTTGCTTTGATTACTGCTTTGCACGCAGAAAAGGTGAACGGATGGACTCTACATGCCTGGTTCCCACCGTGAAGCATGGAGGAGGTGGTGTGATGGTGTGGGGATGCTTTGCTGGTGACACTGTTGGGGATTTATTCCAAATTGAAGCGGTGAGCGGTCCAGCTCACTCCAAACCATCTCGATTGGGTTCAGGTCTGGTGACTGTGGAGGCCAGTTCATATGGTGTAGAACCCAACACTCTCCTTCTTGGTCAAATAGCACTTACACAGCCTGGAGGTGTGTTTGGGGTCATTGTCCTGTTAAAAAATAAATGATGGTCCAACTAAACGCAAACCAGATGGAATAGCATGCTGCTGCAAGATGCTGTGGTAGCCATGCTGGTTCAGTATGCCTTCAATTTTGAATAAATCCCCAACGGTGTCACCAGCAAAGCACCCCCACACCATCACACCACCTCCTCCATGCTTCACGGTGGGAACCAGGCATGTAGAGTCCATCCGTTCACCTTTTCTGCATGCAAAGCAGTAATCAAAGCAAAAGGTGGCTACTTTGAAGAACCTAGAATATAAGACATATTTTCAGTTGTTTCACACTTTTTTGTAAAGTGAAATGTATAATTCCACATGTGTTAATTCATAGTTTTGATGCCTTCAGTGTGATTCTACAATTTTCATAGCCATGAAAATACAGAAAAATCTTTGAATGAGAAGGTGTGTCCAGACTTTTGGTCTGTACTGTATGTTGCTGCAGAATGCTTTGGTAGCCATGCTGGTTAAGTGTACCTTGAATTTTGAATAAATTACCATCAGTGTCACAAGCAATGCACTCAGACAACATCACACCTCCCCTTTAGGCTTCACATTAGATCACCACAGATCTAGAACACTATTTCCCTACCTTTTCCACCATTGTCAAAGATATTGTAGGTACAAAAAATCTCAAATCACACCACAGTATAGATTTCCACTGATCTACTGTCCAGTCCTTGTGTTGCTCGGCCAAAGCAAATCTCCTCTTCTTGCTTGTGGTCCTCAATAGTGTCTTCTTTACATCAATTTCACTGTAAAGGCCTACAACGTATTGTCTCCTCTGGACAGTTGATGTTGAGACATGTCTGATACTTGATTTCTTTGCATAATCTATGAGGACTATTTTCTGAGGTACTGTGAATTTGCAGTTTCTGAGGCAATGCTGGTATTTTTGATGAACTTATCCTCTGCAGCACAGATAATTCTTAGTCTTCTTTTACTAGGAAGCAATCATGGAAATTAGTTATATGATGGCGATTGATCATTTTCATGATAGCATTTGAAAATATTTTCAAGGTTCTAGCAATTTTCCAAATTTAAATGACCTTCATGTCTCAAAATAATGATGTAATATTGTTTCTCTTTACTTAGCTTGGTGGCTCCTGTAATATTGGGGCTTAGAACAGTTGTGGAATACGGCTCAGCACTGTATGGAACTGTGTACTAATACTACCTCTGGAAAATACATCCGATGGTTGCAAGCACTTTCTGACGGCTGATGATACCACAAATAAACTCTTGACAGGGCATCCCTATTCGGAAGCTATTCCAGGTGTCTACCTGAAATAGTTACATAAGAGAATGATATGGGTGTGTAAAGCTGTCAACAGTGTAAAAGAGGGTTAATTTGAAGCATCAAAGGTATAACACATATTTTAATTCATTTCACACATTTCTGTATTTTTTTATCCATATGGTTGCGCTCAAAAGCTTACATACCCAGTCAGAATTTTTTATTTCTTGGCCTTTTTTTTAGAGAATATGAATGATAACACCAAAACTTTTTCTCCACTCATGGTTGGTGGTTGGGTGAAGCCATTTATTGTCAAACTACTATGTTTTCTCTTTTTAAATTATAATAACAACCCAAAACATCCAAATGACTCTGATCAAAAGTTTACATACCCTGATGATTTTGGCCTGATGACATGCACAGAAGTTGACACAAATGGGTTTGAATGCCTACTAAAGGTAACATCCTCACTTGTGACCTGTGACAAATGCCAGAAAAATTGTTCAGGATGCAAAGAAAAACCCACAAATAACATCAGCTGAAAAAGCGGACTCTCTGAAAACTAGCATTGTGGCTGTTTCAAGATGCACAATAAGGAGACACTTGAAGAAAAATGGGCTGCATGGTCTAGTTGCCAGAAGAAAGCCAAATGAACCTGATCAAAAGTTCACACACCCCATTTCTTTATAGGATCCAATTCAAAGTACTGGTTCTCACCCACAAAGCTCTCCACAGTGCAGCACCCCCTACATCTCCTCCCTCATTTCTATCTATCGGCCTAACCGACTGCTGCGCTCTGCAAACGACTTTCGACTAACCTCTGCACTAATCCGTACCTCCCACTCCCGACTCCAAGACTTCTCCCGCGCTGCGCCAATCCTCTGGAATGCTCTACCCCAAGAAATTAGGACTATCCACAATTTCCATGGTTTCAGGCGCTCCCTCAAAACACATTTGTTCAGAGTGGCCTATCACATTCACTAATCAAAGTCGTTCTATGTTTAAGTGTGTATGTGTAGCCCATTCACTATCTCCATCCATCCCTCACTCCCTCAAAATGGCTGGACCATCATTGTAAATGCACCATTGTATATACACACCTGTACTTTGTATCTCCCCCACCTCATTGTAGATAGTAAGCTCTCACGAGCAGGGTCGGCTTATTTTGCTTTAATTATTGTATTGTTAACGTTGTTACTTATGACTTATGTTTTGAAACTGTTAAACTGTAAAGCGCTGCGGAATATGTTGGCGCTATATAAATAAAGATTATTATTATTATTATTATTCTTTATACAGTGTACTGCCCCCTCTAACATCGATAACAGCTTGAAGTCTTTTGTGGTAGTTGTGTATGAGCTTCTTTATTTTCTCAGATGGTAAAGCTGCCCACTCTTCTTGGCAAAAATCCTCCAGTTCCTGTAAATTCCTGGGCTGTCTAGCGTGACCTGCGAGCTTGAGATCTCCCCAGAGTGGCTCAATGATATTGAGTTCAGAAGACTGAGATGGCCACTCCAGAACCTTCACTTTGTTCTGCTGTAGCCAATGACAGGTTGACTTGGCCCTGTGTTTTGGATCATTGTCATGTTGGAACGTCCAAGTACATCCCATGCGCAGTTTCTGGTCTGATGATTGCAAATTTGCCTCGAGAATTTGCTGATAACGTGCTATATTCATGTTTCCTTCAATGTTAACCAAGTTTCCTGTGCCTTTGTAGCTTGCACATCCCCAAAACTTCAGCGATCCACCTCCATGCTTTACAGTGGGAATGGTGTTCCTTTCATCATAGGCCTTGTTGACATCTCTCCAAATGTAACATTTATGGTTGTGGCCAAAAAGTTAAATTTTGGTCTCATCACTCCAAATTACCTTGTTCCAGAACTTTTGAGGCCTGTCTCTGCTGTTTTGTGTATTGTAGGCAAGATCCTTGTGGTGTTTGCGTAGTAATGGCTTTCTTCTGGCGACTCGACCATGCAGCCCATTTTTCTTCAAGTGCCTTCTTATTGTGCATCTTGAAACAGACACACCGCTAGTTTTCAGAGCGTCCAATATTTCAGCTGATGTTATTTGTGGGTTTTGCTTTGCATCCCGAACAATTTTCCTGGCATTTGTCACAAGTCATAGGTGAGGATGTTACCTTTAGTAGCCATTCAAACCCATTTGTGTCAACTTCTGTGCATGTTATCAGGACAAAATCACCAGGGTATATAAACTTTTTTCAGGGTCATTTGGATGTTTTGTGTTGTCATTATGATTTAAAGAGAAAACACAGTAGTTTAACAATAAATGGCTTCACCCAACCACTAACCTAGAGTGGCGAAAAAGTTTTAGTGTTATCATTCATATTCTCTGAAAAAAGACCAAGAAAGCAAAAATTCTGCCTAGGTATGTAAACTTTTGAGCACAACTATATCTACCTTCATTGTTTTGCTACCTTAAGTCTGAATTTACGATGACCACATTTGAATAAGAAAAAATAAATAAACCTACTGCATGAGAAGGTGTGTCCAAACTTTGACCGGTAGGTTTTGCTCTTGTAAATAAAAACTTATAGCAAAAAAATGTAAGCAAAAAGAAGCTCCAGTGTCAAAGAAAGATTGAATTAAGGGTAAATCCACAAATAAAATATCTCTGGGCTAATATAACTCTGGTGCTATTGAATTCATGGTTTTAAATAGTTGTAGATTATTGATTTTTAACCAATTACATTTATATTTTTGCTTTTTAATCCAAATTTTGTTTAAAAAAAGTGTGTTTTAAGGGTTTTGCATTATCATGGCTTCTTAAAATGCATAATTTAATATCCTTCATTGTATACTTAAAGACAACTTTCCCTTCAATAAATCTGTTGGGGCAGAGTCGGGAGGTCCACATACACATTAGATGGGCCTGAAATCAGAATGGAATACTGTTATATGATGTGCATTGGGGCCTTTAACCCCTTTACCCCCAAGGGTGGTTTGCATGTTAATGACCAGGCCAATTTTTACAATTCTGAGCACTGTACCTTTATGAGGTTATAACTCTAGAACACTTCAACGGATCTTGGTGATCCTGAGAATGTCTCTTCGTGACATATTGTACTTCATGTTAGTGGTAAAATTTCTTCAATATACCTTGTGTTTATTTGTGAAAAAAACGGAAATTTGGTGAAAATTTAGAAAATTTTGCAATTTTCAAACTTTTAAATTTTATGCCCTTAAAGGAATCTGTCACCCCATTTTTGGAGTATGAGATGCGGCCACCGCCATCAGGGGCTTATCTACAGCATTCTATAATGCTGTAGATAAGCCCCCGATGTTACCTGAAAGACAAGAAAAGTGAGTTATATTATACTCACCCAGGGGCGGTCCGCCGTCCGGTCCGATGGGTGTCCTGGTGAGTATAATATAATTCATTTTTCTTATCTTTCAGGTAACATCGGGGGCTTATCTACAGCATCACTGAATGCTGAAGATAAGCCCCTGATGGCGGTGGCCGCATCTCATACTCCAAAAATGGGGTTACAGACTCCCTTTAAATCAGAGGTTATATTGCACAAAATAGTTAATAACATTTCCCACATGTCTACTTTACATCAGCACAATTTTGGAATCCCATTTTTTTTTGTTAGGAAGTTATAAGGGTTAAAAGTTGAACAGCGATTTCTCATTTTTACAACACTATTTTTTTTTAGGGATCACATCACATTTGAAGTCACTTTGAGGGGTCTATATGATAGAAAATACCAAAAAGTGACACCATTCTAAAAACTCCACCCCTGATGGTGCTCAAAGCCACATTCAAGAAGTTTATTAACCCTTCAGGCGCTTCACAGGAATTTTTGGAATGTTTTAAGAAAAATGAACATTTAATTTTTTTCACAAAAAATTTACTTCAGATCCAATTTTTTTATTTTACCAAGGGTAACAGGAGAAATTGGACCACAAAGGTTGTTGCGAAATTGGTCCTGAGTACGCTGATACCTCATATGTGAGGGGGAACCACTGTTTGGCCGCATGGCAGAGCTTGGAAGGGTAGGAGCGTCGTTTGACTTTTTCAAAGCAGAATTGGCTGGAATTGAGATCAGAAGCCATGTCTCGTTTTGAGAGCCCCTGATGTGCCTGAACAGTGGAAACCCTCCACAAGTGACAACATTTTAGAAAGTAGACCACCTAAGGAACTTATCTAGATGTGTGGTGAGCAATTTGAAACCCCAAGTGCTTCACAGAAGTTTATAACGTAGAGCCGTAAAAATAAAAAAAATCATATTTTTTCCACAAAAATGATGTTTTCGTCCCCAATTTTTTCTTTTTCCAAGGGTAACAGGAGAAATTGGACCCCAAAAGTTGTGTAATTTGTCCTCAGTATGCTGATACCCTATATGTGGGGGTAAACCACTGTTTGGACGCATGACAGAGCTTGGAGAGGAAGGAGCACCATTTGACTTTTTCAACGTAGAATTGGCTAGAATTGAGTTCAGACACCATGTCGCGTTTGGAGAGCCCCTGATGTGCCTAAACAGTGGAAACCCCCCAATTCTAACTCCAACCTTAACCCCAACACACCCCTAACCCTAATCCTAACCCTAATCATAACACTAACCATAAACCAAACCCTAACACACCCCTAACCTTAATCTCAACCCTAACCCTTATCCCAACTGTAACCATAATTCAAACTGTTCTGTCCCCACATGAGGCGAATGGAGGTATAGTTGATTGGGGCTGGGAGAGTTTTCCTACCTTCCGCTTCCTCATGCAGAGCAGACAGGACCAGTGCTGTTCAGCGTCCGGAGAGATGATGCACACCAGGGATTGTGAAGTCCAGACTTGTTTATTTGGAAATCTGGACATACAGCTTATGATTGGTATACAGTAACTTCTCCAGAAATGCAGGTGAAACTAGGTGCAGGAAGATGTAGCACCAAGTGTGACTGCAAGTGTGACCAACAGGAGTGAGTGGTCGAAAACTGATGCCTTTCACAACTCGGTGCAAAGCGTGTGTCTCCCATAAAGAACTAAGAAAAGCAAATGGCTGCTAACAGGAAGAAGAAGCAGTGACCTCAGCACAGGAAGTGAAAGGCATGTACCAGAATTACTTAGTTACAGGCTGCCACACAGAAAGGGCCACCAGGTGACAGCAGAGAGCATGAAAGAATAGATTATACACAGCATGGAAATAATACAATACATAACCCAGACAAACGGAACAGCACACAAACCCTAACCCCAACCCTAACTCTAACCCTAACTTTAGCCCCAACCCTAACTTTAGCCCTAACCCTAACCCTAATGGGAAAATGGAAATAAATGCATTTTTTTATTTTATTATTTTTCCCTAACTAAGGGGGTGGTAAAGGGGGGGTTTTATTTACTATTTATAGCAGGTTTTTATAGCGAGTTTTTATGTTTGGCAGCTGTCACATACGTAAAGATGCTTTTATTTCAAAAAATATTTTTTGCATCTCCACATTTTGAGAGCTATAATTTTTTTCATATTTTGGCCCACAGAGTCATGTGAGGTCTTGTTTTTTGCAGGATGAGTTGACATTTTTATTGGTACCATTTTTGTGCACATTACATTTTTTGATCGCTTTCCATTCTGATTTTTGGGAGACAGAATGAACAAAAACCAGCAATTCTTGAATTTCTTTTGGGGGGTTGTTTACACTGTTCCGCGTGTGGTAAAATTGATAAGGCAGTTTTATTCTTCATGTCAGTACGATTACAGGGATACCTCATTTATATCATTTTTTTATGTTTTGGCGCTTTTATATAATAAAAACTATTTTATAGAAAAAAATAATTATTTTTGCATCGCTTTATTCTGAGAGCTATAACTTTTTTATTTTTTTCGCTGATGACTCTGTATGGTGGATCTTTTTTGCGGGACAAGATGACTTTTTCAGTGGTACCATGTTTATTTATAATCGTCTTTTTGATAACGTGTTATTCTACTTTTTGTTCAGCGGTATGATGATTAAGCATTGTTTTTTGCCTTTTTTATGATGTTCACTAAAGGGGTTAACTAGTGGGACAGTTTTATAGGTTGGGTCGTTACGGACGTGGCGATACCAAATATCTGTACTTTTATTGTTTAGTTTTTTTTTATTCAAATATTTATTTAGTAATAGTATAAATACTGATTTTTTTAAATTATTTTTTTTAAATATTTTTACAATTATTTAATTTTTTTTTAAATTTAATTCTTACTTTTACACTTTGTCCTACTATGGGACAATCATTTTGTGCAGGCTGATCGCTTCTATAGCATGCAGATGAAGCAGCATCTGCATGCTACAGAAGATGTCAGCGCTGCACTCAGTGCACACTGACCTGAGAGACTTCCTGACATGCACTGCGCATGACAGGAAGTTTCACAGATCTGGAAACCCGGATGTGGTCATGACGACATAGAGTCTCCATGGCATCGATCGGGACGGCGTGCCGCTGGGTTTCTGATCCAAAGGCAGAGGGGCTGTCAGCCCATGTGGCAGCTCCGGAACGCTGTGATCATGTTTGATCGCAGTGTTCCGAGGGTTAAAGTTCCGGGAGCGGTCTGTGACCGCTTCTGTAACTTAGTTCCGGGTGTCAGCTGTGAGAATCAGCTGACACCCAGCCGTGATCAGTCGCGCTTCCCCCATGAGCGCGGCCGATCGCACATGACGTACTATCCCGTCCATGGGCAGACAGGCCCAGTGCACATGGACGGGATAGTATGTCAGATGTCAGAAAGGGGTTAAACTTATTAATATTAAAAGTAGTGATGAGCAAGCATGCTCAGATAAGGGTTGTGCTCATGCTCATGTGCTAACTTGTTTGTTAGGCAATCCCTGCATGTGTTGCAGCTGTCGAACAGTCACGAGACCTCTAGCCGCGGCGACTGAAACCTATTTTTCGAGCACTCCGAAGTCACTCAGCACACACGAGCATGCTCAGATAACTCCTTTCCCATCACGCTCACTCATCAGCTAATTAAAAGGTATAAATGGTACTGCTCTTGCTCTTGTTAGTGCAGCTTTCCTCATATACTGCTCAGCTCTCCAGTCTATACAATGGCTGCTGGTGGAGGAGCATGTGTCCAGACCTGTCCATCAGCTTTGTCTAAAAGGAAAGCAGCTTTCCTATGTGAGGTGTTTTTTTTTCAATTGGAGGAGAGGAGACTAATGGACTTGCCTTGTCACTTGCTCCTCCATCAACATCCCTGATGTCCCCCACACAGTTGTTGCAAAAAAAGTAATATTGTCTGCTCTGTTAACTGATTCTGCAGTCAGCAATATATAGTGCAACACTGAGGCTATACAAGGCAACATTTTTAAGGAGACCCAATTGCAAAAATGATTTTAGCCCCAACTGCATAAATTTAAGTTAGAAAATAAAAATTGTCCTCAAAGGTGGGCAACCCTTATATAATAGTAAGTGCCACAAAATCATATCATTAACACAGCTGTTAAATTAAAGATAAAGTGGCCAACCCCTTTAAGGAAATTTCAAACTTCAAAGAAAATCATTGTTTAACTCCCCCAAGGAAATAGATTAGTGGAATTATAGATACATGCCAGCTAAGTAATTACAGTGCCTTGCGAAAGTATTCGGCCCCCTGGAACTTTCCAACTTTTTCCCACATATCATGCTTCAAACATAAAGATACCAAATGTAAATTTTTGGTGAAGAATCAACAAGTGGAACACAATTGTGAAGTTGAATGAAATTACTGGTTATTTTAAATTTTTGTGGAAAATTTTAAGTCACTTGTCTTATCCATTGCACTATTCCTGTGTCCTGTTGTGTATAAATATGTGATTCTTCAGATGTTGTATTAGTCTTTGCCTGATGAAGAGACCTGAGTAGTCTTGAAAGCCTGCAATTTGAATCCATCTTTTCAGTTAGCCATTAAAAGGTATCAACCACTGAGGACTCTCAACTCTAAATATCTACTGGCTAACACGGTACTAAGATATTTCCTGTGTGGAAATACAAAAACTGAAAAGTGGGGCGTGCAATATTATTCGGCCCCTTTAACTTAATACTGTGTTGCACCACCTTTTGCTGCGATTCCAGCTGCAAGTCGCTTGGGGTATGTCTCTATCAGTTTTGTACATCGAGAGACTGAAATTCTTGCCCATTCTTCTTTGGCAAACAGCTCGAGCTCAGTGAGGTTGGATGGAGATCGCTTGTGAACAGCAGTTTTCAGCTCTTTCCACAGATTCTCGATTGAATTCAGGTCTGGACTTTGACTTGGCCATTTTAACATCTGGATACATTTATTTATGAACCATTCCATTGTAGATATTGTTTTATGTTTGGGATCATTGTCTTGTAGGAAGACAAATCTCCGTCCCAGTCTCAGATCTTTTGCAGACTCCAACAGGTTTTCTTTAAGAATGGTCCTGAATTTGGCTCCATCCATCTTCCCATCAATTTTAACCATCTTCCCTGTCCCTGCTGAAGAAAAGCAGGCCCAAACCATGATGCTGCCACCACCATGTTTGACAGTGGGGAAGGTGTGTTCAGGGTGATGAGCTGTGTTGCCTTTAAGCCAAACATATCATTTGGCATTGTTGCCAAAAAGCTCGATTTTAGTTTCATCTGACTAGAGCACCTTCTTCCACATGTTTGGTGTGTCTCCCAGTTGGCTTGTTGCAAACTTTAAACAAAACTTTTTATGGATATCTTTGGGAAATTACTTTCTTCTTGCCACTCTTCCATAAAGGCCAGATTTGTGCAGTGTACAACTGATTGTTGTCCTTTGGACAGACTGTCCCACCTCAGCTGTAGATCTCTGCAGTTCATCCAGAGTGATCATGGGCCTTTTGGCTGCATCTCTGATCAGTCTTCTCCTTATTTGAGATGAAAGTGTAGAGGGACGGCCGGGTCTTGGTAGATTTGAAGTGGTATGACACTCCTTCCATTTCAATATGATCGCTTGCACAGTGCTTCTTGGGATGTTTAAAGTTTTGGAAATCATTTGGTATCCAAATCCAGCTTTAAACTTCTCCACAACAGTATCACCGACCTGCCTGTTGTGTTCCTTAGTCTTCATGATGCTCTCTGTGCTTCAAACAGAACCCTGAGACTATCACAGAGCAGGTGCATTTATATGGAGGCTTGATTACACACAGGCGGATTATATTTATCATCAGTAGTCATTAAGGACAACATGTGATCATTCAGAGACCCACAATGAACTTCTGGAGAGAGTTCGCTGCACTGAAAGTAAAGGGGCCGAATAATATTGCACGCCCCACTTTTCAGTTTTTGTATTTCCACAAAAATTTAAAATAAATAATAAATTTCGTTCAACTTCACAATTGCGTCCCACTTGTTGTTGATTCTTCACCAAAAATTTTACATTTGGTATCTTTATGTTTGAAGCATGATATGTGGGAAAAGGTTGAAAAGTTCCAGGGGGCCGAATACTTTCGCAAGGCACTGGATATACTATCTGAATTTATCTACAACATTGTAATAACTCTTCATGGTTACTTACAGCAATAACAAGACTGACAAGACATCAGAACCTGCAAAAATAAAGGTTAAAGAATGCACTGTTCACATCTCAAAAATATTCTTATTTTGTCATTTGGAATCTTACTCCTATACACTGCTTATATGGGACTTCAGACACTGCAGGTAAAGTACCGCCTTATATGAAACACATAACATTTTGATAAAAGTTTACTATATTAACCATGTACCGATCATACTGTATATGTATTGATCACTTGTTCAATAGATTGGATTAGAGTAATCTGTGATCTCTGAAAATTTTAACCTTTTTATGATGTCACAAGATTTCAGCAATCTTTCCTTTCAAGCTCAGGCAATACTAGGTTGGTATATCTAACCTTGATAACTATCCATCCTTAAGGTACTGCCACACTAAGCTATCCCGCTAGCGATCTCGTTAGCGTTGCATACTAATGAATCGCTAGCGGGATTGTTTCTATATCGCTAAATGCAGTCACATTTAGCGATATAGTTAACGACGCTATCGCCGTTAGCGATCTTCTTAACGACTTTAGCGGTACAAAAGTACCGCTAAATCGCTAAGAAAAGGTGCCACACAGCGATAAGATACTTACCCAGCGGGAGCGCCAGCGATGAAATAGGGTCCGGAACGATTCCAGCGACGAGCGAGATCACAGCAGGAAGCTCGTCGCTGGAAGCTGCCGCACTGAACAATATCGCTAACGGGATCGCTAAATAGTGACGTTTTTTAGCGATCCCGTTAGCGATATTGTTTAGTGTGGCATACCCTTTACTGTGATCTGTACACTATCTGTACACTATCTGTACTTGTGATCTGTACAGCTGCATAGAAGCTTAGTAGGTGATGGGGCACTGCCACTTTAAAATGAGTTTCTCATTGTCTGTTATAGTCATGTAAGACATTCAGATCATTCATTCAATGGGACACTTATAAAGATTTATTTGTTGACAGTGGGCTCTTCATCTCCTTTTTATCTACTCTGTATATTGGCAGCCTGTGTTTATGCAGAATATGCTGCTTTATGATAACATACTATAAATGAACTAATACGATGGCATATTATCTGACATTAGTTAATGTATCCATTAAAAGTAGCTTGTATGTGAGTATTTTAGAACACTCACAGTACATTGCATGTATATATTCACACATTAGTGCAATTTAACCTGAATACTGAGGTTTTAGTTTTGAAAAACAACTCATACATTAGCTATAGAGTCTAAAGCAAAGAGCTTGTAAGCACTGCACTCCAAGCCTAAGATACTAGCCACCGATTGCAGTGGATGTCTGTTCTTTAGAATGAAGAGGATTTTTAATCAAAAGTAAAATTGCAAAGTTATTTGATTTTACAATCTTTTTGCAATTATAACCTATTAAGCCAATCTAAATACACAAAGGAACAAAATTAAAAGCTTGGACAAAGTCGTGGGCCAACCTTGATATTTGTTAAAAAAATGTCTATAATTAAGGACATTTTTCCTTATCAAATATAACAATGAACTTTTGGAATTATATTAGAATAATATAATATCTTATGTAAGAGCAGTATAAAGTATATGGCCCAATGGCCTAATTTAAATATGTAATAAAGGATAAAAAAAACCTTGAATAAAACAGATGTATGATATTCTCACAGTAAATTCCTCCACAGTATCCTCCACACGCACAGTATGATGTCCCTACTGTACCCACTTTCCTCAATCCCCCCAACAAAAAATGATAACCTTATCACACTATGATTCCTAACTATAATCCCCACACATTCCTCCATACAGTATAATGGCCACAAAAAGTCCTCCATACAGTATAATGGTCCCACATAGTCCTCCATACAGTGTAATGTGCCCCATCATAGTCCTCCATACAGTGTAATGGGCCCCACCTTGTCTTCCATACAGTGTAATGGGTGCCACATAGTGCTCCATACAGTATAATGACCCAATACAATCCTCCATACAGTGTAATGGGCCTCACATAGTGCTCCATACAGTATAATGGACCCCACATAGTACTCTATACAGTTTAATGGGCCCAACATAGTCCTCCATATAGTATAATGGGCCCCACATAGAGCTCCATACAGTATAACAGTTCCCTGCATTGAATTCCATACAGTATAATAGGCCCCACATAGTGCTCAATATAGTTTAATGGCACCACATAGTACTCAATACAGTATAATCACTCCACATAGTGCTCCATACTAATTATACAAATGAAAAGACGATCAAAAAATCCAAAATTAATATACAAAATATTTTATTGTTCAAAATTTATAAAAAGCAGGGAAATAGTGACAAAAGACTCATGCCAAAAAAAAAAAAGCATCAGTGGAAAATAGGACAAGCACTGGTGAACAATGGCCAATTACATAAATAAAGAGATGTTTATCAGCAGAACTGCATGTGCAGACAGATATATGTATATGGAAATTGGACCAACGCAGTCATTAAGATGTTAATAGCACTGCAAAATTGCATTCAGGATGTCAGAGAAAATTAATATTAGTTCATACTCATAGACATACAAAATACCAACCCATTGCTGGAATATCTGAGACATCACTGCTACCTAAACACATGAAACATCACAAATTTGTAATACATGTCACGAGAGTAGTGGTATACCTGTTTAGATAGGAGACTGACACCAAGTGCGTCCATTTGGTGTCAGTCTCCTATCTAAACAGGTATACCACTACTCTCGTGACATGTATTACAAATTTGTGATGTTTCATGTGTTTAGGTAGCAGTGATGTCTCAGATATTCCCAGCAATGGGTTGGTATTTTGTATGTCTATGAGTATGAACTAATATTAATTTTCTCTGACATCCTGAATGCAATTTTGCAGTGCTATTGACATCTTACATCATATATGTGTCTGCACATGCAGTTCTGCTGATCTTTATTTATGTAATTGGCCATTGTTCACCAGTGCTTGTCCTATTTTCCACTAATGCTTTTTTTTTTTTTTTTGGCATGAGTCTTTTGTCACTATTTCCCTGCTTTTTATAAATTTTGAACAATAAAATATTTTGTATATTAATTTTGGATTTTTTGATCGTCTTTTCATTTGTATAATTTATATAATTATGTAACGATTGTCCTTCTACTATATCCATTCAAAAATGCCCAATTATTCTACCATACATAATCAGATATGAATTAATATATGGGCATGTTTTTCATTAAGGTCTTTTATTATCAATAGTGCTCCATACTGTATAATGGCCCCAAATAGTGCACCATACAATATAATGGCCCCACATAATGTTCCATAAGGTATAAAGGCCCAACTTAGTGCTCCATGCAGTATAATGGTCCCGCATAATGCTCCATACATTATAATTGCCTCACACAGTGTTCCATAGAGTGTAATGGCCCCGTATCATGCTACATACAGTATAATGGCCCTACACGATGCCCAATATAGTATAATGGCCTCACATGATGCTCCATGCAATATAAATGCCCCACGCAGTGCTCCATAGAGTCTAATGGCCAATATGATGCCTCATACAGTATAATGGTCCCAAATAATGCTCCAGATAGTATAATGGCCTCACATAGTGCTCCATAGAGTACAATGTCTCACATAGTTCTCCATACAGTATAATGGCCTTGCATAGTCTCCATACAGTAACATTTCCCACATAGTGCTCCATACAGTATAATGGCCCCACATGATGATTCATACAGTATAATGGCCCCAAATGATGCTCCATAAAGTATAATGGACTCACATAGTGCTCCATACAGTATAATGGCCCCACATGATGATCCATACAGTTCAATTGCCCCACATGATGCTCCATATAGTATAATACCCTCCCATAGTACTCCCTACAGTATAATGGCCCTACATGATGCTCCATACAGAATAAGGACCCACATAGTGCTCCATACAGTATATTGGCCCTACATAGTGTTTCATACACTCTAATGGTCCCATATGAAGCTCCATACAGTATTATGGTCCCACATAATGCTCCATACAATATAATGGCCTCACATAGTGCTCTATACAGTCTAATGGCCCCATATGATGCTGCAAACAGTATAATGGCCACACATGAGGCTCCATATAGTATAATAGCTTGAAGTGGTACTCCATACAATATAATGGCCCCACATAGTTTTCCATGCAGTATAATGGTCCCACAGACTGTTCTATATAGTGTAATGACCCCAACTAGTGTTCCATACATTATAATGGCACCACATAGTGCTCCATACAGTCTAATGGCCCCATATGATTCCCCATACAGTATAAAGGCCCCACATGATGCTCCAGATAGTATAACAGCCTCACATAGTGCTCCATACAGTATAATGGCCCCACATAGTTTTCCATGCAGTATAATGGTCCCACAGACTGTTCTATATAGTGTAATGACCCCAACTAGTGTTCCATACATTATAATGGCACCACATAGTGCTCCATACAGTATAATGATCCCACATAATGCTTCATACAATTTAATGGCCCCATATGATGCTCCTTATAGTATAATGACCTCACATCGTGTTCCATACATTATAATGGCCCCACATGATGCTCCATATAGTATAATGACCCCACATAGTGCTCCTTACACTATAATGGCCCCTCATTATGCTACATATAGTATAATGGCCCCACATAGTGCTCTATACAGTATAATGACTCCACATGATGCTCCATACAGGATAATGACCCCACATGATGCTACATACTGTATAATGACCCCACATAGTGCTTTTTACAGTATGATGGCCCACATGATGCTCCATACAGGATAATGGCCCCACATTTGGCACAATACAGTATAATGACCTCACATAAAAAAATAACTACTCACCTTAGCCCGTTTCCCAGCTGCTGCAGTCTCTTCATATATCACAGTCCTACCTGTGGGTACACAAGCCATCTCCTCAGCACTAGCGCCTCCACTCTCACACTCCTCAGCATGCCCATGGCCTGATGCGATGGCGCTCATGCAGAGAAGAGTGGCAGTGGCGCTACTGCTGAGGAGATGATGCGCATGCCCACCGGGAGGGCTTTGTGTGCCCTCTCTGGCATGTGTGCCATAGGTTCGCCACCATTGTCCAAGTGGTTTGCAGCAATACTACACATCAAAAAAATTGGAAGTTGCTGTAACTGTAAAGTGCCAAGATTTTACTGTAACTGCCAGCCAAGCAGCAAATCCCATATCCACCTCTTCTGAAATCAGACACTAACAACTAAATTTGTGCTGATGCCAGTGCAACAAATTCTATTAAAGATGAAAAATATATCAACAACATATTATCCACATGGTTTGCAATATGCAAAAAATAAATAGCATTGAACAAATTCAGACATGCCAGGGTCAAATAATAATCTTTAATAATAATCTTTATTTTTATATAGCGCTAACATATTCCGCAGCGCTTTACAGTTTGCACACATTATCGTCGCTGTCCCCAAAGGAGCTCACAATCTAGATTCCCTATCAGTATGTTTTTGGAATGTGGGAGGAAACCGGAGTACCCGGAGGAAACCCACGCAAACACGGGGAGAACATACAAACTCCTTGCAGATGTTGTCCTTGGGGGGATTCGAACCTAGGACTCCAGCGCTGCAAGGCTGTAGTGCTATCCACTGAGCCACCGTGCTGTCAAAGAAGTCAGTCAATTCACACTCCAAACAAAGTGGCAAAATGGAATATAACACATAAGATAGCAATAACTTTTATTAAAGCCTAGCTAGATGATGTACTGACTTAAATGGTTATAAGATGTTTGCTCATGCTATTATTATACAAATAATGAAGCTTTGCTCATTTAATTCATAAAGGCGTGGAAAACATTATGGCGCTATTTAGTAATAATCATTTCCTAACAACCTTCTTTTTGATTCAGAATGATGCGTCTAGTGCTCAGTATTCATAATACCTTAGCATCCTTTGTGACGTTGGCTAAATGCCTATCATAAAACCTTATTTGCAGACATATCAGTATTAATGGATACTTCATGATCACGTGTGTAGGATGCAACAAGCAGTGCAATTAACTGGAACATTTAGTCATTAAGAAAGTGTTACATGAAAGAAGAAATAATCTGTGTCACAAAGGTGTGTTTGGTTCTTCCCTTCTAATTTTCATCTGATTACTTCTGAGTTAAATAATGGATGACAAACTATTGTGCATGCTCTAATTACTAGGTAAGGTTTCCAGGAAACAGTGAAACCAATTCACTAGATAAATCACTGACCGCATACCAGTAGTAAAATATTGTTCATAGTGAAAGTTTCTTAACATTTATCAAGGGAAAACCATATACGATAGCAGTTGCTTCTACCATGCAAATGTATGTGCTAAACAACATGCTTTGCATAGAATTTTTATTAAAAAAATAAATTAGAAATGTTGAAATTTTCACAATTTCAAATGGGGCTTTTTTAAGGGTGCTTTCACATTGCGCCTAGGGTCACGTCAGCTGGTCCCAGAAAAATGGGATCTGGATGTATGCGATGACGAGGCATAAACTGTAATGGTGGCGGCAGAATTAATGTGCACTATGACGTGCATCATTTTCGGGAGTGTACGTCTACTACGTTTGAGTATCCACCTCCAGTAGGCGTATACTCCCAAAAATGATGCACGTAACAGCGCAGGTTCGCTAAGCTAACTTCATTATAGTCTATGTCTCCGTAGGCGCATACATTCGGATCCCGTTTTGCTGGGGGTTTGGACGCATGCACCAATGGGTCCAGCGAACGTCATCCTAGATATAATGTGAAAGTACCCTTAGACTTATGCTTCCTGTCCAATCTGGAAGAGTTTCCAACAGGCTTCTTATCATCAGATGCAGGGTTACAAGACTAATAACACACAGATAATAACACATGATCACATGATCTACCAATCACTGTAGGTGATGTCACATATGGGAGCTCCCCCTCCCTTCACAATTAATTTTGTACAGGTTAATTAGACGAGTCAAAGGAAAAGATAAGATGAGAGTGTGTTCATTGTGGATTTTCTAAAATAACAGGATCTTTGATTCTATAAATCCACAGTGTCAGACTTGCAAGACTTCCAATTTTTTAATGTTGAATAAATATTGCGAAATGGAAATTCAATATGTATAAAAATCTAGAATTTTTCAATAAACTAAATAACGTATAATTTGGATTTTCTTGCTATATGTATTGTATTTCTCTTCTGTTACAGAGCAGTCTCAATCATATAGAAGGACTGGGTGTCGCATCACTAAGTGTAATGTATGTGTCTCTTAGTCTTTCCTCCCTATTGCTACCTCCTCTACTGATAAAGAAAATTGGATGCAAATGGACGATTGTAGCATCAATGTTTTGCTTCATTTCCTACAGTCTTTGCAACTTCTACCCAAGCTGGTAATTATTCTTTGTAAAACTTCCTTATTTTGCTTTTTTTTTAAGTAATAGTCTAAAAAAAATTAAAAGGGAGGAAGATTGACAGACTATGCAACACTACCCAGCTATAAATTATTCTGCATTTGGGGAGGAAAAAAGGAAAGCCAGAAGGGACAAATGGGAAAAAGGAGAGGAGCCACTCAGTTACAAGAACAACAGTGTATTTTACAGGTGCATCTCCTAAAATTAGAATATCATCAAAAAGATAATTTATTTCAGTTCTTCAATACAAAAAGTGAAACCCGTATATTAGATAGAGTTATTACAAACAGAGTGATGTATTTCAAGTGTTTATTTATGTTAATGTTGATGATTATGGCTTACATCCAATGAAAACTCAAAGGTCATTTTCTCAGTAAATTAGAATACTTTATGACACCAGCTTGAAAAAGTATTTTAAAATCCGAAATGTTGGCCTACTGAAATGTATGGTCAGTAAATGCACTCAGTACTTGGTCGGGGCTCCTTCTGCATCAATTACTGCATCATCCGGTGTGGCATGGAGGCAATTAGCCTGTGGCACTGCTGAGGTGTTATGGAAACCCAGGTTGCTTTGATAGCAGCCTTCAACTCGTCTGCATTGTTGGGTCTGGTGTCTCTCATCTTTCTCTTGACAATACCCTATAGATTCTCTTTGGGGTTAAGGACAGACGAGTTTGCTGTTCAATCAAGAACAGTGATACTGTTGTTTTTAAACCAGGTATTGGTACTTTTGGCAGTGTGGACACGTGCCAATTCCTGCTGAAGAATGACATGTCCATCTCCGAAAAGCTTGTCGGCAAAGGGAAGAATGAAGTGCTCTAAAATTTCCTGGAAGATGGCTGCGCTGACTTTGGTCTTGATAAAACACAGTGGACCTACACCAGCAGATGACATGGCTCCCAAAACCATCATCGATTGTGGATACTTCACACTAGGCCTTGGAAATCAAGGTCACAGAGTCTGGAGGAAGAGTAGAGAGGCATACAGTCCAAGCTGCTTGAGATCTAGTGTGAAGTTTCCACAATTAGTGATGGTTTGGGGGGCCATGTCATCTGCTGGTGTAGGTCCACTATGTTTTATCAAGACCAAAGTCAGCGCAGCCATCTACCAGGAAATTTTAGAGCACTTCATTCTTCCCTCTGCCGACAAGCTTTTTGGAGATGGAAATTTCATTCTCCAGCAGAAGTTGGCACCTGTCCACACTCCAAAGGGGATACTGTTTAAAAGCAACAGTATCCCTGTGCTTAATTGTCCAGCAAACTCGCCTGACCTTAACCGGTATTGTAAAGAGGAAGATGAGAGACACCAGACCCCACAATGCAGGCAAGCTGAATGCTGCTATCAAAGCAACCTTGGTTTCCATAACACCTTAGAAGTGCAATAGACTGATGGTCTCCATGCCACGCCGCATTAATGCAGTAATTGATGCCAAAGGAGCCCGGACCAAGTGTTGAGTGCATTTATTGAATATACATTTCAGCAGGCCAAGATTTTAAATTTTAAAATGATTTTTTTCAAGCTGGTGTTAAAAAGAATTCTAATTTACTTAGATAATGATTTTTGGGTTCTCATTGGTTGTAAGCCATAATCATCAACATTAACCGAAATAAACACTTGAAATAGATCACTCTGTTTGTAATGACTCTATATAATATATGAGTTTCACTTTTTGTATTGAAGAACTGAAATAAATTAACTTTTTGATGATATTCTAATTTTGGGAGATTTACATGTATATTAGTCAAATCAAAGAATAACGAAAATGTGAAAAAATCTGAGTGTATTTAAAAACAGAATATCTAGGCCCAGCTGATTTGGTGTACTAGCTTTTATCCTTTACACCAGGGTGGCAATTAATTTTTCCAAGGGGGTCGCATGTGAGACTGTTACTGTTGTAGAGGGCCGAACCAATAGGCTAAAATTAATTCTGCTCAATATTAATATATCAGTTATAATTATTTTATATTAATATTAAATGTATCACTTAATAATGAGCAGAATTAAGTATGCTGACATCCTCCTATATACCATACGAGTCCTCACACAGCCCCCAATATACTGTAAGAGCCTCTACACAGCGTCTTATATACAGGAGGAGCCTGCACACAGCCCCCTATATACAGGAGGAGCCACCACACAGCCTATGTACAAGAGGAGCCCCACACAGCCCCCTATGTCCAGGAGGAGCCCTCACACAGCCTCCTATACAAGAGGAGCACCCCACACAGCCACCTATTCACAGGAGGAGCACCCCACACAGCGCTCTATATACTGTAGCCCCTGCACAGCCCCCATATACAGGAAGAGCCTCTACCCCACCTCTATAAACAGGAGGACAGGAGGAGCCCCCCACTGCCACCTATTCACAGGAGAAGCCCCCACACAGCCCAGGCACTCTGACTCTGCTCTCTCCATTGCACTGACTCTCCACAGTGCACATGTGACGCAATAATACAATGACTTCGCGACCCCTCCTCCCCCAATGTATTCACCGCTGCCTGCATCCCAAGCATACAGATATCAGTGACAATGAGTGGCAGTGGACAGATTATCTCGATCCGAGGGCCGGATGGGAACAGCCAGTGGGCCGGATGTTGCCCACAGGCCGCACTTTGCCCAGGTCTGCTTTACACAAAAAAGAAGTACATTTTAATGGAGTTCTGGTATGACTGCAAAGTACTCCCAAGGTGCAGATGTACTTCTAATTGTCGAAAGCAAGCACAATAACAAGTTTGCTGACAACAGACAACTTTGTAAATTCAGGATATGTAGTGATTCCTCTGTGGCTCAGAATCATACACTTTTTACCACAGGTATCAGAAACTAAGTCGAGGTGATCCCACTTTTGACATTTTGGTACTGACAACACCTTCTTAAAACAAGGCAATAGATAGCAGCAATCTATTTAGCCTTCTTTGCATCTGATACACATGCCCTTTGACTGGAATCAGCCTTAACAATTCACTTTAGTAGGTCAAACCCAACTCTATACCAGGACTGCTTAAAGAGTGACCCACTTACTCAAACTGTCCCCCGCTCACCACTCCACCCCCACTGACCACTGGGGTGATTAGCCACACTTGCTGCCCTTTGAACTTACACTGCCTTAAAGGTACTGCCACACTAAGCTATCCGCTAGCGATCTCGTTAGCGTTGCATACTAATGAGATCGCTAGGGATTGTTTCTATATCGCTAATGCGGTCCACATTTAGCGATATAGTTAACGACGCTATCGCCATTAGCGATTTTTATGAACATTTAGCGGTACAAAAGTACCGCTAAATCGCTAAGAAAAGGTGCCACACAGCGATTTAGATACTTACCCAACGGGAGCGCCAGCGATGAAATAGGGTCCGGAACGATTCAGTGACGAGCGAGATCACAGCAGGAAGCTCGTCGCTGGAAGCTGCCGCACTGAACAATATCGCTAACGGGATCGCTAAATAGTGACGTTTTTTAGCGATCCCGTTAGCGATATTGTTTAGTGTGGCATACCCTTAAGACACCTTATACTATGTTGTCCTACACATCACAGCTAAGTACACAGTGAAACACCTGGCCTGACTATTAAGACTTATGGTGATGGCGTAAACATGTGTTCACATAGGTCCAGTTTAGGTTCTTCTTATTTCCTAGAAGAACATCTTACTAGTTAATTCTTCATATAGTGATAATTTTGTCATGAACATTTCAGATGGATGATAAGAAAGATGATAATATGACGCTAAAACAACTAATTTGAAAGTGTATATGTTCTCTTTTAGGCCTACACTTATTATTTCCTCTATACTTGTTGGCTTAGGAGGTGGACCCCTGTGGGCAAGCAAGAGTACTTATATAACAATAACTGGAACCAAATATGCAGAAACATGTGGAAAATTATCCAAAGATATTGTAAACCAGTATTTTGGAATATTCTTTTTAATCTGCCAAACTTGCCGTGTTTGGGGAAATCTTATTTCTTCTTTGGTATTTCATCTAACACCAAATGCAGGTAAAATGTACATGTCATCACAGCAGTAATATATTATATTGACTGACATTGTGGTGGAATATTTCTTCAGTCTTCTTTGTGAAATTCCTATTGATATGTGCAATTTTCTTATTTTAACTTAAAATAGTTGATAAAGGCTTTAGAGTACATTTTATATTATCAGTACACAGAAGCTGCATTATCAATGTTCATTACATTCCATGCTCCGAGCCTGTTGCTCCATTTCAAAAGGACATCCGCAATTTATCCTTGCATGTTTTTAATCCACCTGTGGTGGAAATTACTGTATTTTGCGGACTATAAGATGCACGAGACCATAAGACACACCTCAAATTTTGGGGAGGAAAATAGGATTTTTTTTTAATAAAGTGGTGGTGCATCTTCTAATCCACTTTTATGGTAGCTTACCGGTGGGGAATGCCTGCAGTGGAGTGGGCTCCCAGTAGGTAGGTGCAGAGGGATGATAGATGATGTGTTCCAGGCTGGATCGCATGATAAGCATTCCAGTCTGAGACTGCATGAGGTAAGAGGAAGCAGTAGTTCAAGGAATTTCCGCAGAGTTTATGGGCTCTAAGCTGGAGTGCATGCACATGTGACAATATTAAAAGGACACTTGACTGACAGCATGCAGGGCAGTCATATTTGTGCATTTCCATAGTGTTTATGGGCTTCAAGCTTGAGCATACAAACAGAGCTGCCACCAGGAATTTCAGGGCCCCATATTGGAAAACTATGAGACTCCGCCCAGACTCCACCCAGCTCCGCCTCCATTCCAGCTCCCCCTCCACCCCTTGAACCTTCCACAGTCCCACCACCCTCTCTTGGAAAATCTCCACTTCTGCACCTTGTTCTCACCAGTTCCCTGAGGAAGGGCAAGCGAAACTCGCATTTGGGCTGGTGACTAGCCTATCTAGGTGGGAAATATGGGTAAGAGCCTTGAATTACCACTTTCTCCTTTGTTTTTATGCATCTTTGAGCTTGTTTAAAATTTATCTGGGAAATTACCTTGGAACAATGTGGGTTTTTTTTCCACTGAGATACATTAGTAGCTCCAATTGAGAGACATGATGCACTTAACAAAGGTAAAAAGGCAATGTTTAGGCACTAGCACTTTACTATGATTATCTTTCTTAAATATATATATTTTTTCTTGGCTTATATCCCTTACCCCTACACTGAATTTTTGGATAAGCTAGTCTTGTATCACCTGAGCTTTTCTATCGACTTTGTCTACTTATATTTAGATATTTTTTTTTGTATACCTGTCTTGTAATCTTTTGAATAAAATGACAATATTTTTAGATAGATTTTTTGACTCCGTGTTTTTCGGGAATTGAGTTTTTATACACTATACTGATATCTCTCATTCTATTCCTATTGGTAATAATATCAGATAAGTGCAGCAAACAGATTTGTACAGACCAAGAAGTGGCGCCAATTATTAAACGTATGAAAATCAGTGAGAAATCTCCATGGTTTTATGTATTTTTTTCATGTAGATACTGACATGTAAAATTAAAAACAGCAGCAGCAAAATCACTGCCAGAATTGTCATTTTTTCCCCGACCCAAATCAGTGAAAAGACAAGTAGTATAATGTAAAAAAAATTATTTGTTATCACTACAATCGTACTGACCTAGAGAATAAAGTAACGTTGCAATTTAGAATGTGAAAAATCAGTGGCGGTATTGCTGTTTTTCCCAACAACCTCCCAACAATCTCAGAAAGAGTTAATAGATTAATCTGTATTTTATGTGTACTCCAAAATGGTGGCATCAAAAACTACAACTTTTACTGCATTAAACAAGGTCCATACAGCTGCATCAATGGCAAAAAGTTATAGCTATTGAAATATGACGATGGAGAAATTACAAAAAAAATACACAAATGCATCCTGAAATGAACGGAGAGGCTGGTCAGACATGCGTGCAGCCGCTTCATTCATTTCAGTGGGACTTCCAGCTGTTTCCGAAACTCTCAGTTAAATGCATTGAGAAGCTGCAGGCATGTCTGACCAGCTGCTCCGTTCATTTCAGGGGGCGGTTAGAGTTCCGGAGATCTGCTTCTGCGAACCCCCACTGATCACAAGAACGGGGCCCCCATAAATTTTATCGCCCCCTGAAATGAGCGGAGCAGCTGATTGGGCAAGTGTGCCGCCACTCGATTGTAAGGGCCAGCTCACTCAGAAGATATTCAGGTAGAATGTTGGTGGGGACAGGTCCTTTTTCAGCATGGCCGCGGCGAAAAACCCGGCATTCCACAATCCTCATCACTGTCTCCCATAGAGCTAAATGGGAGACATGAAGTAAGATGTGCTGTGGATATTCAGCAGTATATCAGCATAGCTGTCTGTCCAAAACTTCTACTTGAAGAACCGCAAGGTGAAATTATCCTAATAATTGTCCCATATGTTGTGCATGGGGGAATAAGTTTTAGGTTACTAGAATATCCTCTTTAAGACAGGCAACTGTACCTTATTGTAGGCAGGCATCATTCATTAGGGTTGAACTTAGTATTTAGTAGTTTGCAGGCAGAGAGCAGACAGTGACGGCCTTCAACGTCACACAGTACAAGCATAAAGGCTGGCACAAGAAGTGTAGCGGGCGGGTGGGCCAGCGAGTGGATGAATGGAAGGTTGTATGGGGAAATGGGAGATCGGACAGGCCAGTGGACGGGTGATTGGGCGGGAGCACACCCCTGATCACTTTTATGCCTTCAACTCCTCAAGAGCACTGGGTGCGCAGATAGCTTAGGAACAGAGGGTGGACTGTCAGTGTCTGACATCACTAATGTCAGACGCGTCCGGCCCCCACTGCTGCGACCATAAAATGTAAATAGCTGCGGCTGTGAGTGACTGGGGCCCTGGGGCTTAATAAAGCAAAAGTAAATTAATTAGCCTGGGCCCCAGAGTGCCACGCAGCCTGCTGGGCCGTTTATATAGTGGCTCAGCTGTGCTGCCTCAGTGTGGGTGTAAGGGATGCCAAGGGCTAGTTTAATGCCTTGCACTCCTTGCATATGTTCCTGGTAAAAAACGGGTATATCCCTCATGCCTTGTAATGTTGATGTATTGTATATTGCATTGGACTTATGTTTATGTGTTGAACAGATATAGGGACAGTGTAGGACTTAGATCAGTAGGGGGAGCACAATAGAATAGGATAGGAATTAGTTAAACCAATAGGGATAGGCTAGTTAGGAGGAGCTAAGGAAGAGTAGTTGAGGAGCTTCCTAGAGTTAGTTAGTGTTCGGGTCCTGCAAACAAAAGGGACCGGAGCCAACTGAACTTGTAGTGCTAGCTGGATGACCCGAGGATCATGCTGGGTCATGGAGGACTGTAATCACGCACCTGCCCAAAGCATATTGTAGGCCAAAAGGTCAGAGATGGAAGTTAAAAAAAACGGACTCTCCTGTAGAGCAACAAGATTTTATTACGGTTAAATACGTTTAACCCCTTACTGCCATCCGACGTACTATCCCGTCCATGGTACCTGGGCCCGTATGACCATGGACGGGATAGTACGTCCCAGCGATCGGACGCGCTCCCAGGGGCTGGGTGTCAGCTGATTATCACAGCTGACACCCGGCACTATGTGTCAGGAGTGGTCACGGACCGCTCCCGGCACATTAACCCCTGGCACACCGTGATCAAACATGATCGTGGTGTACCGGGGGCACAGGGGAGGATCGCGCAGGGAGGGGGCTCCCTGCGCACTCCCCTGAGACCCTCAGAGCAGTACGATGTGTCGCGCTGTTCCGAGGGTCCGTCCTCCCTCCAGGTCCCCGGATCCAAGATGGCGCCGGGGTCCTGCAGGGAGGCGGCTTCCTCAGTGCCTGCTGAGAGCAGGCACTGAGAAGCCTGCAGCGATGCCAGAGCGATCGCTGGTGTGACAGAGTGCTGTGCACACTGTCACACCAGCGATCTGACCCTATACAGTGATGTCCCACCCTGGGACAAAGTAAAAAAGTTAAAAAAATAAAAATAAAAATTGTTTAAAAAAATCATAAAAAAAAAAATATTCCCAATAAATTCATTTTTTCCTGTAAATAAAAAAACAAAAACAATAAAAGTACACATCTTTGGTATTGCCGCGTCCGTAACAACCCCCCCTATAAAACTGTCCCACTAGTTAACCCCTTTAGTGAACCTCTTAAAAAAAATTTAAAAAAAACAAAGCAAAAAATCAACAAAACAAAAACAAAAAGTGGAATAACACGCGATCAAAAAGACGGATATAAATAGACATGGTACCGCTGAAAACGTCATCTTGTCCCGCAAAAAACGAGCTGCCATACAGCATCATCAACGAAAAAATAAAAAAGTTATAGCTCGCAGAATAAAGCGATGCAAAAATAATAATTTTTTATATAAAATTGGTTTTATTCTATAAAAGCGCCAAAACATAAAAAATGATATAAATGAGGTATCGCCATAATCGTACTGACCCGAAGAATAAAACAGCTTTATCAATTTTACCACACGCGGAACGGTATAAACGCCTCCCCCAAAAGAAATTCATGAATTGCTGATTTTTGTTCATTCTAACCTCCCAAAAATCAAAATAAAAAGCGATCAAAAAATGTCACATGCTCAAAAATGGTACCAATAAAAACGTCACCTCGTCCCGCAAAAAATAAGACCTCACATGACTCTGTGGGCCAAAATATGCAAAAATTATAGCTCTCAAAATGTGATGATGCAAAAACTATTTTTTGCAATAAAAAGCGTCTTTTAGCGTGACAGCTGCCAATCATAAAAACCCGCTATAAATAGTAAATCAAACCCCCCCTTTATCACCCCCTTAGTTAGGGAAAAATAATAAAATTAAAAAAAAGTATTTATTTCCATTTTCCTATTAGGGTTAGGGTTGCGGCTAAAGTTAGGGTTAGGGTTGGCGCTAAAGTTAGGATTAGGGTTAGGGTTGGGATTAGGGTTATGGGTGTGTTAGGGTTAGGTTTGTGGTTAGGGTTGGGACTAGGGTTAGGGGTGTGTTGGGGTTAGGGTTGGAGTTAGAATTGGGGGGTTTCCGCTGTTTAGGCACATCAGGGGGGTCTCCAAATGTGACATGGCGTCTGATCTCAATTCCAGCCAATTCTGCATTGAAAACGTCATACTGTGCTACTTCACTTCTGAGCTCTGCCATGCGCCCAAACAGTAGTTTACCCCCACATATGGAGTATCAGTGTACTCTGGACCCCAAGAGTTATTGTGCAATTTGTCCTATTTCTTCTGTTACCCTTGGGAAAATAAAAAACTGGGGTAAAAATATCATTTTTTTTAAAAAAAAAATGATTTTTTGGTTTTTACGACTGTACGTTATAAACTTCTGTGAAGCACTTGGGGCTTCATAGCGCTCACCACACATCTAGATAAGTTCCTTGTGGGGGTCTATTTTCCAAAATGGGGTCACTTGTGGGGGGTTTCCACTGTTTAGGCGCATCAGGGGCTCTCCAAATGCGACATGACGCCCCCAGACCATTCCATCAAAGTCTGCAATCCAAAACGTCACTACTTCCCTTCCAAGCCCCAAAGTGTACCCATACAGTAGTTTTCTCCCACATATTGGGTATCAGCATACTCATGACAAATTGGACAACAACTTTTGGGGTCCAATTTCTCCTGTTACCCTTGTGAAAATAAAATATTGGGGGCGAAAAAATCATTTTTGTAAAAAAAAAAAATATTTTATATTTTTACGGCTGTACGTTATAAACTTCTGTGAAGCACTTGGGGTTCAAAGTGCTCACCACACATCTAGATAAGTTCCTTGTGGGGTCTATTTTCCAAAATCGGGTCACTTGTGGGGGGTTTCCACTGTTTAGGCGCATCAGGGGCTCTCCAAATGCGACATGACGCCCCCAGACCATTCCATCAAAGTCTGCAATCCAAAACGTCACTACTTCCCTTCCGATCCCCGACGTGTGCCCATACAGTAGTTTACTCCCACATATTGGGTATCAGCGTACTCAGGACAAATTGGACAACAACTTTTGGGGTCCAATTTCTCCTGTTACCCTTGTGAAAATAAAATATTGGGGATGAAAAAAATCATTTTTGTAAAAAAAAAAAAGATTTTTATTTTACAGCTGTACGTTATAAACTTCTGTGAAGCACTTCGGGGTTCAAAGTGCTCACCACACATCTAGATAAGTTCCTTGAGGGGTCTAGTTTCCAAAATGGTGTCATTTGTTGGGGGTTTCCACTGTTTAGGCAGATCAGGAGCTCTCCAAACACGACATGGCATCCAGCCAATTCTGTGTTGAAAAAGTCGAACGGCGCTCCTTCCCTTCCAAACTCTGCCATGCACCTAAACAGTGGTTTACCCCCACATATGGGGTATCAGCGTACTCAGGACAAATTGCACAATAACTTTTGGAGTCTTGTTACCCTTGGGAAAATAAAAATTGGGGTGAAAAGATCATTTTTGTGGAAAAAATATGATTTTTTAATTTTACGGCTCTACGTTATAAACTTGTGTGAAGCACTTTGGGGTTCAAATTGCTCACAAAAGATCTAGATAAGTTCCTTAGGGGGTCTAGTTTCCCAAATGGGGTCACTTGTGGGGGGTTTCCACTGTTTAGGCACATCAGGGGCTCTCCAAATGCAACATGGCGTCCAATCTCAATTCCAGCCAATTTTGCTTGGAAAAAGTCAAATGGTGCTCCTTCCATTCCGAGCTCTGCTGTGCGCCCAAACAGTGGTTCCCCCCCACATATGGGGTATCAGCGTACTCAGGACAAATTGGACATCAACTTTTGTGGTCCAATTTCTCCTGTTACTCTTGGGAAAATAAAAAATTAGTGACTAAAAGATAATTTTTGGGAAAAAAATAGGATTTTTTATTTTCATGCTTGGGCATTATAAACTTGTGTGAAGCACTTGGGGTTCAAAGTGCTCACCAAAGATCTAGATAAGCTCCTTAGGGGGTCTAGTTTCCAAAATGGGGTCACTTGTGGGGGGTTTCCACTGTTTAGGCACATCTGGGGCATTGCAAACGGAACATGACCCCCATCAACGTCTGCATTCCAAAACGTTACTACTTCCTTTCCAAGCCCTGTCGTGCGCCCAAAAAGTTTCCCCCCCCACATATGGGGTATCAGCGTACTCAGGACAAATTGGACAACAACTTTTGGGTCCAATTTCCTTGGGAAAAATCAAAAATTTGGGACTAAAAAATCATTTTTGTGGAAAATTGTTTTTTTTATTTTTCAGACCCAGGCATTACAAACTTTTGTGAAACACTTGGGTGTTCAATGTGCTCACAACAGATCTAGATAAGTTCCTTAGGGGGTCTAGTTTCCAAAATGGTGTCACTTGTGGGGGGTTTCCACTGTTTAGGCACATCAGGGGCTCTCCAAACACGACATGGCGTCCAATCTCAATTCCAGCCAATTTTAGTTTGAAAAAGTCAAACGGCGCTCCTTCCCTTACGAGATCTGCCGTGTGCCCAAACAGTGGTTTTCCTCCACATATTGGCTATTGGCGTACTCAGGAGAAATTGCACAACAACTTTATCTGTCCATTTGCTTCTTTTACCCTTGTGAAAATAAAAAAAATGTTTGTAATAGATCATTTTTGTGGCTAAAAAGTTAAATATTCATTTTTTCCTTCCACGTTGCTTCAGCTCCTGTGAAGCACCAGAAGGGTTAATAAACTTCTTGAATGTGGTTTTGAGTACCTTGAGGGGTGCAGTTTTTAGAATGGTGTCACGTTTGGGTATTTTCTGCTATATAGACCCCTCAAAGTGACTTCAAATATGAGGTGGTCCCTAAAAAAAATGGCTTTGTAAATTTTGTTGTAAAAATAAGAAATCACTGGTCAACTTTTAACCCTTATAATTTCCTAAGAAAAAAAAAATTTGGTTCCAAAATTGTGCTGATGTAAAGTAGACATGTGGGAAATGTTATTTCTTAACTATTTTGTGTGACATATTTCTCTGTTTTAAGGGAATAAAAATTCAAAGTTTGAAAATTTAAAAATTTTCAAAATTTTCGCCATATTTGCATTTTTTTCAAAAATAAATGCAAGTTATATGGAAGAAATTTTACCACTAACGTGAAGTACGATATGTCACGAGAAAACATTCTCAGAATCGCGAAGATCCATTGAAGCGTTCCAGAGTTATAACCTCATAAATAGTCAGTGGTCAGAATTGTAAAAATTGGCCCAGTCATTAACGTGCAAACCACCCTTGGGGGTTAAGGGGTTAAAAAAATATGTGCATGCCTTATATTAAAGTTATTGTGTATCAGCACTGTATGGTCAGGGACAACCATATTTTAGGAGGGAGGTGTGTAAGGGATGCAGGAGGCTAGTTTAATGCCCTGCACTCCCGCATATGTTCCTGGTAAAAAAACGGGTATATCCCACATGCCTTGTAATGTTGATGTATTGTATATTGCATTGGACTTATGTTTATGTGTTGAACAGATATAGGGACAGTGTAGGACTTAGATCAGTAGGGGGAGCACAATAGAATAGGATAGGAATTAGTTAAACCAATAGGGATAGGCTAGTTAGGAGGAGCTAAGGAAGAGTAGTTGAGGAGCTTCCTAGAGTTAGTTAGTGTAAGCCAGGAGCAAGGACAGGAGAGTTGTCATCCTTCAATTTCGCCTTCGGAGAGGGAAGCGGGCATGGAACTCCTGAAGCGGGTTAGTCTGACCAGTCAGGAAGCTGCGGTGCCGGTGGATGCGGTACGAAAATGTGATATTTCTGGAGGAGTGAGGGACAGTACAGGGAATGGAATGGTGATATTCTGCAAAGAATCTTGAGCTGTTTCTGTGACTAAATTGGATGAGCTGAGTAAAGCTGTTTTGCTGAAAAAGAACTTGGACTCTGACTATCATTGTGTGATGCTGGAGCCCCGGCAGTGTGGAGTGGACCCTGACTTGCAAGTGAGTGGACCACAATGTGTTAATGTGACGTGGAGCCAGGGTGTGCTAGAACTGCTACCGTTAGCTATAACTACAACCCTGGCCCCTGTTGCACTTGGCTTCGTACAGCAGGATCCGGATACCTCACACCCAGAAGGTGGAGATCACCTTAATATGGCGCAAAATGTTGCCGAGGCTGTGGACAACTACAGCTCAGCCCCTCGTGGGTGTCCTAACCTGAAAATGGCGCAAAGCTCTGTCTGGCAAAGACAGTGGCCCGAATTTGAGATGCATTCCCTTGTGAGCGGTGCCCGCCCACGGTTGGCGAAACAGTAAAAAGGAAGCTTCCCTCTTGCAGCAGATTCCCAAGGAGCTGGCAGAGTCCGATGCTGAATGGGTGGAGCAGCCGGAAGCAGCTCCACCATGGAATGGGTGGGGCCCGGAAGGAGAAAACCTAATGTGCAGCTGCACTGTGCCATTGCGAGGCATGGCACCGGCTCCAATGGCACACTCTTGCTTCCGATGTTGTGGCATTGTCAGCTGCATAGAGTGGAAGTGGTGGCTGGTGGAGGAAAGGACCCGGCCCAGAAGGCTGTGGAAAGCATCTGATGTCGACGATGAGTATTGACCCAACAGATTCCCGTTACCTGCTGGAGAGCAGTGTTGGCAGCTGCCGGAACTGGAACGTCGTCATAAACCCGAGTAGGTCGGTGATTCGGGAGAAGAGACTGCCCGGAGGAGCCTGAGTCGGAGGGCGTGGCAGCCATGTTTGTGGAGTCTGACGGTCGTGGAGCGATCGCGACCGGGATGTCAGAGCAGCGGGATGATGAACAAGCAGAAAGAGCAGCACACATGCGTTAAATGGCTGTACTCTGTGCAAAGGATGGAGGGGGGAGAACTTAAACAGGAGGACCTGATGAGTGAGCCGGGTCAATATGATATGGACTGTAGCTGATGGGACTGTGGTGAGTCCTAATGCAAACTGTGTACGTGTTCGGGTCCTGCAAACAAAAGGGACCGGAGCCAACTGAACTTGTAGTGCTAGCTGGATGACCCGAGAATCATGCTGGGTCATGGAGGACTGTAATCACACACCTGCCCAAAGCATATTGTAGGCCAAAAGGTCAGAGATGGACGTTAAAAAAACGGACTCTCCTGTAGAGCAACAAGATTTTATTACGGTTAAATCCGTTTAAAAAAAATATGTGCATGCCTTATATTAAAGTTATTGTGTATCAGCACTGTATGGTCGGGGACAACCATATTTTAGGAGGGAGGTGTGTAAGGGATGCAGGAGACTAGTTTAATGCCCTGCACTCCCGCATATGCTCCTGGTAAAAAAACGGGTATATCCCACATGCCTTGTAATGTTGATGTATTGTATATTACTTTGTACTTATTTTTATGTGTTATACAGATATAGGCAGAGTATAGGTCTTAGATCAGTAGGGGGAGCACAATAGAATAGGATAGGATTTAGTTAGACCAATAGGATTAGGCTAGTTAGGAGGGGCTAAGGAAGAGTAGTTGGGCAGTTTCCTATAGTTAGTTAGTGTAAGCCGGGAGCAAGGACAGGAGAGTCGTGTCTGAGGAACGTTTAAGTCCAGCAGTCCAGGGCCTAAGAGCTGACAGTCACATAGTGGTGGAGGAATATCAGGGCAGCATAAGAATGGTAGCAGCTAACTTCGTGGGCACAATGTCCGAGGCCTACGGCCTGGAAAGGATGGGAAGCGTCATCCTTCTTCTTCGCCTTCGGAGAGGGAAGCAGGCAGGAAACTCCTGAAGCGGGTTAGTCTGACCAGTCAGGAAGCTGCGGTGCCGGAGGATGCGGTACGAAAATGTGATATTTCTGGAGGAGTGAGGGACAGTACAGGGAATGGAAAGGTGATATTCTGCAAAGAATCTTGTGCTGTTTCTATGACTAAATTTGATGAGCTGAGAAAAGTTGTTTTGCTGAAAATGAACTTGGACTCTGACTGTCATTGTGTGATGCTGGAAGAAATGGAGCCCCGGCAGTGTGGAGTGGACCCTGACTTGCAAGTGAATGGACCACAATGTGTTAATGTGACGGGGAGCCAGGGTGTGACAGAACTGCCATTAGCTACGACTACAACTCTGGCCTCCGTTGCACAGGCTACGCGGCATGTCTCAAACAATGTATGCCCTCCCTCTTTGCTTCTGCTCACCAGGCCCCATATACCAGTATTGGCAGTGATGCTCAAATGGCGGTGCTGTATACATATGACAATATTAATATTAAGAAGACTTACAAAAGTAAAAAAAAGTAAAAACTTTTTTAAAATAATTGTAAAAATATATATATACTGTATATATTTATATAAAAAATCTAAATATAATAATAAAAAAATCAAAAGATATTGTACCCATAAATAAATATTTGCATGAAAAAAAGTACACATATTTGGTATCGCCACATCCGAAACGACCTGACCTATAAAACTGTCCCTCTAGTTAACCCCTTTAGAGAACACCAAAAAAATAAATAAATAAAAGCCAAGGCAGGAAACAATTCTTTATCATCATACTGCTGAACAAAAAGTGGAGTAAAGCATGATAAAAAAGAAGAATATAAATAAATATGGTACCGCTGAAAACGTCATCTTGTCCTGCAAGAAACAAGCTGCCATACAAATAAAAAAGTTATAGCTCTTAGAATAAAGTGATGCAAAAATAATATTTTTTTTCTATAAAATAGTTTTTATTGTATAAAAGCGTCAAAACATAAAAAATTATATAAATGTGGTATCATTGTAATTGTACTGACCTGAAGAAAAAAAACTGCTGTAACAATTTTACACAGGGGGAATGACATAACACCCCCCCAAAAAAAAATTCCTGAATTGCTGGTTTTTGTACATTCTGCCTCCCAAAAATCAGAATAGGAAGTGATGAAAAAATGTCATGTGCCTGAAAATTGTGCCAATAAAAGTGTCAACTCGTACCACAAAAAACAAGCCCTCACATGACTCTGTGGGCCAAAATATGGAAAAATTATAGCTCTTAAAATATGGTGATGTAAAAAACTAGTTTTTGCAATAAAAAGTGTCTTTTTAGTGTGTGACAGCAGCCAAACATAAAAACCTGTTATAAGCCTGATATCGCTGTAATCGCACCGACCCAAAAAATATACCGCTTGAGGAACGGTGTAAAAAATAAATAAAACCAAGTATTCACCGGCCGTTGATTTTTTCATTCTGCCTCCCAAAGATTGCAGTAAGGCTTGGTGCACATTTATCCTGAGCTCTGCACTGAGCGCTTAAACCGGGGTTCCGTGTAAATCTCTGAAATGCGTGGAAAAGCTAAATGGTTCCTCACCCTCCAAAAGAAATTCAGCAAATTCTAATCCAAATGCCTCTCCCTTCTGAGCCCCACAGAGTAACTAAGCCACATATAGCATCCACATGTTTGGCATTTCTGAAGTGATGAGAGCCCGCCTAACTTATGGGTGCATGTCTCCAGAAGCACGGGATGAGCATAACATACTGATGACTGCAACATACTGGTCACTACAGCATACTGGTCACTACAACGGCAGTTTGTAATTTTCACTCGGTAAGATTCATTGCTGCTTGTTTCCGGAAAACACCCGTGAAGTCAAAATCGGCACTACACTCGAAGATAAATTCCCAAAGTGGTATAATTTCCAAAATGAGGTCACTTGAGGGGGGTTCCTGCTCTTCTAGCAATTAGGGGCTTTGTATATGGAGTCCGCAAACTGTTCTAGGAAAACCTGCTCTCCATGAAGCAAATAGCGCTCCATTCCTTGCGAATTTCTCCGTATGGCTTAGTAGTACTATACAGCCATATATGGATATTGTCACGTTCAGTAGAAATTGTAGTACAAATTATGTTGCCAATTTGTACCCATTTCTTGTGTGAAAATGTAAAATCTGGGGCTAAACAAAAATTTTGGTGGTAAAACTGTAGTGTCAATATGATCACTGCACCCCTAGATGAATTCATTGAGAGGTGTATTTGTAAAATGGGGTCATTTATGGGGGTTCTGCTGTTCTGGCACCTCATGGGCTCTCCCAGTGGGTCATGGCACCTGCAAACCAAAGCAGTAAAATCTGGCGCTCCTTGCCTTCTGAGCTTTGCACTGTGCCTGAAAAATATTTCCCGATTACATGTAGGGTTTTGGCGCACTCATGAAAAAATGGACCTGGGTTTGTTGTAAAAAAATTTCTTAATAGCCCTTAGAAAACTTAAAAACTTGGGGCTAAAACAACATTTTAGTGGAAGAAATGTAATATATTCTTTCTTCACCACTCAATGGTAAAAAATTCTGTGAGGCACAAGTAGTGTCAATATGATCACTGAACCCCTAAGTTAATTAATTGGGGAGTGTAGTTTGTAAAATGAGTTCATGGATCGCCCGCCAGGGCAGTGGGATACCCGGTACCGGGCCGGTGTATTGAAGGGATGTGTCACAGCAGCGGTGACCCTGTCCGTGGCCCTGGTGTCCAATGAAAGGGGAATATTTACAGGGGATGTTTAGAGTTTGTAGTAAGGTATTCGTGACGCCACCTGTGGTACCTGGTCAATGGCGACCAGCGGCGCAATGCAGATCCTCTGGGATAGATGGTGAGATGCAGCAGAGTTGGTACAGCCTCCCACAGGTGAGGCTATGGGATCCCATGGCAGGTAGATGTAGTAAAAGGTGGTAATGGTGCTGGGAGATGTAGCCGAGTGTAATGGGTGACACAGAAAGAAACTGAGAAACAATCAGCGAGTTGCAGCTTCCAAAGCTTTACTCACAGTTCAAGAGTGCACAGGGGCCTGCTTGGTGCCACATCCTCCAGGTGAGGAGTCCAGCCAACTCCCAGGTGGATGGAGAACACTAGTCCAAAGCTCTCTGTCAGTATATGCCTTCTCTGGCTGTCTCCCTGTGCTGATTTCCCACTCCTTCCTTCCTTCCAGCACCTTTGCTAAGCAGTGTCCCAGTCTAGAAGCTGAGGATCCTGTTGGACGTCTTACTTCTGCGTTCCCTTGATCCTATATAGCGTTCCTTCCCGGAGAAGATACTTGCGGATGTGACTGTGATCCCTAAAGTTATCACAGCAGTCGGTTCGCTAGCTGAATCATAAATTTCTTCCACTAGTCTAGGGCCGAGTCCCTTCTGTGACCTGGATTCTCCCAGCCGGCGTCCGCCAGTCCTGGAATGAGTCATCTGTAGCTTTCAGCTCAGCCGTGTCTCTCTCTGAGAATCCCTTTTCTCTTCTAGGGAATCTCTCTTCTTCCCTTCTATGAGCAGCTCCTTAGGACTTGAGCCTGCTCCACGATCCTATCTTCTTCTCCTCTCCCTTATGGGAGAGCTGTCTCAAACACGTCTGCTCTCTTCCTCCCCAAGGGGGAACTCTCCTCCATCTTCCCTCTAACTCCTGCTCTGACCCACAAGCTCTACCCACCATCTACACCCTTTGCTAGCTGAGGCTTGCTAGATGAACTCAACTAGTGTGCGTGATGGATGCAGTGTTGCCAGAGCCAGGTGTAATGTCTCCACCTTACTTGAGAGTTGAAATTCCACATCTCTGGCTGAGATGCGATACCTCTGTGGCGACTGGACCCTCAGGGGTGCCACATTCACATGTAGGGGATTTCTGTTATTCTGGCACTTTAGGGGCTATGCCAATGTGACATGGCACCCTCAAACCATTCCAGCAAAATCTGAACTCCAATATGGCGCCTCTTCAATTCTGAGCTTTGCACTGTGCCTCAAAAGTAGCATTCCTCCACATGTGGGGTATCAGCGTACTCAGGAGAAATTGCACAACAAATTGTTTTGTGCAATTTCACCTGTTACCTTTATAAAAATGCAAAATGTGGGGCTAAAATAACATTTTTGTATGGAAAATGTGATTTTATTATTTTTATGTCTCAATGAGGGGTCTAATTTCCAATATGGGGTCACATGTGGGTGGTCTCCACTGTTTAGGTCATCAGGGGCTCTCCAAACTGCTTTAATACAGGTATACCTTGACGATTTGGTAGAGCAGCTCAATATACATTTTTTTTGCAAAAAACGTATTAACCAAAAAACATTGTTTTTCCACTTTTTTTTATTGGCACTTGCAGTTTACTGTTATATTCTTTTTGCAACAGAGAATTTTTGGTTTTACTGTGCTTTTTTTTGTGTTTTCAGTCCTCCTATTCCATGCCCTGCCATGCGCCCAAACAGTAGTTTTCTGCCTCATATGGGTTATTGGCATACTCAGGAGAAATTTCACTACAAATTGTATGGTGTAATTTCTCTTCTTACCCTTTATGAAAATGCAAAATTTGATAGTAAGATAACATTTTTGTGTGGAAAATGTGATTTTATTATTTTTACATCTCAACGTGATAAACTTCTGTGAAGCACCTGCGGGTTCAAGGTATAAACTTTTGTGAAACACCTGGGGGGTTCAAGGTGCTCACGACAACACCTAAATACATTCCTTGAGTGGTCTAGTTTCCAAAATGGGGTCATTTGTGGGAGGTTTCCACTGTTTAGACACATCATGGGCTATCCAAACAGGACATGACGTCCGCTAATGATTCCAGGAAATTAAACATTCAAAAAGTCAAATGACACTCCTTAGCTTCCGAGCCCTGCTGTGCGCCCAAACAGTAGTTTTCACCCTCATATGGGGTATTAGCATGCTCAGGAAAAATTGCTCAACAAATATTGGGTCATTTTTTTTCCTGTTACCCTTGTTAAAATAAAAAAATTGGATTTAAAGTAAATTTTTTGTGAAAAAAGTTAAATGTTAATTTTTTTTCCATATTCCAAAAATTCACAATCTCAAACATTGTCGTTAGGAACACACTACACAGTCATGGATTGAAATCTTGCAGGGCACGCAAGGTCCCCCTGATCACGCCAGTACATGTCCTGGCCCGTTTGAAGTTGGCCAATGACCATCTGTATGATCCAGTGGAGGCACAAGAGAAGATCATGTGGTTAGATGAGAAGAAAATAGAACTTTTTGGTATCAACTACTCTTGCCGTGTTTGGAGGAAGAAGGATGAGTACAACCTTAAGAACAACATCCCAACCATGAAGCATGGTGGGGGAACATTATACTTTGGGGTGATTTTCTGCAAAGGGGACAGGACGATTTCACCGTATTGAAGGGAGGATGGATAAGGTCATGTATATCAAGATTTTGGATAACAATCTCCTTCCCTCAGTAAGAGCATTGAAGATGGGTCATGGCTGGGTCTTCCAGCATGAAAATGACCTGAAGCATACAGTCAGGGCAACTAAGGAGTGGCTCCGCAAAAAGCATATCAAGGTCCTGAAGTGGGCTAGCTAGTCTCCAGACCTGAACCCAATAAAAAGTCTGTGAAGATAGCTGAAACTCATCATTGCCCAGCAACAGACCCGAAACCTAAAACATCTGTAGAAGATCTGTATGGAGGAGTGGGCCAAAATCGTTGCTGCAGTGTGTGCAAACTTGGTTAAGAACTACAGGAAACGTTTGACCTCCGTAATTGCAAACAAAGGTTTCTATACCAAATATTAATTTCTGATTTTCTATTGTATCAAATACTTATTTCAAGCAATAAAATGCAAATTAATTATGTAAAAATCATACAATGTGATTTTCTGGATTTTTTTTAGAATCTGTCTCTCACAGTTGACATGTACCTACGATAAAAATTACAGACCTCTCCATTCTTTGTATGTGTGAAAACTTGCAAAATTGGCAGTGTATCAAATACTTATTTTCCCCACTGTACTTGCCTGGCTTATACCACTTGATCAAAGCTCCTATTGTTCTAGTGTTTTTCCAGTTATTTACCTAGGCCCATTTTCTGATCGTTCTTTCATCTTCTCATTTTGCACCTTGACTGCCTTCCTAGCTCTGACCTGGCGACCTGATCACTTCTGCCAGTCTGCACCATAGGCCAGCAGCTGACGCCATGGTTCCAACTCAGAGTTCCCTGTGTAAGTCCAAATCCTTGTACGGGAATTAAAGGGTAAAGGCCAGGGCAATCCTTAGGATCTTATTAATGGAGTAACTAGTGCCTACCCTGTGGTGGTAGCCATTTTTAGAGCTTCCTAGTAACCACTGACAGAGCCTCATTAGAATAGGCAAATGAATGGATATGTAATGCATAGACACATTGGGTCATTTTGGCAGATACAGGGTGGTCCAAACCAGAGTGTCACGGGTGTGTCGCTGCGAAGATCGTCGCGATTGCACACCCTGACTTCGCACAGCTGAGTTTCTGGTGCTGGGTGTTTTTCGGCACTGAGGGAGTTAATTCTTTCTCTCTCAGCTCTCAGTGCTGGGCTGACCAGCCTCGCCCAGCTGCGATTGATGTTTTGTTAATTAGCTTCCTTCATATACCTGCTGGTCTGCTGGGGAAGTTGCCGGTGAAAGCATTCATTCAGACCAGCAGAGCGGATCGTTTCTGAGAAGACTTAAGCTAAGAGTGCCTGTTGTGGTTTTTCCTCTCCTCGCTTATTGTTTATCTCCTTAACCTTTTGTGTTCCTCTGTAGTGGAAGTGTTGTATGCAAGGCTGTGTTTTCTTTACCCCTTGTCTGTCTCGTTTGTCTTAGACTGTGTGTAAGCTGTGACCTGCCCATTCCCTGTGGTGGTAATCAGGGTCCTTCTCAGGACTAGATTACAGTGGTCAGGGATCTACAGGAGACAGGGTTACGCTGGCGGCCTGGACCTCTGTACCATTAACAGTACCTCCAGGTAGAGGGACTAGTCAGGACCCCAGTTCAGGGTCAGCATAGACCCCGGTCCACCTCTATCCAGAGACAGCGTGACACGTACACAGAATTGACCCACAATACATAGGATATTATGTCAGGTAAGACATTGCTGGCAGATACTATGTATACATGTTGATTTTCTCTATTATATGAAATTTAGAATGATGTCACATTAGATATAGGTTGCTATCTTTGAATATATCTGTTATACGTCGTGACACAGAGAATCACTGCTTTGCATTAATACTGTATATCACAATACGGTATATTCAGCGAGGTAGCTGTATGACAAGAACCTTAATAGATTAAATATTTGAAATCTTGTTTTCAGGTCTAGATGCACCAAATCAAACTATATGTGGAGCAGGTGACTGCCCAGCTAATAGCACTCAAACTGGAAACAGTACATCTGGCCGGCCATCTAACACTGTTATCTACATTCTTCTTGGATCCTATACCGGTAAGTAGTTATACAGTAAATTAACAAACTATTACATTTTCACACAGTTATGAAAGGTTAAATGTATTTGTATTTCACGTCTGTTCTTCACAAGTATGTTTTTGGATAAAAAAATGGAGCCAATATACAGTATGTATTTTTAAGGGTCAAACGGTGCATGAGTCTTCATCAGTTTTCTTTTAACATTGATGTCAATGAGAAGTGTATTGAAAAATTGCAGCATGCACTAGTCTCTTCCATATCTCGGCTGAGATTCAACTTATCCATTGAAGTCTACAGGTGTGAAAAAAATAATTAGTTCCCATATGATGCATCCATAAACCAACTATATATCAATCATCCAATTTGTGCTTTTAAAACGTTGATGTATAAATACGGCTGCTACTCAGATGTCACACAGCTGGCACTAGGATGGAAAATACAGATACACAGATGGCATACGCTTGGAAAATGGATGACAATACAAAACAAAATCCTTAGAGTTTTCTGTAAAATCAATTGATTCTTCATACACTTGTTTAACCCCAGCCTAAATTCCATATAGTTTTTCTGTAATTTCACTATCAGCATTGAAGGTGAAGTGTAAGAGATACTTTTCCATATTCAAGGAGCGATCGTAACC
>JARQOD010000005.1:377577725-377751768 GCA_033576555.1 Oophaga sylvatica
AAGAAAAAAAAAACAAAAAAACTTAAAAAAAAAAAAAAACTTGGGTTTTTTGTGTTTTGGGGAAGAGAAATGCGCCTATGCCCCAAAAGAACACGCCCCCACTGACAAGTATGGAGGTGGAAACATTATTTTTTTGGGGTTTTGTTTCTCTGCTAAGGGACAGGAACTTCACTACTAAATTGGGGAATGGTGGAGCCATGTACCGAAAAATCCCGTGACAACCCCCTTTCCCCTCCGGCAGAACCCCTTAAAAAAGGGGTGTGGCTGGGTTTCAGCAAGAAAATGACCCAAAAATACAGCCAAGGCAGCAAAGGAGTGTCCAAAAGAAGCACATTAAGGTCTGGAGTGGCCTAGCCGTCTCCGCCCTTTATCCCTAGAAAACTTATGGAGGGAGTTGACGCTCGAGTTCCCAAAGGGGACAGCCTCAAAATTTTTGGGTTTTAGAGTGATTGCAAAGCGGAGTGGAGAAAAATTTTCCGCATGTGGGGGAAAACCTCATCATCAACTGCAAAAAAACGTCTGACGCTGTGCTCCCCAAAAAAGGGTTTTCCCACCAAGTTTTAAGTCTTGTTTCCCAGGGGGATAAAATTACTTTTTTTCTCACTGAAAAAATGAAAAAAAATTTTAATAATTTATTCAATTGATTTTCTGGATTTTATTTTTGAATTCTATCTCTCAATGTTAAAATTAACCTACCCTTTAAAAATTATAGACTGTACATGTCTTTGTCAGTGGGAAAAACTTACAAATCGCAAGGGTTTAAATACTTATTTCCGCACTGTTAGTAATATTAGAAATGCTCACTAGAAGAAAAAAAAAGGGCTATTTGCGACGATTTTTTTGTTAGAGAAACTTTCGCTCCTTCAGATAGAGAGGAAAACCAAAACAATTTTAGGTGTTTTTTGGGGGCTAACTGGTCTCAATTATAAGTTTACGGAGAAGATAATTAACATTATCACAACTATAACATTTCAACCTGTAAATTTTTTGGGTTCTTTGTCGTAATGGAGGGGTTGAAATTTAAAACTATTGTTTTAAGTTTATTTTAAATGAAATCTAACAGTCCCCTGAGCTCCTGAAAAAAACTACGAAAATTTAATAGGAAAAACATTGCACAGTGATTGTTTTTCTTTACCAATAGGAAATACAGGTTCATATAAGATTTTTCATGAAAAGGTTAAGTAAAAAAATAGGGAAAATTTTAAGAGAAAAAAGATTGGCTTTGCGTTACTGAACATTCTAACATCTAATAAATTATACTTGACACTTTTTATAAATTAAAAAGTGTGTCACCCATGTATATTAAATCCATGCAAATTATAGTTTAGGTTGCATTTGAAATTACTGTAATTTTCCAATACATGTCACATTTTAGATTATTTTAGTGTATTCAACAGATGTGTCCATTTTTTTTTAATAGGAGCAGCTATTAATATTGGGTGTATCATTGGCTTCTTGATATGGAAACCAGCTACTGGTAACTTTGCAGTGTTTTTTGTGATGTCTGGACTATGGGGGATTGCAGATGCAGTGTGGCAAACACTACTAAGCTGTGAGTATAAAATGGCTTGCCAAAAGCAACTACCAAAAACAATTTATAACCATTGTTCTTTCATACTTTATGCTAATTTTGCCAGTGATCTGTTTCCCTTAAAGTGAATCTGTCACCAGGATTTTCCCACCCCATCTGAGAGCAGTATAATGTCAGGGCCGAGTCCCTGATCAGTGATGTGTCAGTCACTTACAGGGCTGCTTGTCGTAGTTTTGATAAAATCACTGCTTTATCTGACATTTCTCTGAATGCTGAGCTCTGTAAAACGCTGCACACCCCACTAATTGACAGCTTTCAGTGTTCCCTACGCATAGGCAGAAAATTACTCATGAGTTGTGGGATGGGTTACACAAAGCTCACAAATCTGGAGAATTGCATGGCAGCATGATAACTAGTCCTTTAGATAATTTCCTATGTATAAAACAGTAATTTCATGAAAATTAAACCAAGCCACCTAGTAAGGGATATCAGGAGGAATCTGGGTCTCTGATTCTGCCTTATTAAGCTTGAATCAGGGTTGTGGTTCTCTAACTCATGCTGCTTTCAGATTAGGAGGCAAAAACTTGGTGACAAATTCCATTTAAAGTGAATACATATAAGAAATCATGATTTTTATTATATACTGCAATACTGTAGAATGGCTGTATATAGTGCAAAGGACCAGATGACAGCAGGTTCAAGTACTCTGAATGGACTAGCAAATATAGTAAAAAGTAAAAAAATATGAAAAAATAAAATGCAACAATTCAGATTACACCTCTTTTAATCCATTAAAACTAAACATGTTAAGAAAAATTATGCAAACACATACAGCAATGGCCAACAGTGTTGGCATTCTTGAAATTGTTCCAGAAAATTAAATATTTCTCCCAGAAAATTATTGCAATTACACGTTTTGTTATACACACGTTTATTTGATTTGTGTGTATTGGAACAGCACAAAAAAACTGATTAGAAAAATTGTACATAATTTCACACAAAACCTCCAAAATGGGCCAGACAAAATTGTTGGCACCCTCAACTTAAAATTTGGTTGCCACATTATTTGGAATAAATAGCTGCAATCAATTGCTTCCTATAACCATTAACAAGCTTCTTACACCTTTCAACTGGAATTTTGGACCACTCTTCTTTTGCAAACTGCTCCATGTTTTTCAGAATTGAAGAGTGCCTTCTTCCAACATCAATTGTGAGATCTCACTACAGGTGTTCAATGGTATTTAGATGCAGACTCATTGCTGGACACTTCAGAACTCTCCAGGGCTGTGTTTACATCCATTTCTGGGTGCCTCTTGAAGTATGTTTGGGGTCATTGTCCTGCTCGAAGAACCATGACCTAGTACACAAATCCAGCTTTCTTACACTGGCCACTACACTGCGACCCAAAATTTGTTGGTAATCTTCAGATTTCATAATGTCTTGCACACAGGCAAGATACCCTGTGCAAGAGTCAGCAGCACAACCTTAAGACATTTTTGAACCTCCACCATATTTGACTGTAGGCACTGTGTACTTTTGTTTATAGGCCTCATTCAGTTTTCATTAAATAGTAGAAAGATGTGCTTTACCAAAGAGCTCTATTTTAATCTTATCTGCTGTAGGAATCCGCTCTGGTAGGCAAGGGCCGGACCGCAGTTATGAGGCAACACACAGGCTTTTTGTCCAAAATCAATTGTTTACTTTCTCTTTAAACGCCAGGTAACAAAACATGACAAAACATCAATGCATTCCAGCTTTGCAAACTACTGTTCCCAGACGCACCCTTGCATGGGACGGGCTTGACTAAGCGGCTGCAAGCCAGCAGGGACCGTCAGGTGCCTTCCCGGGTGATCTGGACTCGCTTCCGGTGCTCACTGACACACTGTAACAGAAAGTCACTTCCAGGCTGACTCCAGCCAAACTCCTTAATAGAACCGCATGGTTCTCAGTGTGGGACCGTCACAGGCTCCGCACACCCATGTGTCCTGTCCGGGTGCTATTCAGGACCCCCGTCCAACACCCTGGCTACCAAGTTCCAAGTCTCACCACGTGCTTCCAGGAATCCGATCCAACCCCAGGATCTTCCAACACCGACAGACCTTCCAGGAACCTTCCAGGCAGCCCTGTGCAGGACACACTTTCCACTGTCTCAGCCAGACTTCCAGAGACTCCTCAGTCTCCAACACAATCTCCTCACCATGTGCCAAACACTGTCTTTCATACTTGTAGCCACTCTCCAAGCCAAGGCATGAAGCACATGGTCTGGTCACCTGTTCATGACCTCATCACAGGTCCTTCACAACACACACAATCACCAGTATGTAATATTCATTATCCCACCACCAGTGGGCGGTGTATGTGTGGTTAGCATGTCCCACCCAGCTCACAAGCTAACCCTGTAGGTTCACCCTTAACAACAATCAGAACTCTTATGGGACTACAAGTCCCAAAACAACATTACTGACCTACAGCACAGAATAGCTCTGTGACACATGCTTTCCATTTAGCACCATACCAGGGACTGGTTTCCCATCCATCTCATGCCTCCATGCATAATTTGAGCAACTTGTTCAGCACCCCCTAGGTGCCACATTAGTCACTACACCACATATCTTCCCCCTCTGTTCAAACTTGTGAGGTTGAACACCTGTTCCAACCCGAGGACCCCGAGACAGGTCACCCATGTCACCTTGCCCTACAAGTCGAGGGGACCGTCTCAGACGATTTTGGGCATCTTGCAACATTACCTCTTGGTCAGGCCTCCCCCGCCCCCAGCGGTCAGAATGTCAGCCTTGTTTTCCCGTCGGTGTCACCAGACCCCTCCAGTACCGTCTCCTACGGTTGTTGCGGTCCTGAGTCCATCGTCCAGTCAAGCTCACTGGTTGATCTGAGTCGGACTCTCTATCCCTTTGTTCGTCACTGGGTCTCAGGGCCTTTTCTTGTTCAATCTGCTCTTCAGGGTCTATAGTTCAGCAGACCTTTTCTTCTCACCAGACAACTTTTTAGCAATGTTCTGCTTTATGGACACAACCTCGGCCTCCAGGTGGCGCACCTGCTGCAACTGTTTGGCGTCGGCGACTTCCGCATCCGACCCCTTCAACCTTTCTTGAGGCTCGGCCCGTTCATCCTTAGGCCCCTCTTGACTCTTTGTACCTTCAGAGAGCTCTACACTCTCCAGCTCTTCAGTGTCTGGAAGAGTACTCACATCTTGCACTAACGCATCAGTCATAGGTTTTTCTTTATTACCATCCTCAGTACATACATTGTGTTCCGGAGCTTTGTGCCATTTACGTCTCCGACACGAGAGGATTTTCCCTCCTGGTGGGGGCCTTCCTTACTGTACTCCTTTTCTAACTTAGAGTCACAGTCACCCTCGGAGTCTGAGTCACCCCCCTCCTGGCACACGTCAAGAGACATCAGGTTTGTCAGTTGGGTAGATGCACCCTTTCCGCTGGTGTCAGGGTCTGCTAAGTCACCGAGTTGGTCAGACCTGTCCACTTTGGTAGGTGTCACCGTACTAATACCCACCATCCCAACAGTAGAGCGATCTCCCTCCTCCTGCAAGTCGGAGAACAGTTCAGAGTCCCGACCGATAACTACGGGACACACCAAATTTGGGACTATAGTGACCTCCTGTTCCCTCATGTCCCAGTCTGTCCCCACAGTTACCCCGGCCACGGGATACTCCTTAGTGTTCCCATGAATGCAGGTGACCCCGACCTTTCTACCGGGTATTTGAGACCCTTAGGTGCAACTCTCACTAAAGTCACCGGACTCGCCGGGTCGATCAGGCCAACCATATCTTCATTATTTATCGGCAGGTCACACCCCCGTAGCCTTGCGCCAGGTGGATAGTTCATAAGGCAAATTGGACACACATATACTTTCCCCGGACAACCATTCGGCTGCACCTCCAGGTACACCTCGACGTCATCTGATTTCTCCATTTTTAGAACCGCTGCACGCACCACTCTCCGGACATCCCAGCATCCCTGGGCTGCTCCCGCTGTCTGCGGCGCTGTGATGTGCTGCATCAGTAGACTGTTGGTTTCCTGTTGCCGCTCCATAGCCTGCTGCTGTATAGCCTGCTGCTGCATAGCCTGCTGTTGCAGCTGCGTAGCCTGCTGTTGCTGTCGCATGGCCTCCACAAGCATTTTTACCGTGCTCTCCATCTCCGAACAGTTCTTCACCCCCTTTTAGCCAACCATCCCTGCTGGTGGGTTACCACCCCTTTTTGGCCACCACCCCACTCTGGGATACACCCTGTGGACTCCCCCACAGTTTTCTTAGGCACAACTCCCACAATACAGTTTTATTTATTTTGGGATGTTACTGGCCCTTTAAGAGTCTGTGTGACCGGGTTCACACTGTCCTTCTCTTACCCACCAGCTCCTGCTGGCACTGACACCGCTGCTGTGGCAGCCACCAACCACCGGCACCTCTGACTGCCGCTCACAAGCTGCTACTACTGCAGAACCTCTTCCTGCAAGTGTCCCGGTAGCTCCCGCTACCACCAGTCTCTGCACGCTACCGCTGCGCCATCTTAGTGGACCCCCTGATCCACAGCAACCTTCGTAACCCCACCGAGTTACAGCCAGCCGCTTGTCACCTTCGTAACCCCACCGGGTTACAGCCAGACGTCTTCACCTGGTTATTTGTCATGCATGGAAAAAACATTAAAAAAAAAAACAGCCTGACCTCACTGCGTCTGCCTGTATTCTCCACCAAACTGTAGGGATCCGCTCTGGTAGTCAAGGGCCGGACCGCAGTTATGAGGCAACACACAGGCTTTTAGTCCAAAATCAATTGTTTACTTTCTCTTTAAACGCCAGGTAACAAAACATGACAAAACATCAATGCATTCCAACTTTGCAAACTACTGTTCCCAGATGCACCCTTGCATGGGACGGGCTTGACTAAGCGGCTGCAAGCCAGCAGGGACCGTCAGGTGCCTTCCCGGGTGATCTGGACTCGCTTCCGGTGCTCACTGACACACTGTAACAGAAAGTCACTTCCAGGCTGACTCCAGCCAAACTCCTTAATAGAACCACATGGTTCTCAGTGTGGGACCGTCACAGGCTCCGCACACCCATGTGTCCTGTCCGGGTGCTATTCAGGACCCCGTCCAACACCCTGGCTACCAAGTTCCAAGTCTCACGACGTGCTTCCAGGAATCCGATCCAACCCCAGGATCTTCCAACACCGACAGACCTTCCAGGAACCTTCCAGGCAGCCCTGTGCAGGACACACTCTCCACTGTCTCAGCCAGACTTCCAGAGACTCCTCAGTCTCCAACACAATCTCCTCACCATGTGCCAAACACTGTCTTTCATACTTGTAGCCACTCTCCAAGCCAAGGCATGAAGCACATGGTCTGGTCACCTGTTCATGACCTCATCACAGGTCCTTCACAACACATACAATCACCAGTATGTAACATTCATTCTCCCACCACCAGTGGGCGGTGTATGTGTGGTTAGCATGTCCCACCCAGCTCACAAGCTAACCCTGTAGGTTCACCCTTAACAACAATCAGAACTCTTATGGGACTACAAGTCCCAAAACAACATTACTGACCTACAGCAAAGAATAGCTCTGCGACACATGCTTTCCATTTAGCACCATACCAGGGACTGGTTTCCCATCCATCTCATGCCTCCATGCATAATTTGAGCAACTTATACAGCGCCCCCTAGGTGCCACATTAGTCACTACACCACACTGTCCACAAGACACTTTTCCAGAAGGATTTTGGCTTACTCACGTACATTTTGGCGAACTTCAATCTAGCTTTTTTATGTCTTTCTGTTAGGAGTGGGGTCCTCCTGGGTCTCCTGCCATAAAGACTGCTTTCATTTAAATGTCAACGGATAGTTTGTACTGACACTGAAGCACCCTGAAGGACAGCTTAGTTTATTTGGAACTTGATTGGGTGCTGCTTATCCACCATCGGGACTATACTGGTTGCAACCTTTCATCAATTTTTCTTTGCTGTCCCCACCCAGGGAGATTAGCTAAAGTGCCATGGATTGTAAACTTCTTGATTATGTTGCACAACATGGATAATGGAACATCAAAATTTCTAGAGATGGGCTTTTAAACTTGACATTGTTAATATTGTTCAACAATTTTTATTCTTAAGTCCTCAGACAGTTCTCTTCTCCTCTTTCTGTTCTCCATGTTTAGTGTAGCACACACAGACACACAATACAAAGATTGTGTCAACTTCGCCCCTTTTGATTTGATTTCAGGTGTGCATTTCATATTTATATATTACCCACACCTGTTACTGGCCACAGATGAGTTTGAAAGCGCATTGAATGTTTGAAACAAAATTGTTTACCCATAATTTTGGAAAAGTGCTAATAATTTTGTCTGGCATATTTTTGGGGTTTTATGTCCAGTTTGCCTTTTTTTCAGTTTTTTTGTGTTGTTCCAATACACGCAAAGGAAATAAACATATAAAACAAAATATGTGTAACTGCAATAATTATCTGGGAGAAATACTTCACTTTCTGGAACAATTTCTATCACAGTGATCAAAATGAAGCAATAGGAGAAATCTCCTATTGTTGCTGGGTGCTGTCTGGTAGATCTCTGTGGGCACACTGCACATGCGCCTGCCATTTTTCCCCAGGAAGAAGACACTGGTGGACACAGCTTGAGGGAGCGGGGGACATTGTAGGTACCGGAGGGGGAGTTCAGGGGACCCTTAGTTAGGTAAAAATAATAAAAAAAAGTATTTATCTCCATTTTTCCATTAGGGTTATGGTTATAGTTGGGCTTATAGTTGGGGTTATAGCTAGGATTAGGGTTGGGGATAGGGTTAGGGTTATGGTTGGGGTATATTTGGGGTTACAGCTAGGGTTAGGATTGGGCTAGGGTTAGGGTTGGGGTTATATTTGGGGTTATAGGTAGGGTTGGGGCTAGGGTTATGGTTATGGTTGGGGTTATAGTTGGGGTTACAGCTAGGGTTAGGGTTGGGCTAGGGTTAGGGTTGGGGTTATAGTTACGGTTGGGCTAGGGTTGGGGTTGGGGTCATAGTGGGTTGGTTATTGGGGTTAGGGATGGGGTTAGGGCTGTGTTAGGGTTTGAGTTAGAATTGGGGGTTTCCACTGTTTAAGTACATCAGGGGGTCTCCAAACGCGTCATCGTGCCCACCATTGATTTCAGCCAATTTTGGGTTAAAAAAGTCAAATGGTTCTCCCTCTCTTCTAAGCCCTGCTTGCACCCAAACAGCGGTTTTCCCCCACATTCGGGGTATAGGCGTACTCAGGAGAAATTGCACAACAAATTTTATGGTCCATTTTCTCCTGATAGTCTTGTGAGAATGAAAAAGTTTGGTTCCAAAGTAAATCTTTTTGTGAAAAAAGTAGAATGTTAATTTCTTCCCTGAACATTGCTTTAGTTCTCGTGAAGCAACTGAAGGGTTAATAAACTTCTTGAATGTGGTTTTGCACACCTTGAGGGGTGCAGTTTTTAGAAAGGTGTCACTTTTGGGTATTTTCTGTCATATTGTCCCCCCAAATTCACTTCAAATGTGAGGTGGTCCCTAAAAAAAATGGTTTTGTTAATTTTGTTGGAAAAATGAGAAATCGCTGGTCAACTTTTAACCCTTATAACGTCCTAACAAAATAAAATTATGTTTCCAAAATTGTGCTGCTGTAAAGTAGACATGTGGGAAATGTTATTTATTAACTATTTTGTGCAATATGACTCTCTGATTTAAGGGTGTAAAAATAAAATTTTGAAAATTGCCAAATTCTCAAAACTTTTGCCAAATTTCAAATTTTTCATAAATAAACACAAGTCATATTGAAGAAATTTTACCACTATCGTGAATTACAATATGTCACGAAAAAACATTCTCAGAATCAGTTGGATCCGTTGAAGCGTTCCTGAGCTACAACCTCATAAAGTGACAGTAGTCAGAATTGTAAAAATTGGCTTGGTCATTAAGTACCAAATTGGCTCTGTCACTAAGGGGTTAAATTAATGTACTTATTTAGTGTAAATACAGCATAGTTCCAAAATAGTAAAGGAGGAAAATTTCCTGGTAAACGGTGGCACACACTCATGTGCTCATCTTTTATGGTTTTGTTGGTTCTCATGTTTCTTATTATTGGTTTTATTTTGCAGCATTATATGGTGTTTTGTTTGAAAAAAACAAGGAAGCAGCCTTTGCCAATTTCTCCCTCTGGGAGTCCGTTGGATTTGCCATTGCCTTTGGATACAGTTCGTTTTTATGTGTGTACGTTAAACTCTATATTTTGATGTGCTTTATCGTGGTGGGAATTTTGCTATATGGAGCTGTGGAATATATAGAATATAAAAATGCATGTGAAACAAGTGAAGAAGGACCCAAAGATTAGCACCATACTTGTCCAAGACTATGGATATGTCCACAATATACATACTGTAGATCTATAATGTACCCTATAAACAAAATTTTATAACCTTGAATGACTTGAAAAATGTTTTCACTTCTAGTTTCTGATATATTTTATAGTATAAAATGTCAGTTTTCTAATAAACAGTTTTCTACCATCTAGAGGAGGCTACTAAGAGCTGTCTCTTTTATCTAACGTGATACAACTATTAACAAATGAATATATTTTTTATTTATTTATTTTACTCACTTTTATAGCGCCATTAATTCCACAGCACTTTACATACATCACAAATTGGTGAATTGATGATTTAACCCTTTCCTGGCTGAGCAATTTTGGATTTTTGAGCTGTCAATTTTTCTTCCCCTTTTTCATAAATTTAATTTCTCCTTTGATATTACCTTACGAGGGTTTATTTTTTTTGTTGGTCAAGTTGTAGTTCTGAATGGCACCATTCATTTTACTATTCAATTTATTGGAAAAAAAAAAGGTGCTTTGAAATTGCCTAAAAATGCAATTCTGCAATTTGGGGTTTTGTTTACATGACTTATGACATTCAATGCGTGGTAAAAGTAGCCTTGCTATAAAATTCTTCAGATCAGTATGATCACGGCCATACCAAACTTGTATAATTTCGTTTTTTATTTAAAAAATTTGTCACCATTTTTTCATCTTCTAAACCCTGGCCATCACCAAGTAAATGGGGTTCCATCAATGGAGCACTGGACACCTCCGAAAAAGTCTTTTAGTCATGTCCTACACTATATTGAAATTGCTTTGTCCAGTCTGATGAGTGTCTCCAGACCATATTCAGGGCCTCCTCAGTCCTGTGAAACACCTCCTTTTTTTTCTTGATAGACGATGGTGATAACTCCTACTGTATTTCATCCAATACTCTTCGTCTTGCGCCTGCACAGTTGAATCACTGACCTAAGCAGACGCTCGTCGCTCTTCTCTACTGAAGGCAGAGGAAAGTCCTGTAGTGCGCAGGCGCCGGCTTCACTACCATGTCGTCAACTCTCTGATGAACTGCTGGCCACTCAATAGGGCAAAGCGAGGCGTGCCTGCATAGGTGGCTGATTCAACTGCGCAGGCTTAGAGCACTGTGTGGATGATGTAGGTGACCTCATTCACATTCATCAAGAAAAAAGATAGTGGTGTTTGCCAGGAATGTGGAGGATAGAGTTATGCGATGGCTTGTTTTTGAATGGCAAGTTCACGTTTTTATTGATACAATTTTGGAGCAGATACAACAATTTGATTGCTTCTTATTGCATTTTTTTTCAGCATTATTGTCACCAAAACCCGCACAATCCCAGTGTTTCATTTTTTTCTCTTTGCTGTGTTTCTGATTGTAATCCTACAAGGCAAATTCTAGTAAAGTAATGTCTTAGGGCATTAAAATTTATTATTTAACAAAAAAGAATCTGTTTTCGGCTCTTTTGTCTGGCATCTTTTCCATTCCATTTTTGCTGTGTTTCTGATTGGCTAATTAATTTAAAATTTTGATAGATCAGACTTTTATGGACGCTGCAATACCAAATATGTTAGTACCGTATATACTCGAGTATAAGCCGACCCGAGTATAAGCGAGGCCCCTAATTTTGCCACAAAAAATGGGAAAACTTATTGACTCGAGTATAAGCCTAGGGTTGGAAATGCAGCAGCTACTGGTAAATTTCAAAAATAAAAATAGATACCAATAAAAGTAAAATTAATTGAGACATCAGTTGGTTAAATGTTTTTGAATATCCATATTGAATCAGGAGCCCCATATATTGTTCCATACAGTTCATGATGGCCCCATAAGATGCTCCATACAAATACGCCCCATATAATGCTTCATAAAGTTCATGCTGGGCCCCATAAGATGCTCTAAACAAAAAATATGTCCGATATCATGCTGCACAAAGTTTAATAATGGCCCCATAAAATGCTCCATATTAAAATATGCCCCATAAAATGCTGTACAAAGGTTAATGAAGGACCCATAAGATGCTCCATATTAAAATATGCCCCATATAATGCTGCATAAAAGGTTAATGATGGCCCCATAAGATGCTCCATAGAATAATTATGTCACGCTGTCTAATGATATGTATACAATGTCAGTAAACTATTAATACAGGAACAACACTCTATACAACAACTAGTATAGCAACATCAGCATGTAAGTATAGAATAGATTTACCTGACACGATATCTGCTGAACTCAGGGTTAATCTTGAGGACTTGATGAGCTGAAACAGGAAAGAGGTGGACCGGGATCTAACCTGACCCTAAACTGGGGTCCTAACTAATCCCTCACCTTGGAGGTACTGATAATGGTTCAGAGGTCCAAGTCTCCAACCTAACCCTGTCTCCTATCAGACCTGAACCCTGTAATCAGTCCTAAGAAGGATCCTGACTACCACCAAAGGGATATGGCGTGATCTCAGCTAAATACACAGATTAGACATATAAGACAGACAGGATAACACTCGCTTGCATACACACTCAAACACCAAAGGAACATAAATGGTCTGGGAAATAAACTCTAACCAAGTTGAGCTTAGAACAACTAAGGAGCTCACAACTAAAGTCTATACAGATTCATTCCTATCTGTGGTCTGCATGAAGGTTTCACTGGCAACTTCCCAAGCAGACAACCAGGAATTTAAAGGAAACCAATCAACAAATAATCAATTGCAGCCGGGAGAAACTGCACCCAGTCCCAGAACCGAGCACAGACAGAATTAATCCCTAGCTGCCAAACACAAAGAAACAGCAGCTCAGCTGTGAGAAGTCAAAATGTGCAACCGCGACGATCTTCGTGGCAATGCACACATGACAGTACCCCCCCTTCTACGAGGGGCCTCCGGACCCTCAGGGCCAGGCCTGCCCGGGTGAGTTCTGTGGAAGGTCCGAACCAAACGATCTGCGTTAACATCAGACGCAGGGACCCACGTCCTCTCCTCTGGACCATACCCCTTCCAATGCACCAAGTACTGAAGGGACCGGCGATTCAGACGTGAGTCAATGATCTTTGATACTTGAAATTCCAAGTTACCATTGACCAACACAGGAGGAGGAGGTAGAGGTGACGGTATGACTGGTGCCACATACCTTTTAAGTAATGACTTGTGGAACACATTATGAATTTTAAACGTAGGAGGGAGGTCCAGACGAAATGCCACAGGATTAATTATGGAACTGATCCTGTACGGCCCGATGAATCTGGGACCCAGTTTCCAGGAGGGCACCTTAAGTTTTATATTCCTGGTAGACAACCATACCAGATCGTTCACATTCAGATCTGGACCAGAAACTCTCCTCCTATCAGCCATACGTTTGTAACGGTTCCCCATCGCACTCAGATTATTCAATACACCTCTCCACACTGAAGCAAGTGACGACGAGAAACGCTCCTCTCAGGAACCCCAGAAGGGCCCCCCCCATTGAAAGTACAAAAACTGGGGATGGAAACCATATGCCCCAAAAAACGGGGACTTACCAGTGGACTCGCTCCGCCTGTTGTTAAGAGCGAACTCTGCCAGAGGCAAGAAAGAAGACCAGTCCTCTTGGTTCTCTGAAACAAAACACCGGAGATATGTCTCTAAGCTCTGATTCAGACGCTCTGTCTGACCATTGGTCTGCGATGAAAAGCCGAGGAAAATGACAATTGCATCCCCCGACGTAAACAAAATGCCCTCCAAAATTTGGACACAAACTGAGACCCACTATCTGACACCACATCAGAAGGCAACCCATGAAGTCTAACGATCCCCCTAATGAACACCTGCGCCAGAGTTTTAGCATTAGGGAGTGCAGGAAGAGCAACGAAATGTGCCATCTTACTGAACCTGTCAACAACCACCAGTATGACAGTATTCCCTGACGACGGAGGAAGGTCCGTAATGAAGTCCATAGATAAATGAGTCCATGGACGCTCCGGAAGTTTCAAGGGTAAAAGGGTCCCAGACGGACGGGTATGAGGGGTTTTAGAGCGAGCACACACCCCACATGACGCGACAAAAGTTATAACATCTTTATTAGCATTAGGCCACCAAAACCGGCGAGAAAGGAGATCTAAAGTAGCCTTACTCCCTGGATGTCCTGCTAGAGCAGAATTATGATGTGCCTCAATAACCTTTTGTCTCAACAGATTTGGGACAAACAGTCTCCCTGGAGGTCCTGCAGGGGCGTCCCCCTGAGCCTCTAACACCTCCTCCTCAAGCTCAGAAAATACAGCCGACACTACCACCCCCTCCTGAAGGATAGGACTCGGGTCATCCGTTTTCCCGGCCCCTGGGAAAACTGCGAGACAAGGCATCAGCCTTTACATTCTTAGACCCCGGGCGATAAGTGACGACAAAATTAAACCTGGTAAAAAACAACGACCATCGAGCTTGTCTGGAATTCAGACGCTTAGCGGATTCCAAATACAACAGGTTCTTGTGATCAGTAATAACGGTAACCGGGTGGACTGCCCCCCCAAAAAGTGACGCCATTCTTCAAAAGCTAACTTAATGGCCAAAAGTTCCCTATTGCCGATATCATAATTCCTTTCGGCGGACGACAATTTCTTAGAAAAGAAAGCGCACGGATGCCATTTACCAGGGGACGGACCCTGGGACAATATAGCACCCACCCTACGTCAGACGCATCCACCTCCACAATGAACGGCTGAGATACATCTGGTTGGATGAGAACGGGTGCCGAAGCAAAACATTTCTTCAAAGAGGAAAAGGCTTGACAAGCTTTGTCCGACCATTTAGAAAAATCCGTCCCTTTTCTTGTCATGTCCGTGAGAGGTTTGACGACAGATGAGAAATTACAAATAAATTTCCGGTAGTAGTTAGCAAACCCCAAAAAACCTTGCAGAGCCATAAGATCCCTGGCTGATCCCATTCAAGCACTGCTCTCACCTTTTCAGGGTCCATACGGAAACCGGAAGCTGACACCAAAAAACCCAAAAACTGAAGTTCCTGTACGGCAAATACACACTTCTCCATTTGGCGTATAGTTTATTGTCTCCAAGATCTGCAACACCTGTCTCACATGCTCCTGATGAGACACAAGATCTGGCGAGTAAATTAAATGTCGTCCAAATATACAACCACAAACAGCCCCACAAGGTGACGAAAAATGTCATTAACAAAATGTTGGAATACTGCTGGTGCAGTAGTCAGACCAAAAGGCATGACAAGGTTCTCATAATGTCCCTCCGGCGTGTTAAACGCCGTTTTCCACTCATCCCCTCTTTTATCCTAATCAGATTATACGCCCCCCTGAGATCCAATTTAGAGAACCATTTGGCGCCAACAATTTGATTGAAGAGATCAGGAATAAGAGGGAGTGGATACGGATCTCGAACAGTAATCGATTAAGTTCGCGGAAATCCAAGCAAGGGCGTAGGCCTCCATCTTTCTCTTCACAAAGAAGAACCCGCGGCTACTGGGGAAGATGAAGGTCTAATATGCCCTTTGGCCAGACTTTCAGAAATATAATCTTTCATAGCCTGCTTCTCAGGACCAGAAAGATTATACAACCTAGCTTTAGGCAACTTAGCATCAGGAAGGAGATTAATAGAGCAGTCATACACGCGATGAGGAGGCAACTCCTGACACCCCTCCTCAGAGAAAACATCCCCAAAATCCTCCAAAAAAGGAGGCAATGTACTAGGCACGACCGCACTGATGACTGTGTTCATGCAGTTGCTTTTGCAAAACTCACCCCATTGACTTATTTCTCTGGACTGCCAATTAATCACAGGGTTATGTTTAACCAACCAAGGAAGTCCCAACACAATGGGAGTAGGTAGACCCTCCAACACATAACAAGATAATTGTTCCCTATGTATTGCCCCTACCCGAAGGTCAATGTTATGAACCTCATGAACAAAGCTACCTTGGCCGAGAGGCCTGGCGTCAATGGAGAATATAGGGATCGGTTTGACCAATACACTCAGATGCATACCTTGAGCCTGAGCAAACTGAGCGTCAACCAGATTAGCCCCGGAACCACTATCAAGAAGAACAGACAATCTCTCCACTCTCGTACCAACTACCACCTCCACTGGTACAAGGAACTGAGAAGAACTGGCGGATGAAATACATACTCCCAGGTTGTCGTCCACCACACAACCTGGGATTAACAGTTTTTCCGGCGACTTTTGGCTCAACAAGGCACGGGATGGACATTCTCCAACAAAATGTCCCTCTTTCCCGCAGAAAAAACATCTTCTAGTCCTGCGGCGTACCGCCAATCCCCTCCTACGAAATGATGTCCCTCCAACTGCATAGGCTCATCCGAACAGACAAGGGGAACCTCAACATAAGGGACTTTAGTGGTAGGTGGAGAAACAACAGGGAGTGGGGTTACCTCACCCCTCTCCCGAAGCCGTCTATCAGTACGGATAGCTAAGGCCATAGCAGCCTCCAGTGAATGAGGAGACTCATACTGAGCCAAAACGTCTTTTAATTTATCAGAAAGCCCATGACAAAACTGGCTCCTAAGAGCTGGGTCATTCCACTGAGTATCTGTGGCCCATCTACGAAACTCAGAAGCAAATTCCTCTGCAGGACGATCTCCCTGCTGTATCTTACGTAATTTTGTCTCAGCAAGAGAGACCCGATCTGGGTCATCATATACCAATCCCAGGGCAGTAAAAAATTGATCTACAGACAGTAGAGCCGGGGATTCCGGAGGAAGGGAAAATGCCCAGGATTGAGGGTCCCCTTGCAGAAGTGAGATAACAATTCCCACTCTCTGCTCATCACTCCCTGATGATCGAGGCCGAAGCCGAAAATACAATTTACATGCCTCCCGGAAGGTGAAAAATTTGTCTCGCCCACCAGTGAACCTGTCCGGGAGAGCTACTTTAGGTTCAACTCTGGTTTGCTCCAGGGGAGACAAAACTTTGGACTTAATGTCCGTCAGCTCCATGGATAATCCCTGCAACTGCAGAGCCAGCTGGGCTACTGGATCCATGGTAACTGGAGATAATTTTTTTTTGGGGCCAGTGAAAATGTCACGCTGTCTAATGATATGTATACAATGTCAGTAAACTATTAATACAGGAACAACACTCTATACAACAACTAGTATAGCAACATCAGCATGTAAGTATAGAATAGATTTACCTGACACGATATCTGCTGAACTCAGGGTTAATCTTGAGGACTTGATGAGCTGAAACAGGAAAGAGGTGGACCGGGATCTAACCTGACCCTAAACTGGGGTCCTAACTAATCCCTCACCTTGGAGGTACTGATAATGGTTCAGAGGTCCAAGTCTCCAACCTAACCCTGTCTCCTATCAGACCCTGAACCCTGCAATCAGTCCTAAGAAGGATCCTGACTACCACCAAAGGGATATGGGCTGATCTCAGCTAAATACACAGATTAGACATATAAGACAGACAGGATAACACTCGCTTGCATACACACTCAAACACCAAAGGAACATAAATGGTCTGGGAAATAAACTCTAACCAAGTTGAGCTTAGAACAACTAAGGAGCTCACAACTAAAGTCTATACAGATTCATTCCTATCTGTGGTCTGCATGAAGGTTTCACTGGCAACTTCCCAAGCAGACAACCAGGAATTTAAAGGAAACCAATCAACAAATAATCAATTGCAGCCGGGAGAAACTGCACCCAGTCCCAGAACGAGCACAGACAGAATTAACTCCCTAGCTGCCAAACACAAAGAAACAGCAGCTCAGCTGTGAGAAGTCAAAATGTGCAACCGCGACGATCTTCGTGGCAATGCACACATGACAAATATGCCCCACATGCTGCTCCATAAAGGTTGATGGCCCCATAAGATGCTCCATAGAATAATATGCCCCATATGCTGCTGCGATTAAAAAAAAAAAAAAATGACATACTCACCTCTTGTCACTAGGGACCAGGTACTGGTGTTCAGAGCAGGCGGGGACACCGCCACCGCCACTCTGTCTTCCGGGTCTCTGCACTGACTGTTCAGGCAGAGGGCACGCACTAACCACGTCATCGAGCCCTCTGACCTGAACGTCACAGCCAGAGGACGCGGAAGACAGAGCGGAGCGCAGTTGTGGAACGGGGATAGGTGAATATCGCATGGCTCCCCCGTCCTCTCCGTCATACTCACCCCCTCCTGGCGTGGTCTCTACACTTCTTGCTTCTCTGTTGTCAGCTCTTCCAGTGTTCATCGGTCACGTGGTACCGCTCATTAAAGTAATGAATATGCGCTCCACGCCTATGGGAGTGGAGTCGCGTGCATATTCATTTCTTTAATGAGTGGTACCACGAGACCACTGAACACAGGAAGAGCTGCTGGGGCCGGAGACCATCTGAGAAGCAGGGAAGTGCAGAGACCATGAATTCTGAGGAATTTGCTGGACTCAAGAAATGTGAAAAATTTTCGATTCACTTTGCACAAATTGTTAAAAGTGCCTACTGCCAGTTTACACATTGCAGAAGATTACATCAGCCAAAGAAGGCTCACGTGAACCGGGATGCAATATTTTTAGTGTACCTGGAACGTTTGAAGCTGGACTAATAAATTGGTGACATTTTATATCCAAATAGCTGGATACCTTTGTTTGCTTTCCTCAAAATGCTTGCAACTATCACATTACATGACATAGCAAAGCCAATGAAAAGGAACCATGATAGCTTGTATAAAATAAGAGGCAGGGAATGCATCAGCTATTTTGGGGTGAAACCAGTAGCGTAACTACCGGGTGGGGCAGAGGGGGCGGTAGCCCAGGGCCCCACGCTCAGAGGGGGCCCACCTGGAGCTACGCTACTGTAACTGCGTGCACAGCGCGACGATACAGTTACATTCTGTGGCAGTGCTCTCCCTGCTCTGCCGCCCGGCCGCTATGGGGCCCCTGAGCAGGTGGTAGGGGGCCCTGTGCCAGCCCTGTGCCGGAGGGTCAGCTGTATCGGCATCTAGCCGATACAGCTGACCGCATTGAGAGCTCCCATAATCCCCCTCTCAGCGTCTGACAGCAGGCACGATGACGTCACTGCCCGGAGCCCGCTGTCAGCAGATGAGAGGGAGAGCAGGGAGCAGCGCAGGAGCCAGGAGCAAGAGAGGTGAGTATTGGTTTGTTTTTTTTTGTAATGAGGGTGCATTATACTACAGAGACTCCATATGGGTGTGAATTATACTACAGAGGCTGCCTATGGGGGTGCATTATACTACAGAGGCTGCCTATGGGGGTGCATTACACTACAGAGGCTGCCTATGGGGGTGCATTATAGTACAGAGGCTTCATATGGCAGTGCATTATACTTCAGAGGCTCTATATGGGGAGTATATTATACTACAGAGGCTCTATATGGGGAGTATATTATACTACAGAGGCTCTATATGGGGAGTATATTATACTACAGAGGCTCTATATGGGGGTACATTATACTACAGAGGCTGCCTATGGGGGTGCATTATACTACAGAGCCTGCCTATGGGGGTGCATTAATACTACAGAGCCTGCCTATGGGGGTGCATTATAGTACAGAGGCTTCATATGGCGGTGCATTATACTTCAGAGGCTCTATATGGGGAGTATATTATACTACAGAGGCTCTATATGGGGAGTATATTATACTACAGAGGCTCTATATGGGGGTACATTATACTACAGAGGCTGCCTATGGGGGTGCAATATACTACAGAGCCTGCCTATGGGGGTGCATTATACTACAGAGCCTGCCTATGGGGGTGCATTATACTACAGAGGCTGCCTATGGGGGTGCATTATACTACAGAGGCTCTATATGGGGGTGCATTATACTACAGAGGCTCTATATGGGGGTGCATTATAATACAGAGGCTCCATATGGGGGTGCATTACACTACAGAGGCTCTATATGGGGGTACATTATACTACAGAGGCTCTATATGGGGGTGAATTATACTACAGAGGCTCTATATGGGGGTGCATTATACTACAGAGGCTCCCTCATGGGGAGTGCATTATACTACAGAGGCTGCCTATGGGGGTGCATAATATTACAGAGGCTGCCTATGGGGGTGCATTACAGTACAGAGGCTGCCTATGGGGGTGCATTATAGTACAGAGACTCCATATGGGTGTGAATTATACTACAGAGGCTGCCTATGGGGGTGCATTATACTACAGAGGCTGCCTATGGGGGTGCATTACACTACAGAGGCTGCCTATGGGGGTGCATTATAGTACAGAGGCTTCATATGGCAGTGCATTATACTTCAGAGGCTCTATATGGGGAGTATATTATACTACAGATGCTCTATATGGGGAGTATATTATACTACAGAGGCTCTATATGGGGAGTATATTATACTACAGAGGCTCTATATGGGGTACATTATACTACAGAGGCTGCCTATGGGGGTGCATTATACTACAGAGCCTGCCTATGGGGGTGCATTATACTACAGAGCCTGCCTATGGGGGTGCATTATACTACAGAGGCTCTATATGGGGGTGCATTATACTACAGAGGCTCTATATGGGGGTGCATTATAATACAGAGGCTCCATATGGGGGTGCATTATACTACAGAGGCTCTATATGGGGGTACATTATACTACAGAGGCTCTATATGGGGGTGAATTATACTACAGAGGCTCTATATGGGGTGCATTATACTACAGAGGCTCCCTCATGGGGAGTGCATTATACTACAGAGGCTGCTTATGGGGGTGCCTTATAATAAAGCGGCTGCCTATGGGGGTGCATTATAATACAAAGGCTGCCTATGGGGGTGCCTTATAATATAGCGGCTGCCTATGGGGGTGCATTATAATACAAAGGCTGCCTATGGGGGTGCATTATACTACAGAGGCTCCCTATGGGGAGTGCATTATACTACAGAGGCTCCCTATGGGGAGTGCATTATACTACAGAGGCTCCCTATGGGGGTGCATTATAATACAGAGGCTGTCTATGGGGGTGCATTATATTATAGACTCTGCCTATGGGGGTTTATTATAATATAGAGCCTGCCTATGGGGAGTACATACGGCAGCAGCGGCTCAGTATTGGGGTATCATGTACAGTAATAGGGACACGTACGGCAGCAGAGGCTCAGTATTGGGGTATCAGAGGCAGTAATAGGGACACATACGGCAGCAGCGGCTCAGTATTGGGGTATGAGGTGCAGTAATAGGGACACATACAGAAGCAGTGGCTCAGTATTGGGGTATCAGGTGCAGTAATAAGGTCACATACGGCAGCAGCGGCTCAGCATTGGGGTATCAGGTGCAGTAATAGGGACACATAGGCAGCAGCGGCTCAGTATTGGGGTATCAGGGGCAGTAATAGGGACACATGGCAGCAGCGACTCAGTATTGGAGTATCAGGTGCAGTAATAGGGACACATGGCAGCAGCGGCTCAGTATTGGGGTTTGAAGTGCAGTAATAGGGTCCCATACGGCAGCAGCGGCTCAGTATTGGGATATCAGGGGCAGTATTAGGGACACATACGGCAGCAGCAGCTCAGTATTGGGGTATCAGGGGCAGTAATAGAGACACATATGGCAGCAGCGGCTCAGTACTGGGGTATCAGGTGCAGTAGTAGGGACACATATGGCAGCAGCGGCTCAGTATTGGGGTATCAGGTGCAGTAATAGGGACACATACGGCAGCAGTGGCTCAGTATTGGGGTATCAGGTGCAGTAATAGGGTCACATACGGCAGCAGCGGCTCAGTATTGGGGTATTAGGTGCAATAGTAGGGACACATATGGCAGCAGCGGCTCAGTATTGGGGTATCAGGTGCAGTAATAGGGACACATACGGCAGCAGTGGCTCAGTATTGGGGTATCAGGTGCAGTAATAGGGACACATACGGCAGCAGTGGCTCAGTATTGGGGTATCAGGTGTAGTAATAGGGACACATACGGCAGCAGAGGCAAAGTATTGGGGTATCAGGTGCAGTAATAGGGACACATACGGCAGCAGCGGCTCAGTATTGGGGTATCAGTGCAGTAATAGGGACACTTATGGCAGCAGTGGCTCAGTATTGGGGTATGAGGTGTAGTAATAGGGACACATATGGCAGCAGTGGCTCAGTATTGGGGTATCAGGTGTAGTAATAGGGACACATACGGCAGCAGAGGCAAAGTATTGGGGTATCAGGTGCAGTAATAGGGGACACATACGGCAGCAGCAGCTCAGTATTGGGGTATCAGGTGTAGTACTAGGGACACATATGGCAGCAGTGGCTCAGTATTGGGGTATCAGGTGTAGTAAAGGGACACATATGGCAGCAGTGGCTCAGTATTGGGGTATCAGGGCAGTAATAGGGGACACATACGGCAGCAGCGGATCAGTATTGGGGTATCAGGTGCCGTAATAGGGACACATATGGCAGCAGCGGCTCAGTATTGGGGTATCAGGTGTAGTAATAGGGACACATATGGCAGCAGCGGCTCAGTATTGGAGTATCAGGTGTAGTAATAGGGACACATATGACAGCAGCAGCTCAGTATTGGGGTATCAGGGCAGTAATATGGACACATACGGCAGCAGCGGCTCAGTATTGGGGTATCAGGTGTAGTAATAGGGACACATACGGCAGCAGCGGCTCAGTATAGGGGTATCAGGTGCAGTAATAGGGACACATACGGCAGCAGTGGCTCAGTATTGGGGTATCAGGTGCAGTAATAGTGACACATATGGCAGCAGATACGGCAGCAGCGGCTCAGTATTGGGGTATGAGGTGCAGTAATAGGGACACATATGGCAGCAGCGGCTCAGTATTGGGGCATGAGGTGCAGTAATAGGGACACATACGGCAGCAGCGGCTCAGTATTGGGGCATCGGGTGCAGTAATAGGGACACATACGGCAGCAGATGCTCAGTATTGGGGTATCAGGTGTAGTTAGAGGGACACATACGGCAGCAGTGGCTCAGTATTGGGTATCAGGTGCAGTAATAGGGACACATACGGCAGCAGCGGCTCAGTATTGGGGTATCAAGTGTAGTAATAGGGACACATACGGCAGCAGAGGCTCAGTATTGGGGTATCAGGTGCAGTAATAGGGACACAAACGGCAGCAGCGGCTCAGTATTGGGGTATCAGGTGTAGTAATAGGGACACATACGGCAGCAGAGGCTCAGTATTGGGGTATCAGGTGCAGTAATAGGGGACACATACGGCAGCAGCGGCTCAGTATTGGGGTATCAGGTGCAGTAATAGGGACACATACGGCAGCAGTGGCTCAGTATTGGGGTATCAGGTGTAGTAATAGGGACACATATGGCAGCAGTGGCTCAGTATTGGGGTATCAGGGCAGTAATAGGGGACACATACGGCAGCAGCAGATCAGTATTGGGGTATCAGGTGCAGTAATAGGGACACATATGGCAGCAACGGCTCAGTATTGGGGTATCAGGTGTAGTAATAGGGACACATACGGCAGCAGCGGCTCAGTATTGGAGTATCAGGTGTAGTAATAGGGACACATATGGCAGCAGCAGCTCAGTATTGGGGTATCAGGGCAGTAATATGGACACATACGGCAGCAGCGGCTCAGTATTGGGGTATCAGGTGCAGTAATACGGACACATACGGCAGAAGCAGCTCAGTATTGGGGTATCAGGTGTAGTAATAGGGACACATACGGCAGCAGCGGCTCCGTATAGGGGTATCAGGTGCAGTAATAGGGACACATACGGCAGCAGTGGCTCAGTATTGGGGTATCAGGTGCAGTAATAGTGACACATATGGCAGCAGATACGGCAGCAGCGGCTCAGTATTGGGGTATGAGGTGCTGTAATAGGGACACATATGGCAGCAGCGGCTCAGTATTGGGGCATGAGGTGCAGTAATAGGGACACATACGGCAGCAGCGGCTCAGTATTGGGGCATCGGGTGCAGTAATAGGGACACATACGGCAGCAGATGCTCAGTATTGGGGTATCAGGTGTAGTAATAGGACACATACGGCAGCAGTGGCTCAGTATTGGGGTATCAGGTGCAGTAATAGGGACACATACAGCAGCAGCGGCTCAGTATTGGGGTATCAGGTGTAGTAATAGGGACACATACGGCAGCAGCAGCTCAGTATTGGAGTATCAGGTGTAGTAATAGGGACACATATGGCAGCAGCAGCAGCTCAGTATTGGGGTATCAGGGCAGTAATATGGACACATACGGCAGCAGCGGCTCAGTATTGGGGTATCAGGTGCAGTAATAGGGACACATACGGCAGAAGCAGCTCAGTATTGGGGTATCAGGTGTAGTAATAGGGACACATACGGCAGCAGCGGCTCAGTATAGGGGTATCAGGTGCAGTAATAGGGACACATACGGCAGCAGTGGCTCAGTATTGGGGTATCAGGTGCAGTATAGTGACACGTGAAACATATGGCAGCAGATACGGCAGCAGCGGCTCAGTATTGGGGTATGAGGTGCAGTAATAGGGACACACATGGCAGCAGCTGCTCAGTATTGGGGCATGAGGTGCAGTAATAGGGACACATACGGCAGCAGCGGCTCAGTATTGGGGCATCGGGTGCAGTAATAGGGACACATACGGCAGCAGTGGCTCAGTATTGGGGTATCAGGTGCAGTAATAGGGACACATACGGCAGCAGCGGCTCAGTATTGGGGCATCGGGTGCAGTAATAGGGACACATACGGCAGCAGATGCTCAGTATTGGGGTATCAGGTGTAGTAATAGGGACACATACGGCAGCAGTGGCTCAGTATTGGGGTATCAGGTGCAGTAATAGGGACACATACGGCAGCAGCGGCTCAGTATTGAGGTATCAGGTGCAGTAATAGGGACACATACGGCAGCAGCGGCTCAGTATTGGGGTATCAGGTGCAGTAATAAGTACACATATGGCAGCAGCGGCTCAGTATTGGGGTATCAGGTGCAGTAATAGGGACACATATGGCAGCAGCGGCTCAGTATTGGGGTATCAGGTGCAGTAATATGTACATATACGGCAGCAGCGGCTCAGTATTGGGGTATCAGGTGCAGACTGCAGTAATAGGGACACATACGGCAGCAGTGGCTCAGTATTGAGGTATCAGGTGCGGTAATAGGTACACATATGGCAGCAGCGGCTCAGTATTGGGGTATGAGGTGCAGTAATAGGGACACATACGGCAGCAGCGGCTCAGTATTGGGGTATCAGGTGTAGTAATAGGGACACATATGACAGCAGCAGCTCAGTATTGGGATATCAGGTGCAGTAATAGGGGCACATATGGCAGCAGCGGCTAAGTATTGGGGTATCAGGTGTAGTAATAGGGACACATATGACAGCAGCAGCTCAGTATTGGGATATCAGGTGCAGTAATAGGGACACATATGGCAGCAGCGGCTCAGTATTGGGGTATCAGGTGCAGTAATAGGGACACATACGGCAGCAGCGGCTCAGTATTGGGATATCAGGTGCAGTAATAGGGACACATATGGCAGCAGCGGCTCAGTATTGGGGTATCAGGTGCAGTAATAGGGACACATATGACAGCAGCAGCTCAGTATTGGGGTATCAGGTGCAGTAATAGGGACACATACGGCAGCAGCAGCTCAGTATTGGGTATCAGGAGCAGTAATAGGGACACATACGGCAGCAGCAGCTCAGTATTGGGGTATCAGGAGCAGTAATAGGGACACATACGGCAGCAGCGGCTCAGTATTGGGGTATCAGCAGGATGAGTAGTTTGTGCAGGTTGGGGATAGATGGTGATAGTGCTAAAAATATGAGAAGTGAAACGCGTCTTTGTTGTAATCTCTGTAGTCGAGTCCTGGCTGGAGGAGGCGTCATGTCGGTCTGGGCCAGATGGAAAAGACATGAAAAGTGAACAATTCCATCAGAAAGAACGTCAGCGGTAAGTTATTATCTGTAACTCTGCTGTAATCTCTTATATGTTCTGTAGGACTGGTATTATTTACCGCTGACCATATGGCGGTGATATCAATATTGGTCTTTTTAATATAGATTATTTTTGGCAACAGCGCGGTCATTTGCTGAGGTTCTCTGGTTAGGGGCCCACTCAGAAGTTTCGCCCCCCCTAAACCAAAGCTCTAGCTACGCCTCTGGGTGAAACTGAACTCTGAGGAGACATCACAGCTCCTAGCTTAGCAATAGATATAGGGAGATAAATCCATAAAACAGTGGATAGCAGAAGATTAGTGTAGTGCAGGCAATAATACAGAGATTCAGTTGATAAGGAGGAGAGAGAGCTGACAACTGTTGAATTTCAATTTCACATTTTCTTTTCAATATTGAAGCAGACATTGCCGAAAGAAAATAAAATTTCTAAACTCAGTGTCAGCCAGTGCCAGTCAAAGTATGCATATCAGAAACCACTGTACTGAGTCATTTCACACCTCATACAAATTTGACATTCACACCACACCAATACTGTTGTCGTTGCTGTTTTTTTGGGTATTCTTTATTTTGTCAATTTTGGGAAGGGGTAAATAATTCTGTAAGAAAAATAAAAAATTTTTTAAAAAAAAAATCCAGATATTTAATAGCTACTGTCATGTGGGTGTCACATATGACATTTTTTTGTGTACACACATTGTATTATTGAAATTTTATATCTTTCCACTCCACACTTATACTACAGCTTGCTATTTCTGCTATTTTTTGGACAAATACCTAGCATTTCTTGTTCAGTTCTTTTTTTGGGAAGTGGGAAAATTGAAGTTGAAAACAGTGGCAATAGTTCATTCTAGTGTAGCAAATAAAGTGTATGGTAAAAGGAAAAGTGACAAAGGAAATGGATCGTGTAATGTAAAATAAAAGAAAACCTTATACAATGGCATCTGGCAATACAAATGTAGAGACTGCAGTCAGAAGCACTAACATTGAATTAGATGAACAGAATGTATTTGGAATCACGATGTTGGAGTGATAGAACACATGATTAAAATTGTCTAGTTGTGTTGGCGATTTCTGGAGTTAGATCTGCTTACTCAGCAATCAGCTCAGAAACAGGAAAACCTCGACTGCTCTTGGTGGAGAAGACTCAACAGTGCCTAAAAGGTCTGGTCATGGTCATGATAATGGTAAGCCTTTGTGCGTTCATCACATGGGTGTAAGAATTGTTTTACTCATTGCCAGACAAGTAATCTCTTCCAGTATTTTGGCTCTGAAGGACAAAAATAAGCAGTTGACGTCCCAGCTCAAATAGACTAGTATCTATGACTCTTCATCAGTCCGTGACGTGAAGAGTCATCACCTACTCAAGTGGGAAAAGTAAGCAATAATATGGAAAAGGCTGAACTGTCCTCCTACCCCTTTTCCTTGAGCTCATATTGTTAGCAGCCACAACTCAAGTTGTACCTGGTTGGTGTAATCATCTTCTACTTCTCGTACAGTAACCACTGCTCTTCCATCCCTGTTGCACTGTCAGAAATTCATAACAGACTCTGTGGCCAGGAATCAATTGTACACTCTCAACAGAACTCAACTCTCACCTATTGAAGATGCTGGCGGTGCAGACACTGTTGTTCCTCTTGGTGGTGTACAGTAAGCCTTGCTAGAAGATATTCAGCCAACATTATTTCTTTCAGAAAGGGGTTGTTGTTTTGTCCTCTCATATTTAGGGAAACATGAACCTCTCACTAGGATTGACATTGAGCTTGAAAGTGTACAGCACAGCTGACACATGCAGCAGCAATTCTGGACAGGGTCAGTACATGTTTTTCATGGCCCATTGGGTCAATGTTTTTAATGGCAGCTATGCATCACCACAACCAGAACTGGTGGTCAAGCCTCCACTGTTGAGGTGCAACATCGGGTTACAAAGCTAGGCGGCACTTATCCACCTCGTCCTACATTGCCTCTGCACAATTTTCAATAAATATTAACCTATCCCTAACAGTAAAAAGTTATAGCATTGCATCCACTCTCCACTTTCAGTCTTTTCATTCTTGTAAGCTTAAACATCTCCGAGCTGCTTTACAGCTACCGTAATAAGCCCGGGCAACAAAAGCCATACAGTGAATACAGACGGGTACCCTCTCAAATGCAACTCGGCATTGTTGTAATCGACAATGCCCAAAACATTGTGGATGCATTTCATTTTGGCAAGGTATCGTGTGTAGCCCTGGTGTTAGGCACACGCAGTACCCTGGAGAATGTGTGGAGAGATAGCAGTTTAATGCTCAATACCCATTCACTCAACATACACTAGACACACCCTTAGGGTAGTGTAGTCACTTGTGAGGGAGTGGTCAGGGTGTATTGGTTGAGTGATTAGAGTAGTCAGTTTCCTGTCTTCGGACAGAGCAGACGTGTGGAGTCTAGCTGGGACCTGGAGGGAGGAAGCAGTCCAGCCTGGTTCTACCAGCAGTTCAGCAAGTGGAGGCCAGTAAGGGCGAGATATAGATCACCTCAGCCTGGTCAGAGCTGTACCTCACTTGAAGACACTGATTAAGAAAGAAGAGCTTAGTACAGAAATACTTCAGTCTCCTGTCCCAAGGACAGTGAAAGGTTCAGAGACGTGCTCCTGCCTAGTGGATAACTGAGAGTCTGGAACTAACTCTAAAGGAAGAGAAGAAGGGAGTGATTATATGACTTTTTGCAAGTGTGAGTGTTTATGCTACCAGCGAGGACAAGGCGAAAGGCACAGTGGAAAGATTATTTGAAAAGTGCTTTTGGATTGAAGAAGTCCTGCACATTGTAACCGGTCACTGGGGACCGAAGGATCACTATTAGCTTCAAGCATAGTGGTAAGAAAACCAGAGATTTACCGACCTTAGGTCGCGGCAAACAGCCCCAAATAGTCAGTACGTAACTGGGGTCAGGGGGAGTGAGGACCTTGAGTCTCTGCAGGACAAGATAGGAATTCAGCTCTCTCACAGGAAGGCTCCTACCACAAAACTGACTGGGCAGTACAGCTATGGAATAGCTGGAGTTATAGAGGGAACTACGCTTCAGGCTGGTTGTACTCATCGTGTTGAAAGTAAAGGAGGCCCCTAACTTGTCCAGCTGCTATCTCGAAATACATTCTCCTTGGATCAGCCTCCCTGGGACCTGCCTGAACATCTTACAAGTAAAGGTATGGAAAGACGCTGACCGTGTGAGACTGAGTTATTTACTTGCATGCCTGCACAATCCCTACCTAACTACCGACCTGAGGGAAGAGTCCCACCTGTAGGGGACCCGACATCTAGCTGCCTCACCATCCCCTCAGAGATCTACAGCAGCGCTGGTACAAATTACCAGAAGACTACAGGTGGCGTCACGAACTGTATATAAATCTATCCCCTGTAAATATTCCCCCATTATACGCCTGACCGCCAGGGCCACAGACCGAGCCACCGCTACCTGTGACATCCCCATAGACTTCTACGGGCTCGGCTCTGAGTACCCCATTGCCCTGGTAACCCACAATTGTGGTGCGTGGTCGAGTCAAATTGGCGTCACGAACAGGATGCGAAACTCGCAAAATTGCGAGCCCTGTGTGCCTATGGAATTGTTTTTGTGAAAAAGGACTGTTTGCACTTTTGGCGCCAAAATCGCCATCTTTGTCGCCATATTCGCGCCCTCAGGCGCTGGAGAAGAAGGTGGGCGTACCTTCGTGGGCGTCTACCCCCCTGTGGCGCGAAGAAAATGCCTGCCCTCTCAAAGTGCTATTACAACATGCGATCCTGCCCTACAGCAAAGGAGGTCCGCCTCCTCTTCACCTTCCCTGCGAGGAGGAGGAGACGCAAACCCCGCCTCCACGGAAGAGACCGGACGTCTCTGGAGGATGTGAGAATCTTCTGGAACATCATGAAGCAGGACGTGTGCAGCCGAGCAGGGAAGCGGAGGAAGGCAGGCCCCGTGCCCCAGCCAAGCTGCCACCAGCACCGGAGTCATCCGTGGTCCTGCACCTGCAGCAGGCATTGCTAGAAATTAAGGAAGAAAATGCACGCCTGAAGAAGATGGTCCAGCACCAACCTGGATTTGAAGAGATCGAGAGACGCCGGCGTACCCTGGAGCAGCGGAGGCTGTGGGACGCGGTGATCTCTCCCTTCGATGATCCCCTACGTCTGAGTTACCAAAACTTCTGCTGCCCAAGGCAAAGGAGCAACCGGAGGCTGCCCCCGAAAGTACCCATCCTGATCCCACCGGTGAAGCGGTGGAGGTGAAGGAGGTTGAGGAGGTACCGCCAGTTCCGGAACGCCCGCCCGGCCAGGAGGCCGCAGCAGATGATCGAACCCCGGCAGGGACACCGGAGGGGTCCTGTCCGTCGTTACCAGACGTCGACTGGGACGAAATGGCGCGCCTGGATGACGTCGCCTACACCGCCCAGTGGGAATATGAGTGGCAGCGTCGTGAGGAGAAGCAGAAACGCCAGCAGGAGGAAGAGCGGGAAGCTCAGAGGAACCGACAGCGGCAACATGCGGAGCTGATCGCGGACAAGGAGAGTGTCCGGAGAGAGAAAGGTACCCTGAGGGAACCGCGGCGGCAGGGTGTGTGACTGAGTTCCAGCTCCGGAAGGGTTGGGGCTTCATCCGTGAACCGGGCCTCTACCCAGGGGTCTTTGTTAGTCGCAGGGACGTAGAATCCCACCTACCGCAAGGCCATCCCGGGAGGGACTTAGTTAATGGAGACATTGTCACGTACACACGGCACTGGGGAATGAAGGGATGGTATGCCCTTAACGTCACCATCGTCCGTGACCCCGTCCCCGACGCAGGTAACGTCACCACTACCGCAGCGTCCCCGTCTCCAGCTCAAGCAGTATCCGGCCGTGCCCCAGCATCGCTCCCCGCAGGCTCATCGCAAATGAAAGCAATATCTACATCGCAACTAGCGACCCAGTTTCCATCGCAATCCATGACACGATCCATATCGTTAACTGTGACTCAGATTGAAACGCAATCGGTGTCTCGCAAGAAGAATGTACCCGTTGCGCCCCTAGAGGTTCGCACAAGAACTGTGGCGACTCAAACCCCAATAGCAGGTCACGACCTGTTAGTCCTGGGATCTAGGGATCACCGCATTGTTCCAGCCCCCGGGGTGGAAAGTGTACTTGAAATAAATGAATAGTTAAACAGTAAAAACCAGTGAGATCCAGACAGGGGTCTACCATAAGTAATGTTATAAAAAGTTTAAGTAGTTCGCCAATTATTGCACAAGTTAAATGTGTATATGGCGTATATATATATTTCTAACAGTAGAATGCCCGGCTGGGTAACCAGAAAAAGTTTTGCACTTTATTATTATTATAATGTGATATAATATGTCTTTGTTTTACAATGGACTTTGAGGTTGAGGACTGTGCCAGCCCAGAACTTATTTGTATATAGTTGCGCTTCGGTGCTTTATCTTGGTTTTACATAAAACCATCACAACTACCTCTGAACATAAAACCCGTGTGGTGTGGCACTGAGTGAGGTCTGTATCCAGATGTCCTGCAGCCCACCCAGGACCCACGTTGAAGGTTTGGTGCGGGTCCTTCACAAGAATACTGTGTATTTATTGAATGTTTTGATGCCTTAATACTTTTGTATTTCTCTATATTCAATGTTTTTGTTTTGCAACGTTCAAGACATCCTTACCTCCCGGATGGGACGAATTAATGTTTATTGTTGATGTTAAATGCATAAACAAAACTGTCTCTTTGTATTTTACAGCCCGGGAGTGCTGTCTTTTACCATGGGGAATGTGTAGCCCTGGTGTTAGGCACACCAGTACCCTGGAGAATGTGTGGAGAGATAGCAGTTTAATGCTCAATACCCATTCACTCAACATACACTAGACACACCCTTAGGGTAGTGTAGTCACTTGTGAGGGAGTGGTCAGGGTGTATTGGTTGAGTGATTAGAGTAGTCAGTTTCCTGTCTTCGGACAGAGCAGACGTGTGGAGTCTAGCTGGGACCTGGAGGGAGGAAGCAGTCCAGCCTGGTTCTACCAGCAGTTCAGCAAGTGGAGGCCAGTAAGGGCGAGATATAGATCACCTCAGCCTGGTCAGAGCTGTACCTCACTTGAAGACACTGATTAAGAAAGAAGAGCTTAGTACAGAAATACTTCAGTCTCCTGTCCCAAGGACAGTGAAAGGTTCAGAGACGTGCTCCTGCCTAGTGGATAACTGAGAGTCTGGAACTAACTCTAAAGGAAGAGAAGAAGGGAGTGATTATATGACTTTTTGCAAGTGTGAGTGTTTATGCTACCAGCGAGGACAAGGCGAAAGGCACAGTGGAAAGATTATTTGAAAAGTGCTTTTGGATTGAAGAAGTCCTGCACATTGTAACCGGTCACTGGGGACCGAAGGATCACTATTAGCTTCAAGCATAGTGGTAAGAAAACCAGAGATTTACCGGACCTTAGGTCGCGGCAAACAGCCCCAAATAGTCAGTACGTAACTGGGGTCAGGGGAGTGAGGACCTTGAGTCTCTGCAGGACAAGATAGGAATTCAGCTCTCTCACAGGAAGGCTCCTACCACAAAACTGACTGGGCAGTACAGCTATGGAATAGCTGGAGTTATAGAGGGAACTACGCTTCAGGCTGGTTGTACTCATCGTGTTGAAAGTAAAGGAGGCCCCTAACTTGTCCAGCTGCTATCTCGAAATACATTCTCCTTGGATCAGCCTCCCTGGGACCTGCCTGAACATCTTACAAGTAAAGGTATGGAAAGACGCTGACCGTGTGAGACTGAGTTATTTACTTGCATGCCTGCACAATCCCTACCTAACTACCGACCTGAGGGAAGAGTCCCACCTGTAGGGGACCCGACATCTAGCTGCCTCACCATCCCCTCAGAGATCTACAGCAGCGCTGGTACAAATTACCAGAAGACTACAGGTGGCGTCACGAACTGTATATAAATCTATCCCCTGTAAATATTCCCCATTATACGCCTGACCGCCAGGGCCACAGACCGAGCCACCGCTACCTGTGACATCCCCATAGACTTCTACGGGCTCGGCTCTGAGTACCCCATTGCCCTGGTAACCCACAATTGTGGTGCATGGTCGAGTCAATCGCATGCTCTATGCTAGGTACATGTTCTAAATTTGAATTTTTTAAAGAAAAGATGTGGTGGACATTTTAACTGTTCTTTCATGCCAAAACACGCACTACAGGCCAAATAGTTTGCTACCTGATTTCCTTTGTTGCAATGTTCCCCTGCCCATGCCAGTGCTACCGCTAAAACAAAAAGACAAGGCAACAGCAATTACAGAATAATAGACTACATGTCATGATGGACTAGATGCTTTGTTAGCCATTGCTGCCACCTAGCGCAGTTCAGCAAATAGATATAGTCATATCTGGACTGTGTCTTTTCTTTGATAGATACCCTGAGCCCTGACCGTATGGATTTCTGTATCAGCAGATTGGATCAGTGTCAAAAACTTGTCCAGTTTGCATTGGGATGTATTCAGCATGGCAGGTGGTTTTGTCATGCCCACACAGACCAGATTATCCTCCACAAGTGTGGAAACCTACATTTGTCAAAAGGAATCAGGAATGAATCAATGTGGCGAATGCCAATAATTAGATCAGCAGTAGCATCTACCTGCCTATACATTGTGTTCTAGGCTGCTCTGCTGCAGTAACTTATGTCTGTCTATCATTATATTATATCTATACTGTACTGTTCCTGCCAGTACTATCGTTACACAGCTGCACATCTCCTACAACATGACCATTATGTTTTATATTGTGCTGTTGCTGCCACTAGACAGATAATCATCTATACACTGCCTATCCATTGTGTTTTGTCTAAAATTGCTAGGGAAACTACTATTGCTGGCCGTACACAGACAGACATCTCTTTGTCTGTCTCTTCATATTCTACTTGCTGCAGGTGCAGATAGACAGCCACATATCTCTTGCCTGTCCATTATGTTCTCAAGCTATTCTGTACAGCTGCTGGCATACCTGCTGCACAAGGTAAATAAACCAGAAGCTGCTCCCAAACAGGGCAATTGGAGACGTTGGAGTAGCTTTTTTGGAAAAATGTGTCAAAGTTGTCAAATTAAAATTTTAACAGTTTTGATCATCTCTATTTGTTTACTAGATGATTTAAGCAATTTCTATTAAACCTAATGAATTTGGCATTAGTTTAAAATACAACAGAATAAAAAAAATAAAACATGAGAATTTATTTCTTCCTATTTATTTGTTATTGTACAGTGGGTATGGAAAGCATTCAGACCTCTTTAAATTTTTCACTCTTTGTTTCATTGCAGCCATTTGGTAAATTCAAAAAAGTTCATTTTTTCTCAATGTATACTCTGAACCCCATCTTGACTGAAAAATACCAGAAATGTAGAAATTTTTGCAAATTTGTTAAAAAAGATAAACTGAAACATCACATGGTCATAAATATTCAGACCTTTTGCTCAATATTGAGTAGAAGTATACTATTGAGCTAGTATAGCCATGAGTCTTCTTGGGATTGATCCAACAAGTTTTTCACACCTGTATTTGGGGATCCTCTGCCATTCTTCCTTGCAGATCCTCTCCAGTTCTGTCAGGTTGGATGGTGAACGTTTGTGGACAGCCATTTTCAGGTCTCTCCAGAGATGCTCAATTGGGTTTAAGTCAGGGCTCTGGCTGGGCCAGTCAAGAATGGTCATAGAGTTGTTTTGAAGCAACTCCTTTGTTATTTTAGCTGTGTGCTTAGGGTCATTGTCTTGTTGGAAGGTGAACCTTTTGTAAGGTTCTTTGTCTCTGTTGACATGTTCCTTGAAACTCAGTTTTTCGTCGGCCATTTTGCTTTCTGTCTTTCTGCAGCTCTTGCCCTCAGTTAATATGGAGTTTCCAGTTTTCATGTTCCCGCCCTGATTCTTCCCTCTTGCTTCTTAAGCAGCCTCAGCTGAACAATCAGTGCTCCTGAATCAAGCCTCAGTCAGTCTGTGACCTGACTCCTGGAAGCCTTGGACTTGTACTCCAGCTATTCCCTACTGAGGAACCTTGGAACACTTTTGGACTCTGGAAACCTGCTGTTTGGTGAATCCATGTTTGCAGAGGAATTACGGTACAGAGAAGAGATCCTGAACCTGCTTTGGAGATTTATTGTAGTGCTTGAAGTTACTCTGGCCTGCTGTGTCTCCTGTCGCTGTTCCTGCAAACTGTGTGAACTTTTCAGCATGCTTGTATGAAGTAATACAAGTCATTTCATTTCAACCTATGTCTCCTGTGTTTTCCTCGCACCCAAGCACAAGACGCTATAGGAACTGTACACTATACATGACAAGATTCAGGAGCCAATGTTTAGTGTCTGCTGGGTCTGGGAAAGCCGTGTCTGCTGTGACTGTGGATATCAGATGTCCGTTTAATACCTTATGTGATGACAGTGGTTGTGACTTCTCACAACCATTCCAGGTGAGCGCATTCCCTTAAAATTTTACTCTGGAGTGTTACCACAGGTAAACACTATTGTTTTTTTTTTTTTTTCCTTTCCTCTTCCAGCACTTCTGCCTTAAAAGATCTGGAAGATGGAGGCCCGCATAAAGGAACTTTGCGGAGTGACTGATACAATCCTTTCAGATGTACAGACTTTAAAAACCCGTTTTGCAAGCCTACAGGACCTCACTAATCATAATTTGCAAGTGTTTGGACAGACTACCCAGGAATTGCGAGCCAGGATTGAGGCTCTAGAGGAACGAGCCCAGGCTCCTGCCATAACCCCGAGTTTTGGGATCCCCAAATTACCTCCTTTTCGTTTTGGCGGTGAACGTCAGAAATTCAGGGGATTTATTAATCAATGCAATTTATTTTTCTCTGCACATGCTTCACAATTTCCCACTGAACGATCCAAAGTGCTTACTATAATCATGTTGCTTACCAATAAGGCTTTGATGTGGGCAAACCCTCTGATTGAGACTGAGGATGATTGTTTGAATCACCTTAATGCTTTTATTTCAGCCATGGGGCAGGTGTTTGATGACCCCAATCGAGGTGCAACAGCTGAAGCAGCCATGTTAACTTTGCGCCAAGGTAAGCGTTCAGTAGCCAAATATGCCCTGGATTTCAGGAGATGGGCTCTTGATACCACTTGGGACACTTCCGCTAAAAAATCTATTTTTCGGAAAGGGTTGTCTCCACTGATTAAGGATGAACTTGCTCGTGCCGACCCTCCCACTGCGTTAGGTGACTTTATTAACTATTGTATCCGTATTGATGCTCGTCTGACTGAACGCAGACAAGAGAGATGGTTTGAAAATAATCGCACTAACCTTTTACTACCTCCCTCCTCAGCTAAGGAACCTTTGAGTAGGATCACAAGGGAACCAGAACCTGAACCCATGCAGGTGGACTCTTTACAAAGACGGGTTAGTGATGCACGCAAAGAACATCGTATAAAGGAAAATCTATGTTTCTACTGTGGTAAGTCAGGGCACTTCATTATAAACTGCCCCAGCCGTTCTCGTAAGACTACTGCAGCAGTCATTCACTGTGAGTGTTGCGAGAGGAGCTCTGTCATGTCCGAGCCTCAGGCTCCAGAGAGATCTGCTGCAAGAGATCTTGATTTCTCGGACTTAAACTCTGTTAGTTCTGGGGACGATGACGGTATAAACGCTGCAATTTTTCAAGTTTCCTCAGCGGTGTCCCAGCTGAGTTGTAAAAGAAACAATTCTCATTGCTTCCTTTCCATCAAACTCTGGGTTGACTCAGTCTGGGTGTCTAGCTCTGCTATGATCGACTCAGGAGCAAGTGGAAATTTCATGGATATCTCCTTTGCTCTGAAACAGGGGATACGTTCAGTGAAGAAGGCTACTCCAGTACAGATGGAGACTGTGGATGGCTCTCTACTGACTTCTGGACCAGTGGATCAAGAAACAGAGCCTTTGAGGGTCCTTATGGGTAAAGATCATCAGGAGAAAATGTCTTTTTTGCTTATCTCTTCTCCCCACTTTCCCATTATTCTAGGGCTACCATGGCTGCAGGCGCAGAATCCTACGATTAACTGGGAGACCAAGGAATTACACTTTCCGGAGAAACAGATGAGTCAAGGAGTTTCAGCTTGCTCTGTTCCTAAAGGAACCATGTCAGTCCCTGAACTACCAGCTGTATACCAGGACTATGTGGATTTATGTGACAAGAAGAACGCTGATCAGCTTCCTCCTCACCATCCATATGATTGTCCAATTGAATTATTGCCTGGAGCCGAGATACCTTTTGGTAAGATCTACCCCCTAGCGGGGCCCGAGCTAAAAGCTTTGAAGGATTATATAGACGAAAATTTAGCCAAGGGCTTCATACGCCCCTCTTCATCTCCCGCAGGTGCACCCATCTTCTTTGTGAAGAAGAAAGATGGATCTCTGAGACCCTGCATAGACTATAGGGAACTCAATAAGGTTACTATTAGAAACCGTTATCCATTGCCTTTAATCCCTGAGTTGTTGGAGAGAGTGCGGCATGCCAAAATTTTCTCTAAATTGGATCTCCGTGGGGCCTATAACTTGGTCCGTATTAGACCTGGGGATGAATGGAAGACTGCTTTCAGGTCACGCTATGGACACTTTGAATATCTAGTTATGCCTTTTGGTCTGAGTACCGCCCCAGCCACTTTCCAACACTTCGTGAATGATATCTTCAGGGATCTCCTAGATACATTTGTGGTGATTTATCTGGATGATATTCTAATTTTTTCTAACTCCACAGAGGAACATCATGGACATGTGAGAATGGTCTTAGAACGCCTAAGACAAAACCATCTCTACATCAAACTTGAAAAATGTGAATTCCATAGGACCGAAATTCAATTTCTGGGGTATGTACTATCTACGCAAGGGATTAGTATGGATGGAAGCAAGACCCAAGCCATCAAGGATTGGCCAATTCCTAGAAATGTGAAGGAGGTGCAGCGTTTCATCGGGTTTGCCAACTTCTATAGACGTTTCATTAAGAATTTTTCTGAGGTAGTGTCACCTATCACCCAACTTACCCGGAAACAGTCTAGGTTCTCCTGGACCCCGCAAGCTCAGGAAGCATTTTCCTGTTTAAAGGATAAATTTACCACCGCACCTATCTTAGTACATCCCAACCCCGAGCTTGCCTTCATAATAGAGGTGGATGCTTCAGACTGTGCCGTTGGAGCTATACTCTCTCAGAGAACAGGTGAGAAGAATGTCTTGCATCCCTGTGCCTTCTTTTCCCAGCAGTTGTCTTCGGCTGAGAGGAACTACGATGTGGGCAATAGAGAATTGTTGGCCATTATTGCCGCCTTGAAGGAATGGAGACACCTTCTTCAGGGAGCTGCACAGCAAATAGTCGTCCTGACAGACCATCGTAACCTTGAATTTATCAGGTCGGCTAAGTGCCTGACTCCTAGCCTGGCTCGTTGGAATCTTTTCCTAAACCAATTTAATTTTGTCATTTCTTATAGACCAGGATCGCGCAATGGAAAGGCTGATGCACTCTCTAGGATTCATTCAGCAGAGACACGTCCACTTACTCCTCCTAAGACTATTCTTCCTGACTCTAGATTCCTGGGAGTGATTCATAATCAAGACCTACTTAAGGACATCAAGGAAGCATACCATGCGGATTCTTTGTTGGCTCAACCCCCAAGGGACGTAAGTCTTGTCTTTAAGAATGGTGTGTGGATTCAGGGACAACGTCTGTATATACCTGAAACAGTCAGATTGAGAGTATTGCAACTCATCCACGATTCCAAGATAGCCGGGCATAGGGGAATTCTAAAGACACAAGAATTTCTTTCTCGTTTCTTTTGGTGGCCCACTTACAGGAAAGATGTCTTAAACAGTCACTTCATGTGAAGTCTGTGCAAGATGCAAAACACCTCGCTCCTCACCAACTGGTCTGTTGCAACCTCTTCCCACCCCGTCCCGCCCGTGGGGATCCATTTCTATGGACTTCATTGTGGAGTTACCAACCTCTCAAGGTAAGAACACCATTCTAGTGGTGGTTGACAGTCTAACAAAGGCAGCTCATTTTATCCCTTGTGTCGGCTTACCCACTGCAAAACAGACATCAGACTTGATGATTAAGAATGTGTTTCGCTTACATGGAGTACCGGATGAGGTCATTTCGGATCGAGGGGTGCAATTCACTTCAAGGTTTTGGCAAAATTTCTGTGCAGCATTGGACATTAAAGTAAACCTTTCTTCTGCTTTTCATCCCCAGACTAATGGACAGACAGAACAAACCAATCAGACCCTGGAGCAGTATCTCCGCTGTTTTATCTGCCACCTACAGGATGATTGGGTGGATCTACTTCCACTGGCTGAGTTCTCTTATAACAACTCTCAGAGCGCCTCCACTAAGCAGTCTCCTTTTTACTCCAATCTAGGTTATCATCCTAACATTCTTCCTCGATTTCCCATAGATACGCCCTTGCCGGCAGTGGCTGAAAGAATCACTTCTTTACAAAGAATATGGATCTTCTAAAGGAAAATCTAGAATTGGCTCAGGAAAGGTACAAGAAAGCAGCAGATAAATTTCGTAAACCTGCACCAGCTTTCAAGGTAGGAGATTTGGTCTGGCTGTCAACCAGAAATCTTAAATTAAAGATTCCATCGTCTAAATTGGGACATAAGTACATTGGACCTTATAAGATCAATAAGATTATAAGTGCTGTTGCTTGTCGTCTTCAACTGCCCAGAACTATGAGAATCCACCCTGTCTTTCATGTATCCCTACTAAAGGCTGCAACACCCAATACGTTTCCTGGACGTTCTTCTCCTTGCCCTGACCCAGTGCTGGTCGATGGTCAGGAAGAATTTATGGTGGAAAGGATTCTAGATTCCAGGTTGTACAGAAATCAGTTGCAATATTTGATTAAATGGCAGGGCTACCCAGTGGAGGACAACTCATGGGAACCAGTCAATAATCTAAATGCTCCTCGCCTGCTCCGCCAGTTTCATCAGAGGTACCCTGACAAGCCTGGTCTGAGGTCATCCGGAGGTTGTCCCTAAGGGGGGAGTAATGTAAGGTTCTTTGTCTCTGTTGACATGTTCCTTGAAACTCAGTTTTTCGTCGGCCATTTTGCTTTCTGTCTTTCTGCAGCTCTTGCCCTCAGTTAATATGGAGTTTCCAGTTTTCATGTTCCCGCCCTGATTCTTCCCTCTTGCTTCTTAAGCAGCCTCAGCTGAACAATCAGTGCTCCTGAATCAAGCCTCAGTCAGTCTGTGACCTGACTCCTGGAAGCCTTGGACTTGTACTCCAGCTATTCCCTACTGAGGAACCTTGGAACACTTTTGGACTCTGAAAACCTGCTGTTTGGTGAATCCATGTTTGCAGAGGAATTACGGTACAGAGAAGAGATCCTGAACCTGCTTTGGAGATTTATTGTAGTGCTTGAAGTTACTCTGGCCTGCTGTGTCTCCTGTCGCTGTTCCTGCAAACTGTGTGAACTTTTCAGCATGCTTGTATGAAGTAATACAAGTCATTTCATTTCAACCTATGTCTCCTGTGTTTTCCTCGCACCCAAGCACAAGACGCTATAGGAACTGTACACTATACATGACACCTTTAGCCAAGTCTGAGGTCCAGAGCACTCTGGAAGAGGTTTTCATCCAGGATATCTCTGTACTTGGCCGCATTCATGTTTCCTCCAATTGTAACCAGTTGTCCAGTCCCTGCAGTTGAAAAACACCCCCATAGCATGATGCTGCAACCTCCATGTTTCACTGTTGGGATTGTATTGGGCAGGTAATGAGCAGTACCAGGTTTTCTCCACACATACCACTTAGAATTATCACCAAAAAGTTCTATCTTTGTGTCATCAGACCAGAGAATCTTATTTCTCATAGTCATAGTCATGTGTTTTTTTAGCAAATTCTATGTGGGCTTTCATATGTCTTGCACTGAGGAGAGCCTTCCATTGGGCCACTCTGTCATAAAGGCCCGACAGGTGGAGGGCTGCAGTGAAGGTTGACTTTGTGGAACTTTCTCCCATCTCCCTATTGCATCTGTGGAGCCCAGTGACAGTGATCTTGGAGTTCTTCTTTACCTCTCTCACCAAGGCTCTTCTCCCACGATTGCTCAGTTTGGCTGGACGGCCAGGTCTAGGAAGACTTCTGGTGGACCCAAACTTCTTCCATTTAAGGATTATGGAGACCACTGTACTCTTAGGAACCTTGAGTACTGCAGACATTATTTTGTAACCTTTGCGAGATCTGTGCCTTGCTACAATTCTGTCTCTGAGCTCCTTGGCCAGTTCCTTTGACCTCATATTTCTCATTCAGTCTGACATGCACTGTGAACTGTGAGGTCTTATATAGACAGGGTGTGTGCCTTTACAAATCAAGTCCTATCAGTTTAAAGAAACACAGCTGGACTCCAATGAAGGAGTAGAACCATCTCAAGGAGGATCACAAGGAAATGGACATCATGTGACTTAAATATGCGCAAAGGGTCTGAATACTTATGACAATGTGATATTTCATTTTTTCTTTTTTAACCGCTTCCCGACCTGTGACGCCACGTAGGCGTTATGAAAGTCAGTGCCAATCCGACCATGAGCCATGGGCTCATGAAAGGATCGCGTTCCTGCGGGCCGTGGCCACGATCGCTCTGATTGGCTGTTAAAAGTGAAACAGCCAATCAGAGCAATCTGTAATATTTCACCAATGAAATTGGTGAAATATTACAATCCAGCCATGGCCGATGCTGCAATAGCATCTGCCATGGCTGGAGACTGAGAACCGACCCCACCACACCATGTCACGGCGGTGATCGGCCGCCGCCACCGATTTCATGGCAGCGATCGGTCACCGCCGTCACTAACAGCTCCCCTCGTCCTGGCCTTCGCTGCCCCCACCTTCCGATCCCCCCCCTCACCTTCCGACCCCCATACTCACCTCTCCCGGTCCACCGATGTCCCTGGATCCGTCCCGGCGGCTGCCCGGGATTTTTCATGGGCGCCGCCATATTGGAAAATGGCGGGACGCATGGCCCGCGGCGCGCATGCGCAGTGCGCCCTGACGGTCCAGGATGTCATTTTGATCACGTGAAAATGTCACAGTGATCAAATACAAAAAGTAAGTGAAACCCCTGTCATAGTGAGTCAAATAATAAAATAAAGATTTTTTTATCCCTATCAGGCTCTGCACAATTGCGGATTTTTGCTGATTCCGCATCAGATTTTGCTGCGAACAGCTGCGGATTTTGCTGCGGATCGCAGCGATTTTGCTGCGGATCAGCAGCGGATTTTGCTGCGGATCTACAGCGGATTTTGCTGCGGATCCACAGCGGATTTCGCGCTGCGGATCCACAGCAGATCCAGAAACCATGTACAGTACAATGCAAATAAATGGTAAAAAAACGCTGTGCACACGCTGCAGATTTTTCAGCGCAGATTTGCTGCGGTTTTAAATCCGCAGCATGTCAATTCTTTGTGCGGATTCCGCAGCGATTTTACAACTATTTCATTATAGGTGTAAAACCACAGGGAAAAACCGCACCAAAACCATAGTAAATCGGCGCTAAATACGCAGGTAAAACGCAGGTCATTTTACCTGCGGATTTTAGAAAAATCCGCAAGTGAATCCACAATGTGTGCACGGGGCCTCAGGGTTAGGCTTGGTTCATATTGCATTATGGCAGTCCGTTAGATGGACTGCGTTTCACCGCGGTGTAAAGCAGTCCGTTAACGCTGCCATTCACCCCATTTGTGTGCGCATCGCAACGCATGCCGTGAAGCGGCAATGCGTTCGCGACGTGTCGTCATTCAGTGACGGAGCCTTGGATGCAGGCTGCAGCGTCTGGGCTCCGTCACCGCTAGCACAGATGAATCATCGCTGATTCCTCTGCACTAGCGGGTATAGCATAACACGATCGTGTTATGCTATACCGTTACCAGCCCGTCAACGCTACGTGTTGAACGGGCTGCTAAAACGCAATATGAACCCAGCCTTAAGGTTAGGGTTAGAACTAGGGTTAGGGTTAGAACTAGGGTAAGGGTTGGAATTAGGGTTAGGGTTGGAATTAGGGTTAGGGTTGGGATTAGGGTTAGGTTTGTGGTTAGGGTTAGAGTTAGGATAAGTGTTAGGGTGTTTTGGGGTTAGGGTTGGGATTAGGGTTAGGCTTGTGGTTAGGTTTATGGTTAGAGTTGGGATTAGGGTAAGGGGTGTGTTGGGGTTAGGGTTATGGTTAGAGTTTGCATTAGGGTTAGGGGTGTGTAGGGGTTAGGGTTGGGGTTAGGGGTGTGTTGGGGTTAGGGTTGGAGTTAGAATTGAGGGTTTCCACTATTTATGCACATCAGGGGGTCTCCATACGCGACATGGCGCCACCATTGATTCCTGCAAATTTTGCGTTCAAAAAGTCAAACAGTGCTCCCTTTATTCCAAGCCCCGACGTGTGCCCAAACAATGGTTTACCCCCACATATGGGATATCAGCGTACTCGGGAAAAATTGCACAACAACTTTGGTGGTCTAATTTCTCCTGTTACTGTTGTGAAAAAAAAAATTGGGGACTAAAAAAGTTATTTTTGTGGAAAAAAAATGATTTTTTATTTTCACGGCTCTGCGTTATAAACTTCTGTGAAGAACTTGGAGATTCAAAGTGCTTACCACACATCTAGAGGAGTTCCTTGGGGGATCTAGTTTCCAAAATGGGGTCACTTGGGGGGTTTCTACTGTTTAGGCACATCATGGGCTCTGCAAACGTAACATGACACCCGCAAACCATTACATCAAGTTGGCATTTCAAAATGTCACTACTTCCCTTCCGAGCCTCGACGTGTGCCCATGCAGTAGTTTTCTCCCACATATGGGATATCAGCGTACTCAGGACAAATTGGACAACAACTTTTGGGGTCTAATTTCTCCTGTTACCCTTGGGAAAATAAAAAAATTGGGGACTAAAAGATCATGTATGTGTAAAAAATATGATTTTTTTATTTTCATGCCCCGGCGTTATAAACTTCTGTGTAGCCCTTTGGGGTTCAAAGTGCTCACTACACATATAGATAAGCTCCTTGGGGGTCTAGTTTCCAAAATAGGGTCACTTGTGGGGGGTTTCTACTGTTTAGGCACATCAGGGGCTCTGCAAACGCAACATGACGCCCGCAGAACATTCCATCAAGTCTGCATTCCAAAATGGTGCTACTTCCCTTCTGAGCTCTCCCATGCACCAAAACAGTGGTTCCCCCCACATATGGGGTACCAGTGTACTCAGGACAAACTGTACAACAACTTTTGTGGTCCAATTTCTCCTGTTACCCTTGTGAAAATAAAAAATTGCGGGTTAAAAAAATCAGTTTTTGAGGAAAAAAATGATTTTTTATTTTCACGGCTCTGCATTACAAACTTCTGTGAAGCACGTGGGGTTCAAGGTGCTCACCACACATCTAGATAAGTTCCTTGAGGGGTCTAGTTTATAAAATGTGGTCACTTGTGGGGGTTTCTACTGTTTAGGCACATCAGGGGCTCTGCCCGCCCGCAGACCATTCCATCAAGTCGGCATTTCAAAGCGTCACTACATCCCTTCCGAGCCCTGACGTGTGTCCAAACAGTGGTTCCCCCCACATGTGAGGTACTAGCGTACTTAGGACAAATTGGACAACAACTTTTGGGGTCCAATTTCTCCTGTAACCATTGTGAAAATAAAAAATAGTGGGCTAAATAATCATTTTTTGAGAAAAAAAATGATTTTTTATTTTCACGGCTCTGCGTTATAAACTTCTGTGAAGCACCTGGGGGTTCAAAGTGCTCACTGTGTATCTAGATAAGTTCCTTAGGGGGTCTAGTTTCCAAAATGGGGTCATTTGTGGGGGAGCTCCAAAGTTTAGGCATACAGGGGCTCTCCAAACATGACATGGTGTCCACTAACGATTGGAGCTAATTTTCCATTCAAAAAGTCAAATGGCGCTCCTTCCCTTCTGAGCCCTGCCGTGTGCCCATACAGAGGTTCCCCCCCACATATGGGGCACCAGCGTACTCAGGAAAAACTGGACAACAACTTTTGGGGTCCAATTTATCCTGTTACCCTTGGGAAAATAAAAAATAGTGGGCTAAAAAATGATTTTTGAGAAACAAAAATGATTTTATTATTTTCACTGCTCTGCGTTTATAAACTCCTGTGAAGCACTTGGGGGTTCAAAGTGCTCACTACTCATCTAGATAAGCTCTTTGGGGGCTCTAGTTTCCAAAATGGTGTCACATGTTGGTTTTTTTCACTGTTTAGGCACACAGGGGCTCTCCAAAGGCGTTATGTTGTCCGCTAAGGATTGGAGCCAATTTTCCATTCAAAAAGTCAATTTTAGGATCCAATTTATACTGTTGCCCATGTGAAAATGAAAAAACTGAGGCTAAAAGAAAATTTTTGTGAAAAAAAAAAGTACTTTCTTTTTTTTACGGATCAATTTGTGAAGGACCTGGGGTTTCAAAGTGCTCACTATGCATCTAGAGAAGTTCCTTGGGGTCTAGTTTCCAAAATGGGGTCACTTGTGGGGGAGCTCCAATGTTTAGGCACACAGGGACTCTCCAAATGCGACATGGCAACCGCTAAATATTCCAGCATATTTTCCATTCAAAAAGTCAAATGGCGCTCCTTCCCTTCTGAGCCCTGCCGTGCGCCCAAACAGTGGTTTATGACCACATATGAGGTATCTGTGTACTCAGGAGAAATTGCCCAACAAATTTTAGGGTCCATTTTATCCTGATGCCCATGCAAAAATGAAAAAATTGATGCTAAAAGAAAAATTTTGTTGGAAAAATTAAAATGTCCATTTTTTCCTTCCACGTTGCTTTAGTTCCTGTGAAGCACCTGAAGGGTTAATAATCTTCTTGAATGTAGTTTTGAGTAGCTTGAGGGGTGCAGTTTTTATAATGGTGTCACTTTTGGGTATTTTCTGCCATATAGACCCCTCAAAGTGACTTCAAATGTGAGGTGGTCCCTAAAAAAAATGGTTTTGTAAATTTTGCTGTAAAAATGAGAAATCGCTGGTCAACTTTTAACCCTTATAACTTCCTAACAAAAAAAAATGTTCCCAAAATTGTGCTGATGCAAAGTAGACATGTGGGAAATGTTATTTATTAACTATTTTGTGTCACATAACTCTCTGGTTTAACAGAATTTAACAGAATAAAAATTCAAAATTTGAAAATTGCCAAATTTTCAAAATTTTGGCCAAAGTTCCATTTTTTTCACAAATAAATGCAAAAATTATCGACCTACATTTACCACTAACATGAAGCCCAATATGTCACGAAAAAACAATCTCAGAATCGCTAGGATCCGTTGAAGCGTTCCTGAGTTATTACCTCATAAAGGGACACTGGTCAGAATTGCAAAAAATGGCCAGGTCATTTAGGTCAAAATAGGCTGGGTCATGAAGGGGTTAATAAATTTGCAAAGATTTCTACATTTCTGTTTTTTTCAGTCAAGATGGGGTGCAGAGTGTACATTAATAAGAAAAAAATAACTTTTTTGAATTTACCAAATGTCTGCAATGAAACAAAGAGTGAAAAATTTAAAGGGTTCTGAATACTTTCCGTACCCACTGTATGACGTACCGACATGGTTTTGACCAATTACAGTCTGAATTTTTACTAAGTATTCAATTAAATAAAATAAAACAGAGGCTGTGATGATATGCTATGCTGCATATTAAAGTATAGTATTAGGACCAAAAAGTGCCTCCTAGAGACACGACATGAAACCTCCGGGGTGCACATAACATAGACTCAGAACCTAGGTTAAAAATTAGGGTCCCCAATCCCTGGCTTGTGAGACACATATGTACATGATACATCACAAGTCTCTGATGAGTTGCTTGTTTTGGCCTACAAGCATGGTATATAGCAGACAGTCATGAAATGCAGGGGTCCAGATGATGTTTGTTTAAAAAATAAATACAAACATTTTTTATCTTGAAACGGATACAGTATGTGTATATACTGGATGCGGGGGTGTGAACAGATAAATATGGAGTAATGGAGATGGGATTACACTTCTTGGTGAAGGGGTTGCTTGATGCTCAATGCAATATTGTGGTGAGATTGCCTGATGCAAGAGTAAGGTAGGACGAGGGGCGGACACTGACAGCTTGGGGCACTTGTGCAGGACATGTGTCTGGGCCACCCCTCCTTTATGGCGACAAAGAGATATATATATATAATATATTATATATATATATATATGACAAAGGAGAAAGGTGGTAATCATTGGTATATAAGTAATTCTGGGAAAATTATACCACAAATCATACCAAAATGATAACTAATATCCCAGAAATATAAACACCACGGACCTATATTAAGACCGGTTGTCAACATAAATGCATAGGGAGCGAGGAAGAAACGAAAAGACAACCTAAGGTCTATAATATAAAATTGCTTTATTACAGGAGGGCAACGAATAGTAAAACATGCTAAAATAGCCGATTGTCAACCACAAAAATTATTGTAGGGGCACAGTGGACCATGAGTGCCAAGTAAATAAAAGAGACACATATAGTCAATACATACTGTAGGTAAATCTAGGTGAGTATGCACATAATACACCATGTCAGGAAGAACCTATCTGGGCAATATAGATGCACATACATCGAAAAAAAGGCTCAAACACATCACCTGATAAGAGCAAGTGCAGGCAAACAGAGGGTCAATGTGCCCGACCCAAAGCGCGTTTCGGAACACCTTCGTCAAGGGGCACCAATATAAATATATATTGTAGCATTTCCAGGGGATATAGCTCTAGGATCGCTGTCTGGGTAGACAGAGTGACACGAAAACAGTTCATTCAGACAGCAGTTCTGATGAAAACTGGCCGCAACCAGCTTTATTAAAGTCCACAGCAAACAGATAAAAATAAAGCATAAACAGAAAACCTAGGCTTGTCTAGCCACTAATTACACATAGATAGATTGCCCTGTCTATCCGGGTCCCGGCTCTACCAGCCTGACCCAAAACAACACATATGATATATGTTACCAGTATGGAGTTTCACAGATACTCCTCCTTGTGTCTGAAGGCACCTTCCATGTCCAGACTTGAGAGAGATCCACTCCTATTCAGCCGCTATTCGCACGGATTCTCACTGCGACTACTCCTGTGTCCGGGGTACTTCCTGCACCCAGACTGAGATAGCTCACACTCCTGGAGACACCTTCTGTACCTGGACCCCTTGTCCAGATTAAGCGTGCTCCCACTCCTGGAGACCGCTTCTTGTGCCGGGACACCTTCCTGTGTCCAGACTAAGCGTCCTCTCTGACTGTGTTCCAACACACCTACTTCTGGTCTCCTAATTAACACCTGAGTGATTTCAGGCCTGAGCTGCAAGCGTGCACTGAATGTAAGGTGTAGTGACCTTTCTCTACCACTAGGTCTACAAAGCCACACACCTCCCTTATACCAGTCAGCAAAGTAGCTAGGTGAAACATACACCCCATTCAATATATTTGCTCTCACTGTCTCACATATCCCCTCCCTCTTCTCCAGACCGGAGGGTTGGTCATCCAGACCGGAGGGCTGGTCAACAATCCTAAAGAGACAGTGAACTCCGGACCAGTCATAGTCATCATTAGCTTCATCTTCAGCCTTGTCATCTATATCTTCACCTGAGCCATCCGCACTACCCTGTACCCTCCCGGGCCTATGCTCTCTGCGGACCTCAGGTGACCTGCACGGTTTCAGCTTGACCTTAGTGCCAGCCTCAGTCTCGTTATAGTGCCTCACCCGAGAAGTACGACCAGGCACGTCAGAACACCTCTGCTGATTCTTCCTCAGAACCTCTCGTACCTCCTGTCCTTGGTGCACTGACCCTGTGTCACCAGCTGTCCCAGAAGGCATAGGGGGTCCTTCACTTTTCTCTAATTCCCCCTGAACCTTTTTAGCACATCTACTTTCTTAAATATCAGTTGGTTCATAAATTCTATTTCACAGAATTTAAGCTCCTCTTCTTGTACAGGCTCACTTTGCATAAGACGCAGAGCTCTTACTTCTTTCTCCAGGAGATCCACATCTTCTAACAAGTCAAGGCTCATCATCTTTTCTGCTTTCACCTCCTCGTATAATTGTGGCCTTTGCTCTCGCAACGAAGAGACTCCCTGTATCCTTCCTTTTACTTCATTGTCCTTTTCAAGAAGGTACTCATGGTTCTCATCACGCTCCTTCATCACAGTTTGAAATTTTTTCTGAGAAGTACTTAATTCCTCTGGTACTTGTGCAACCATTTTTTCTTGATCTTGCAAGGTACTGTATACACTTTCCCTGTCACTTCGTACTCTCTGTAGCAACTGCTGGCACCGCTCCCGTCCCCGGCGAAGAGATAACACATCCAGTTTACACTGTTGCAGCTGCTCGCGCAATGCAACAATATCAGTCTTCATGTCTTTGGTGGAGACCTCATGGAGACGCATCTTCTCCTGTAGCTGTTGGACGTCTTTTACTACTTCGGCCGTTTCTTCAGTCTTGTTCCTCACAGCCTCACTTGAGACCTCAGCTTCTGATGAGGCACCTGGCTTGGTGACCACCATTTCCATGGCCTTCTCCACCTCTGCAGCATCTCCCTCAAAGTCCCGGGCACGATGCAGCTCCATACCACACATTGACAACTTCTCATCTTCAACAGCATCCACTTGTGCTGTGTTCAGTTTCAGAGTCCTGCCTCTAAAGCTCAGCTCTCCTCCCTTCACCTTAGTCTTCGCCAGGGAACCGGCCAACTGTAAGACAACTTCAGATGCCATCTTCTGTCTGGCTATAAGGTCAGCATCAGCTTTCTTTTCAGGACTCTCAACCTCCTCTGCTACCATGCCTTCCTCATTTGCACTGGTTGCTTTATTGTCATCAGATGATTCACTATCACTCCCACTAACCCTGTCTGACCCCTTTCTCTCAGCCACATCCGGGTCACTTTCAGGGTTATATAATTCATTCTCATTCTCATCCTGCTCACTTTCAGGAGTATACAATTCATTCTCATTCACAACCTGCTCACTTTCAGGAGTATACAATTCATTCTCATTCACATCCTGATCTGGAACCTTAGTTAACATGTCATCCACAACATTAACTTCACCATCTGGTCCCTCAAGTATGTGACTATGTGACAACCCCAGCACTATGCTTCTATATAGCTCAGGTACTAGGAGCTGACTCACGACCTCTCCCTGGATTTCAGTGTCCCTATACAATAGGCTATTGTCCATGGCAGCATGAGGAAACCTCTCCTCAGAGCCAGGCTCCTGGGAAACCTCATTTAGAACATCTATATTTTCCTGGGCCGTTTCAAGAGAGGGGTCTCGCCACTGCTCCCTCTCAAAATTGTCACAGGACACAGGTAAGTAAGGGACACTCGGTTCCCGAGAACCACCATCCTCGTCTCCCAACATCACCTGCAAAGGAATTTCATCACTATCACAGTCATCATTATTATCAATATCATTATCATGATTATGATCAGTATCATCATCACTATCATGATCATCATCATTATCATTATCAGCATCATTATCATGGTCATCATCATTATCATGATCATCATCATCATTATCACATAAGTTTAACGGCCCACTAGCATTGTGTTCCGCCCCTCGGGACTGCGCACCCTCAGTAGGAGCTTCATCACACTGTCCATCAGAAACATTTTTCCCCCAGAGATCCTTAGATCGGGGAAAGTCATTACCCAATATGATGGGGTGCACCAGGTTCTTCACTACCCCCACTTCATATGAAACCTCCCCGAGTTTAGGGACCAAGTCCACGGCAGTCTCTGGGTAGACTTTGGTGTCTCCATGGTTGCACACCATACTCAGGTGCTTATCAGGGATGAAGTCCCTATCAATCAGGCTGTCACATACGGAAGTCACTGGACTCTCTGAGTCCAAGAGGGCCTGTGCTGGGCAGTCATTTACAACCACCGGGCACACCTGTGGTCCAGTCTCTTCGGCTGAGGTGGACACACACACAGGCTCTGCGCAGGGAGAGAGGGATCTGCCAACATCACAATACATAGTCTCCCCCTCTATTGGACAGTTGGCTGCAATTTCACGACATCTCCAACACTGTCCATCACACCTCTCCACCCACATGTCCCCTCGGGCCTGAACCCGCTTATCAGCATACCCCATGTCCCCAACAGCTGGAACGCTCTTACCGCGAGAGTTCAGCGTCCGGGAACTCTGAAGTGACGACCTCTCAGACGGCTGGTCACGGAGACAGTCTTTGCTGGCGAAGGCCTTCTCCATCAGGCTGACCAGACGATTGGCGTCCTGGTGGTCTCCTTGTCCGACCTCTGGCTGTACCTTAGAAGGACATGCTTGGGTGTAGCGGTCCACTATCACCCTTTCAACTCCACAATCAAGCCTTCTGACTGCAGACCCCCAACTGTATCTCCAGTCATGAACTCCCCTGGCACGGGCCGCCACCGCAACACCCGGCCGGGTAAGAATCTCCACTTTCAGCTTAGCATAGTCTTGGCTGTCCTGCTCGCTCAGGTCAGCATAGGCCCTTTGGGGCTCTCCAATCAGATAGGGTGCGACCATCATGGCCCATTCAGATAGGGGCAGATTCTCCTTCTCTGCCAGTATCTCAAACCTAGTGAGATATACCTCCACATCATCACGAGGTGTCATCTTTTTCAGGGACCGTCTTACCGCCTTCTTTACAGCGGACAACGCAGGTACCTTTACAACATTACTCTGGGACGAGGTCTGAGAGCTGCAATCTGCTCCAACAACCGGTTATTCTCCTGCTGCTGTAGCTGGCACCGCAGCCGCATGCTCTGCTCGGCCTGTACCAGGTACTCAACGAGCTCCTCCATACTGCCGGACTCATCTGTCTCAATCACAGCAGTCTTATGTTGCATATTAACTTGCGCCCTTTGTTCAAACAGAGCCTCCATGCTGTCATCCATGCTGTCAGACTTCTCTGTCTTAACAACGGCAGTCTTCACTCAAGACATACACACTCCACAGTCTTTTCCACAGAAAAATTCAGCTTGCTGTGCAAACACCCTCTTTTTTTTTTTTTTTTCCTTTGCAAAGTCTATTAGGGCTACTGTCTCTTTAAGACTGCTCCACAGACTTTTCTTTTGCTGCTGCACATTCCACAGTCATTTTCACAACAAGTTCAGCTTTGCTGTGCATACATTTTCTCTCTGCAGACCCTATCAGGGCCACTGTCTCTCCAAGACTGCTCCAATCAGACGTTTCTGCTGACACACTTTTTTTTTTCTCTGCTGCTATTTCAACAGACTTCACCTTTATTGCTGTCTCTAAGCCACCGTGCTGCATGCACACTCCAGCACTAACTGTATCAGCCACTGCGCTGCCCCAGCATTCTCCGCCAATTGTAGCATTTCCAGGGGATATAGCTCTAGGATCGCTGTCTGGGTAGACAGAGTGACACGAAAACAGTTCATTCAGACAGCAGTTCTGATGAAAACTGGCCGCAACCAGCTTTATTAAAGTCCACAGCAAACAGATAAAAATAAAGCATAAACAGAAAACCTAGGCTTGTCTAGCCACTAATTACACATAGATAGATTGCCCTGTCTATCCGGGTCCCGGCTCTACCAGCCTGACCCAAAACAACACATATGATATATGTTACCGGTATGGAGTTTCACAGATACTCCTCCTTGTGTCTGAAGGCACCTTCCATGTCCAGACTTGAGAGAGATCCACTCCTATTCAGCCGCTATTTGCACGGATTGTCACTGCGACTACTCCTGTGTCCGGGGTACTTCCTGCACCCAGACTGAGATAGCTCACACTCCTGGAGACACCTTCTGTACCTGGACCCCTTGTCCAGATTAAGCGTGCTCCCACTCCTGGAGACCGCTTCTTGTGCCGGGACACCTTCCTGTGTCCAGACTAAGCGTCCTCTCTGACTGTGTTCCAACACACCTACTTCTGGTCTCCTAATTAACACCTGAGTGATTTCAGGCCTGAGCTGCAAGCGTGCACTGAATGTAAGGTGTAGTGACCTTTCTCTACCACTAGGTCTACAAAGCCACACACCTCCCTTATACCAGTCAGCAAAGTAGCTAGGTGAAACATACACCCCATTCAATATATATGCTCTCACTGTCTCACAATATATATATATACATATATATATATATATATATATATATAGTGATGCCGCAGTGTCCACGCTGTGCAGGAATGAGGCAGTGACCCAAGCAAGTTCAAAAACAAAACTGGTTTAATGTCCAAACTCACACAGTGCACAGTACGCTCAGAACTCCTCTGGATCACAGCCGGGAAAATCAACAGACAGTCTGGGTCCGGTTGCCGTGAGCAACCGCACCTCCAGGTATGCAGGGGGTGCCAGACCTTTTGGCTCTGCTGGCCTGTGTTCCCACACACAGGGAGTGCTCTGCAGATCAACTGTTCTATCTGCTCGCAAGCTAGCACTGACACATCCAAAACCCCATACCACAGGGTTTTAACCCCTTAACGACCGCTGATTAGAGTTGAGCGATACTTTCCGATATCCTAAAGTATCGGAATCGGAATGGTATCGCCGATATCACTAAAATATCGGCGATACCCGATACCGATACCGGAAGTCCCATGTAAGTCTATGGGAACAAAATATCGCAACTAAAAAAAAACTTTATTTCCTTGTAAACACTAAATATACACACATAGAATACATATATATATATATATATACATGTCATTGTGACATATATATATATACATATATGTATAGTTTATACACTTCTACATAGTAAAATATACTCTGATTCAATTGCCGGGTAAAGCCGGCTTCAGTGAAAAGACAGAAGCACCCGACATGAAATGACACTTGGTGTACATAGGGTTAACCATGTCTTTTCATGTCCTTTGCTATCTAATTTGCACAAACAATTAAATCAGTCTATGTGTGCAAAATTTCACACCTGTAGGGGTTAATTAAAGGTGTAAATTCGTTGTAAAAAAAACGGACTTTTTTGCTACGAATTTACACCTTTAATTAACCCCTACAGGTGTGAAATTTTGCACACATAGACTGATTTAATTGTTTGTGCAAATTAGATAGCAAAGGACATGAAAAGACATGGTTAGCCCTATGTACACCAAGTGTCATTTCATGTCGGGTTCTGCATTTTCACAAAAGCCGGCAATTGAATTAGCGGCTATTATACTATGTAGAAGTGTATGAACTACAAATATAAATATATATATATATGTGTCACAAATTCAATGACATGTATATATATATATAATATGAGGTGTAAAATTGCTGAAAAAAAATGCGTGGGCTCCCGCCCTATTTTCGCAACCAGACAGACAAAGCCAGTGAGTGGGGGCAGATAATAATAGCCCAGAGAGGGACCATTTTTTTTGGCCCCCCCCCGGCTACTTAACATCTGCCCCCAGACACCCCAGAAAGGGCAAATCTCTAATTAGATTTGCCCTTTCTGGCACTTTGCCCGTCTATTCCCATTGCCCTGTAGCGGTGGCGAATGGGTTAATAAGGGGTTAAAATGACCTTGCAATTGAAAGGTCACTTTAAGCCAGGTTAATAATTGAGAGCTGTCAATTAGACAACTATCAATTATTAATCCTATTGTATGAAAGAAAAATCAAACACACACACTTTAATAAAAAAGAAGTTTAATGAAATAATCACACAGTTTTTGACCATATTTTATTTACCTGCTAAAACCATTTCCTGTAATAAAAATAAAATAATAAAGCAAAATTATTCTTACCAATCCGATGCACAGTCAGGTCCCACGGTGTAATCCTTCAGAAAGGGTTAATGTTTACTGCAGGGACCGCAGCTAATGCTGCAGCCTCACAGTAAACCCCAAATGAATGAGTTCCTCTCCTGCCTGACAGGAGAGTAAAGGCTGGGTGTCACATAACGATACACCAGCGATCCCGACAACGATATGCACTTGTCAGGATCGCTGGTGTATCGCTACATGATCGCTGCTGAGCTGCCAAACAGGCAGCTCAGGCAGCGATCTGGGACAGCGACACTGCGGGTAACATCACTTAAGGGCCCGTCTCACATAGCGATATCGCTACCGAGATCGCTGCTGAGTCACAAGTTTTGTGACGCAGCAGCAAGCTCACCAGCGATATCGCTGTGTGTGACATTCAGCGACGATCAGCCCCCCTGCCGGGTATCGCTGATCGTCGCAGAAATGTCAGGACCTTTTTTTGATCGCTGGTTTCCCTCTGACAGGCACGCATCGCTGCGTGTGACAGGCGGGAGACCAGCGATCCGCTGGTAACCAAGGTACACAGCGGGTTTCCAGGCACCGTGCAGCGCTTGGAAACCCGCTGTGTACCTTGGATACCAGCTCCCTGCATCAGGGCGCTGGTATCCAAGGTACACAGCGGGTTTCTAGGCACAGCCCCGTGCCTGGAAACCCGCTGTGTAGCTTGGTTACCAGCGGATCGCTGGTCTCCCGCCTGTCACACGCAGCGATGCGTGCCTGTCAGCGGGAAACCAGCGATCAAAAAAAGGTCCTGACATTTCAGCGACGATCAGCGATACCCGGCAGGGGGGCTGATCGTCGCTGAATGTCACACACAGCGATATCGCTGGTGAGCTCGCTGCTGCGTCACAAAACTAGTGACTCAGAAGCGATCTCGGTAGCGATATCGCTATGTGAGACGGGCCCTTAAGTGGAAAGCTTAATTGATTGCTTTCCACTTTCACTTCAGGTCAGCCAGGGACACAATCAGTGACGTCAGAGGGAACTGATTAACAAAAATAGGGGTTCCCTTCGAAAAAAAAATGGCGTGGGGTCCCCCCTATTTTTGTTAACCAGCCAGATGAAGCAGACCGCTGAGGCCTGGATTTTCAGGCTGTTAAGGAGCCAAGATCCATGGACCTTGCCAGCCTGATAATACCAGGCCACAGCAGTCTGCATATCTTGGCTGATTAACAAAAATAGGGGTTCCCTTCGAAAAAAAAATGGCGTGGGGTCCCCCCTATTTTTGTTAACCAGCCAGATGAAGCAGACCGCTGAGGCCTGGATTTTCAGGCTGTTAAGGAGCCAAGATCCATGGACCTTGCCAGCCTGATAATACTAGGCCACAGCAGTCTGCATATCTTGGCTGATTAACAAAAATAGGGGTTCCCTTCGAAAAAAAAATGGCGTGGGGTCCCCCCTATTTTTGTTAACCAGCCAGATGAAGCAGACCGCTGAGGCCTGGATTTTCAGGCTGTTAAGGAGCCAAGATCCATGGACCTTGCCAGCCTGATAATACCAGGCCACAGCAGTCTGCATATCTTGGCTGATTAACAAAAATAGGGGTTCCCTTCGAAAAAAAAATGGCGTGGGGTCCCCCCTATTTTTGTTAACCAGCCAGATGAAGCAGACCGCTGAGGCCTGGATTTTCAGGCTGTTAAGGAGCCAAGATCCATGGACCTTGCCAGCCTGATAATACTAGGCCACAGCAGTCTGCATATCTTGGCTGATTAACAAAAATAGGGGTTCCCTTCGAAAAAAAAATGGCGTGGGGTCCCCCCTATTTTTGTTAACCAGCCAGATGAAGCAGACCGCTGAGGCCTGGATTTTCAGGCTGTTAAGGAGCCAAGATCCATGGACCTTGCCAGCCTGATAATACTAGGCCACAGCAGTCTGCATATCTTGGCTGATTAACAAAAATAGGGGTTCCCTTCGAAAAAAAATGGCGTGGGGTCCCCCCTATTTTTGTTAACCAGCCAGATGAAGCAGACCGCTGAGGCCTGGATTTTCAGGCTGTTAAGGAGCCAAGATCCATGGACCTTGCCAGCCTGATAATACCAGGCCACAGCAGTCTGCATATCTTGGCTGATTAACAAAAATAGGGGTTCCCTTCGAAAAAAAATGGCGTGGGGTCCCCCCTATTTTTGTTAACCAGCCAGATGAAGCAGACCGCTGAGGCCTGGATTTTCAGGCTGTTAAGGAGCCAAGATCCATGGACCTTGCCAAGCCTGATAATACTAGGCCACAGCAGTCTGCATATCTTGGCTGATTAACAAAAATAGGGGATCCCCTCGAAAAAAATTGGCGTGGGGTCCCCCCTATTTTTGTTAACCAGCCAGATGAAGCAGACCGCTGAGGCCTGGATTTTCAGGCTGTTAAGGAGCCAAGATCCATGGACCTTGCCAGCCTGATAATACCAGGCACAGCAGTCTGCATATCTTGGCTGATAACAAAAATAGGGATCCCCTCGAAAAAAATTGGCATGGGGTCCCCCCTATTTTTGTTAACCAGCCAGATGAAGCAGACCGCTGAGGCCTGGTTTTTCAGGCTGGTAAGGATCCAATATCCATGGACCTTGCAAGCCTGATAATACCAGGCCACAGCAGTCTGCTTAGCTTGGCTGGTTAACAAAAATAGGGGATCCCCTCGAAAAAAAAACGGCGTGGGGATCCCCCTATTTTTGTTAACCAGCCAAGTAAAATGCAGACTGCTGCGGCCTGGTATTAAAAGACTGTCAAGGCCCATGGATTTTGGCCCTCAACAGCCTGATAATACCAGGCTACAGCAGCCCCACATTTGGCGCATCAAAAGATGTGCCAATTGTGGCACTTTACCCGGCTCTTCCCACTTGCCCTGTAGCGGTGGCAAGCGGGGTAATAAGGGGTTATTGTCACCGTTGATTGCACGGTGACAATAAGCCCGGTTAATAATGGAGAGGCGTCAATAAGACACCGATCCATTATTAATCCCAAAGTTATTAAATGCATAAAAAAAAGACACAGCAAGAAAAAAGTATTTTAATGAAATAAAAGAGACAACACAGTTTTCATTACTTTTATTATTCTCTCATTCCTGCGACGCCATCGATCTCCTGTAAAAAAAGAAAAAAAACAAACCAACAGTATACCACCTGTCCGACGCAGTCCATAGTAACGATTGTCCCACGACGATCCAGCTCTGCTACATCGGAATGCCAGGCAGAGCCTGTCATTGCAACGCAGCACAGCTGATTACCTGCTTCCCCGGCGGTGACGTCATCGGACTGACTGCTTTACGGCCGGGATTACCCAGCAGTCACTGCAGTTATCGCGAGAAACTGCATGTGACCGCCGGGGAGAAGAGGATGGCGGCCATGAAGCAGTCCAGGACGTGACCGCCGGAGATCTTCTGCCAGGTAAGTGCCGCTGACTCCTGACAGACCCGACCGACGGACACTGACAGTGACAGTGACAATCCCGATTCCGGTATCCGATAAGACGAAAATATCGGAACTCGGAATCGGAATTCCGATACAGCTAATATCGGCCGATACCCGATATTTGCAGTATCGGAATGCTCAACCCTACCGCTGATACGTTTTTTAACGGCGGTCATTAAGGGTACTTATACCACAGCGCCGTTAGTTAATGGCACTGTGGAAAAAGTGTATAGCGCCCATCACAGTCGGATTTTCTCCGGGGTCTCGGCTACCGGGGGTAGCCGAGACCCCAGAGAACATGAATCGGGTCGGTTTTTATCGACCCCGGTGTTGCGATCGCCGTTATTAACACTCGCAACAAAAAAAAAATCTGATGTGCCATTTAATTTCTCTCTCCTCTGATGTGACCGGACATCAGAGGAGAGAGAAATAGGGTCCCCGATCCCCCCTTTGTGGCCCCTGGTGGTATTAGGGTCCTCCTTTGTCCCCCAGTGCCACCACCATGCTCCAATTGCGAGAAAATGGCGGGCGCATGCGTAGTGCGCCCGCTGCGAGGTGCCGGAGGGGTTGGGTGATTTTCTCTGGGGTCTCGGCTGCCTGGGGTAGCCGAGACCCCAGAGAACATAATAAGGCTATCGCAAAAGAAAAAACAAAGCCACGATCCTGCCTGTAATTTCTCTCCCCTCTGATGTGATCGCACATCAGAGGGGAGAGAAACAGGGTCCCCGGGACCCCGGATCCCCCCTGTACCTGCAGGTGTTCCCCATGCTCCTCCTGTCTTCCGATCCTCCCGGCCTCTTCATCCTGTAAAAAAAATGCCTGGTGGCAGATTCAAAAAATTATTCATTCATTCTCTAAAAGTGCATTTTGTTCACTGTGATAAACTATCACAGTGATCAAAATAAAAAAACAGTACATAACCCCCCCATTTATCACCCCCTTAGTTAGGGACATATAATAAAATAAAGAAATTTCATTTATTTTCATTTTTCCATTAGTGTTAGGATTAGGGTTATAATTAGGGTTAGGGTTGGAATTAGGGTTAGGGTTAGGCTGGGTTCATACTGCATTATGGCAGTCCGCGGTATAAAGCGGTGTAACGCAGTCCGTTAATGCTGCCATTCACCCCCATATGAGGGCGCATCGCGACGCATGCCATAAAGCGGCATGCGTTCGCGACGTGCCGTTATTCAGTGATGGAGCCTCGGATAAGGCCTGCAGCGTCTGGGTTCCGTCACCGCTAGCGCAGATGATTCATCTGTGCTAACACACTGCGCTAGCGGGTATAGCATAACGCGTTATGCTATACCGTTACCAGCCCGTCAACGCTATGTGTTGAACGGGCTGGTAAAACGCAATATGAACCTAGCCTTAGGGTTAGGGTTAGGGGTATAATTAGGGTTAGGGTGGAATTAGGGTTAGGGTTACAATTAGGGTTAGGGTTACAATTAGGGTTAGGGTTGGAATTAGGGTTGGGATTAGGGTTAGGATTAGGGTTAGGGTTGGGATTAGGGTTAGGGGTGTGTTGGGTTAGGGTTGGAGCTAGAATTGAGGGGTTTCCACTATTTAGGCACAATCAGGGGGTCTCCAAACACGACGTGGCATTCAAAAAGTCAAATGGCGCTCCCTCCCTTCCGAGCCCTGCCGTACGCCCAAACAGTGGTTTACACCAACATATGGGGTATCAGTGTACTCAGGACAAATTGCACACCAATTTTGGGGCTCTAATTTCTCCTGTTACTCTTGGGAAAATAAAAAATAGCTGGCTAAAAAAATCATTTTTGAGGAAAAAAAATATTTTTTATTTTCACGGCTCTGCGTTTATAAATTTCTGTGAAGCACTTGGGGGTTCAAAGTGCTCACCACACATCTAGATAAGCTCCTTGGAGGGTCTAATTTCCAAAATGGTGTCACTTGCAGGGTTTCTACTGTTTAGGCAATCAAGGGCTCTGCAAATACAACATGACGCCCGCAGAACATTCCATCAAAGTCTGCATTACAAAATGGTGCTCCTTACATTCCAAGCTCTCCCATGCGCCCAAACAGTGGTTCCACCCCACATATGGGGTATCAGCGTACTCAGGAAAAATTGCACAACAACTTGTGGGGTCCAATTTCTCCTGTTACCCTTGGGAAAATAAAAAAATAGTGGGCTAAAAATCATTTTTGAGTAAAAACATGATTTTAAACTTCTGTGAAGCACTTGGGGGTTTAAAGTGCTCACCACACATCTAGATAAGTCCCTTAATGGGTCTAGTTTCCAAAATGGTGTCATTTGTGGGGGGTTTCCACTGTTTAGGCGCATCAGGGGCTCTACAAACGCGACATAGGGTCCAGCCAATTCTGCGTTGAATAAGTCAAACGGCGCTCCTTCCCTTCCAAGCTCTGCCATGCGCCCAAACAGTGGTTTACCCCCACATATGGGGTATCAGCATGCTCAGGACAAAAAAATTGCACAAAAACTTTTGGGGTCTTGTTACCCTTGGGAAAATAAAAATTGGGGTGAAAAGATCATTTTTGTGAAAAAAATATGATTTTTTATTTTCACGGCTCTACGTTATAAACTTCTGTGAAGCACTTGGAGGCTCAAAGTGCTCACCACACATCTAGATAAGGTCCTTAAGGGGTCTAGTTTCCAAAATGGGGTCACTTGTTGGGGGTTTTCACTGTTTAGGCACATCAAGGGCGTCCAGACGATTCTGGGTTGAAATAGTCAAACGGCGCTCCTTCCCTTGCAACCTCTGCTGTGCGCCCAAAAAGTTGTTTACCCCCCACATATGGGGTACGGTGTATTCAGGAGAAATTGTACAACAAATTTTGTGGTTCATTTTTTCTTTTAACACTTGTGAAAATAAAATAATTGGTTCCAAAGTAAAGTTTTTGCAAAAAAGTTAAATGTTAATTTTTTCCTTCCACATTGCTTCAGTTCCTGTGAAGCACGTAAAGGGTTAATAAACTTCTTGAATGTGGTTTTGAGCACCTTGAGGGGTGCAGTTTTTAGAATGGTGTCACTTTTGGGTATTTTCTATCATATAGACCCCTCAAAGTGGCTTCAAATGTGATGTGGTCCCTAAAAAAAATGGTGTAAAAATGAGAAATCGCTGGTCAACTTTTAACCCTTATAACTTCCTAACAAAAAAAAATGTTGTTCCCAAAATTGTGCTGATGTAAAGTAGACATGTGGGAAATGTTATTTATTAAGAAATTTGTGTGACATATCTCTCTGATTTAAGGGCATAAAAATTTAAAGTTTGACAATTGCTACATTTTCAAAATTTTGGCCATATTTCCATTTTTTTCATAAATAAAAGCAAGTCATATAAAAGTTGAACAATATATCATGAAAAAACAATCTCAGAATCAGCTGGATTCGTTAAAGCATTACAGAGTTATAACCTCATAAAGTGACAGTGGTCAGAATTGTAATATTTGGCCCGGTCATTAAGCTGCAAATTGGCTCTCTCACTTAGGGGTTAAACAGGAATCTGTGGCCATGGCCACTTGTAAGACCCGACCATGGAGTGGAGCAACCCGCCCCACTACCAACCTTTAGATCGCTCCAAAAAGAAAAGCCCATTCTGGGTTTTTACTGAATAATGCCTTGGCCAAATAACCTGACCAGGTCCATGCTCACTTTTATTTCTGCTTTGTGACTCACAAGCATCCTGCTGTGAACACAAGGAACTCCAGCGGGTCTAATAGGACTCCGTCCTCATCCTGGGGGAAACATAGCGACCATCGCATATGACACCGTTCACTGCCTCACATACCCCCCCTGTTCAAACTTGTGGGGTTGAATATTCATCACCATACAGGGGGCCCGTGACAGGGCATCCGTATTTCCCTGTAATTTCCCCGTCCGATGTTCCACTGAGAAACTGAAGTTTTGTAAGGTCAGGAACCATCTGGTGACTCGGGTATTCCTCTCTTTTGCATTTCTCATCCAGACGAGGGGTGAATGGTCCGTTACCAAACAAAACTGATGCCTGAGGAAATAGTAGCATAGGGACTCCAAGGCATATTTAATCGCCAAACACTCCTTCTCCACTACGCTATAATTTTTCTCAGCCGGGGTCAGTTTCCTGCTCAAGTAGGTGACTGGATGCTCATCCCTGTTCACCTCTTGCGACCGCACAGCTCCTAGGCCTACCTCTGAGGCATCGGTTTGCACAATAAAGGTTTTCTTGAAGTCAGGGCTGATGAGGACCGGCTGTCCACACAACGCTGACTTCAGGGACTGGAATACTTCCTCCGATTGAGGATTCCACCGGACAGTCACTGTCTTCTTACTTTTTAACAGGTCCGTTAGGTGTGCTGATTTCCCAGCAAAATTGGGTATACACAGCCGGTAGTACCCAATGATACCAAGGAATGCCCTTACCTGTTTTGTAGTTAAGGGCTTCGGTCAGTTATGAATTCCGTCAACCTTGTTTACCTGGAGCTTGATAACCCCGCGGCCGATCACATAACCTAAATATCGGGCCTCAATAAGACCTATTGCGCATTTCTTTGGGTTTGCTGTTAACCCCGTGACTCTAAGAGACTCCAGCACTGCTTGTACCTGGGACAGATGGGTATCCCAGTCGGTACTAAAGATGACTAATTCATTCAAATAGGCCGACTCGTAATCCCGATGAGGCGCTAACACAATGTCCATCAGCCTCTGGAACATGGCCGGAGCCCCATGTGACCCAAAAGGCAAGATGACATATTGGTAGAGAGCCTCTGGTGTTATAAAAGCGGTCTTTTCTTTCGCTGACTCTGTTAAGGGGACCTACCAGTAACCTTTGGTGAGATACAGTGTGGTGAAGTACTGGGCCTCCCCCAGTCTCTTAATCAGCTCGTCCACTCATGGCATGGGATAGAGGTCACTTCCACTTTTCCCCTAAGGAAGCCACGCTGTCAGGCGGCGATACGCGTGGGGCCCTCCTCCTTTTCTTTCCATCATGCTGACTTAAGACTTTATTCATTTTACACCACCGTTATTTTGGGATTTTTCCCTCGACTCAGTCTGTAGCTTTTCATTTTTTTGAGCACTGCCTTGTGCCTTTGACTATGCCATTGACCATGTTATTGTTCATTTGTTTCATCTATCTTAGCATTGCCATTTTAATATTGGGACCTATTTATATATTGGGAATATTTCTCATTTGATCTTTCTTTGCCATTATATTTCTTTTGCATTATAGGTGGCCTATATATCTTTTCTGGATGCTTCTTCATTTGCTTATTAATTTTTCTTTTTTTATGTACTTAAGAGTAGTCATACATTATTATTATTTTATTATTTTGTGTTTTTTTGCTAGCCATTTTCAATGGCCTCAATTTATGTGCCATTCATCATTTGATCTTTCTTTGCCATCTTTTATTTGTATTTTAGGTGGCCTACATTTCTTCTGGATGCTCATTTATTTGTTTACTTACTTTTCTTTTTTATGTATTTAAAAGCAGCCGTACATTAATATTTTCTATTTTGCTAGCCATTTTTAGTGCCCTCAATTCATGTGCCATCCATTATTTGCATGGTTTTCCACCTTGCTTTGTATGTATTCCTCAATCTGATTAGTATCTTATAAGGTTATGCGGTGTTTTTCTAACAATACCAGGGCACATCTTGTTGAATACAAATCAATTTGTTTCAAATTTTTTATTTTTTTTTGTACCAACTAACAGTCGCATATACAAATTTTTTTTCTCTTTTCTTATTTGATTATTACAAGCTGTGTCGTATATTTTGGGTCATAATTGTCATTAGATTTGTGATCTATCAACCGAGTGTTTTACATATTGGTATTTTTTGCCTATTTCTTGTCTTTTTTCTGCCAGCATATTGGAGGAGGTTAGCTTTAGGCCTTTATATGGATCTTGAGTGGTGTTACGCATGGCCTGTTTTTTGCCTGTTTAATTGTTTTAACCCCTTCATGACCCAGCCTATTTTGACCTTAAAGACCTTGCCATTTTTTGCAATTCTGACCAGTGTCCTTTATGAGGTAATAACTCAGGAACGCTTCAACGGATCCTAGCGATTCTGAGATTGTTTTTTCGTGACATATTGGGCTTCATGTTAGTGGTAAATTTAGGTCGATAATTTTTGCGTTTATTTGTGAAAAAAATGGAACTTTGGCCAAAATGTTCAAAATTTTGTAATTTTCAAATTTTTAATTTTTATTCTGTTAAACCAGAGAGTTATGTGACACAAAATAGTTAATAAATAACATTTTCCACATGTCTACTTTACATCAGCACAATTTTGGAACAACATTTTTTTTTGTTAGGAAGTTATAAGGGTTAAAAGTTGACCAGAGATTTCTCATTTTTACAGCAATATTTACAAAACCATTTTTTTAGGGACCACCTCACATTTGAAGTCACTTTGAGGGGTCTATATGGCAGAAAATACCCAAAAGTGACACCATTATAAAACCTGCACCCCTCAAGCTACTCAAAACTACATTCAAGAAGATTATTAACCCTTCAGGTGCTTCACAGGAACTAAAGCAACGTGGAAGGAAAAAATGGACATTTTAATTTTTCCAACAAAATTTTTCTTTTAGCATCAATTTTTTCATTTTTGCATGGGCAACAGGATAAAATTGATCCGGAAATTTGTTGGGCAATTTCTCCTGAGTACACCGATACCTCATATGTGGTCATAAACCACTGTTTGGGCGCACGGCAGGGCTCAGAAGGGAAGGAGCGCCATTTGACTTTTTGAATGGAAAATATGCTGGAATATTTAGCGGTTGCCGTGTCGCATTTGGAGAGTCCCTGTGTTTCCTAAACATTGGAGCTCCCCCACAAGTGACCCCATTTTGGAAACTAGACCCCCTAAGGAACTTATCTAGATGCATAGTGAGCACTTTGAACCCCAGGTGCTTCACAAATTGATCCGTAAAAAAAAAGAAAGTACTTTTTTTTTACAAAAAATTTCTTTTAGCCTCAGTTTTTTCATTTTCACATGGGCAACAGTATAAATTGGATCCTAAAATTTGTTGGGCAGTTTCTCCTGAGTACATAGATACCTCATATGTGGTCATAAACCACTGTTTGGGAGCACGGCAGGGCTCAGAAGGGAAGGAGCGCCATTTGACTTTTTGAATGGAAAATATGCTGGAATATTTAGCGGTTGCCATGTCGCATTTGGAGATTCCCTGTGTGCCTAAACATTGGAGCTCCCCCACAAGTGACCCCATTTTGGAAACTAGACCCCCTAAGGAACTTATCTAGATGCATAGTGAGCACTTTGAACCCCAGGTGCTTCACAAATTGATCCGTAAAAAAAAGAAAGTACTTTTTTTTCACAAAAATTTTCTTTTAGCCTCAGTTTTTTGATTTTCACATGGGCAACAGTATAAATTGGATCCTAAAATTTGTTGGGCAATTTCTCCTGAGTACACAGATACCTCATATGTGGTCATGAACCACTGTTTGGGCGCACGGCAGGGCTCAGAAGGGAAGGAGCACCATTTGACTTTTTGAATGGAAAATATGCTGGAATATTTAGCGGTTGCCATGTTGCATTTGGAGACTCCCTGTGTGCCTAAACATTGGAGCTCCCCCACAAGTGACCCCATTTTGGAAACTAGACCCCCTAAGAACTTATCTAGATGCATAGTGAGCACTTTGAACCCCCATGTGCTTCACAAATTGATCCGTAAAAAAAAGAAAGTACTTATTTTTCACAAAAATTTTCTTTTAGCCTCAGTTTTTTCATTTTCACATGGGCAACAGTATAAATTGGATCCTAAAATTTGTTGGGCAATTTCTCCTGAGTACACAGATACCTCATATGTGGTCATGAACCACTGTTTGGGCGCACGGCAGGGCTCAGAAGGGAAGGAGCATCATTTGACTTTTTGAATGGAAAATATACTGGAATATTTAGCGGTTGCCATGTCGCATTTGGAGACTCCCTGTGTGCCTAAAATTGGAGCTCCCCCATAAGTGACCCCATTTTGGAAACTAGACCCCCTAAGGAACTTATCTAGATGCATAGTGAGCACTTTGAACCCCAGGTGCTTCACAAATTGATCCGTAAAAAAAGAAAGTCTTTTTTTTCACAAAATTTCTTTTCTCAGTTTTTCATTTCACATGGCAACAGTATAAATGGATCCAATTTGTTGGCATTTCTCTGAGTCAAAATACTCATATGTGTCTAAACCACTGTTTGGGCGCACGCAGGGCTTAGAGGGAGGACGCCATTGACTTTTGAATGGAATTAGCTCCATCGTTAGCGACACCAGTGTGTTTGGAGAGCCTGTGTGCCTAAGTTAGAGCCCCACAATGACCATTTGGAAACTAGACCCTAAGGAACTTCTAGATGCAAAGTGAGCACTGAACCCAGGTGTCACAGAAGTTTAAACGCAGAGCGTGAAATAAAAAATCCTTTTTTTCTCAAAAATGATATTTTAGCCCACTAGTTTTTATTTTCACAATGGTTACAGGAGAAATTGGACCCCAAAATTTGTTGTCCAGTTTGTCCTGAGTACGCTAGTACCCCATATGTGGGGGGGAACCATTGTTTGGGCACACGTCAAGGCTCGGAAGGGATATAGTGACGCTTTGAAATGCCGACTTGATGGAATGGTCTGCGGGCATCTTGCCCCTGATGTGCCTAAACAGTAGAAACCCCCCACAAGTGACCCCATTTTGTAAACTAGACCCCCAAAGGAACTTATCCAGATGTGTGGTGAGCACCTTGAACCCCCAAGTGCTTCACAGAAGTTTATAATGCAGAGCCGTGAAAATAAAAAATCATTTTTATCCTCAAAAACTGATTTTTTTAACCCGCAATTTTTTATTTTCACAAGGGTAACAGGAGAAATTGGACCACAAAAGTTGTTGTACAGTTTGTCCTGAGTACACTGGTACCCCATATGTGGGGGGGAACCACATGTTCGGGCACACGTTGGGGCTCGGAAGGGAAGTAGTGACGTTTTGAAATGCCGACTTTAATGGAATGGTCTGCGGGCGTCATGTTAGGTTTGCAGAGCCCCCGATGTGCCTAAACAGTAGAAACTCCCCACAAGTGACCCCATTTTGGAAACTAGACCCCGCAAAGAACTTATCTAGATGTGTGGTGAGCACTTTGAACCCCCAAGGGCTACACAGCAGTTTATAACGCCGGGCATGAAAATAAAAAAATCATATTTTTTCACATACATGATCTTTTAGTCCCCAATTTTTTTATTTTCCCAAGGGTAACAGGAGAAATTAGACCCCAAAAGTTGTTGTCCAATTTGTCCTGAGTAAGCTGATACCCATATGTGGGAGAAAACTACTGTATGGGCGCACGTCGGGGCTCGGAAGGGAAGTAGTGACGTTTTAAAATGCCCACTTGATAGAATAGTCTGCGGGCGTCATGTTACGTTTGCAGAGCCCTGATGTGCCTAAACTGTAGAAACTCCCCACAAGTGACCCCATTTTGGAAACTAGACCCCGCAAATAACTTATCTAGATGTGTAGTGAGCACTTTGAACCTCCAAAGGCTACACAGAGGTTTATAATTCCCGGGCATGAAAATAAAAAAATCATATTTTTTCCACAAACATGATCTTTAGTCCCCAATTTTTTATTTTCCCAATGTTAACAGGAGAAATTAGACCCCCACAGTTGTTGTGCAATTTTTCCAGAGTACGCTGATACCCCATATGTGGGGCTAAACCACTGTTTGGGCATACGTCGGGGCTTGGAATAAAGGGAGCACTGTTTGACTTTTTGAACGCAAAATTTGCAGGAATCAATGTTGGCGCCATGTCGCGTATGGAGACCCCTGATGTGCCTAAATAGTGGAAACCCCTCAATTCTAACTCCAACCCTAACCCCAACACACCCCTAACCCCTACACCCCTAACCCTAATACAAACCCTAACCATAACCCTAACCCCAACACACCCCTAACCCTAATCCCAACTCTAACCATAAACCTAACCACTAGCCTAACCCTAATCCCAACCCTAACCCCAAAACACCCCTAACACTTATCCTAACACTAACCTTAACCACAAACCTAACCCTAATCCCAACCCTAACCCTAATTCCAACCCTAACCCTAATTCCAACCCTAACCCAAATTCTAACCCTAACCCAATTCTAACCCTAACCCTAAGGCTGGGTTCATATTGCGTTTTACCAGCCCGTTCAACACGTAGCGTTGACCGGCTGGTAATGGTATAGCATAACGCGATCACGTTATGCTATACCCACTAGCGCAGATGAATCATCAAATGATTCATCTGTGCTAGCGGAGATGGAGCCCAGACGCTGCAGCCCATGTCCGAGGCTCTGTCACTGAATGACAGCACGTCGCGAACGCATGCCGCTTTACGGCATGCGTTGCGATGCGCACACAAATGGGGTGAATGGCAGCGTTAACGGACTGCGTTACACCGCGTTATACTGCGGTGAAACGCAGTCCATCTAACGGACTGCCATAATGCAATATGAACCCAGCCTAACCCTGAGGCCCCGTGCACACGTTGCGGATTGACTTGCGGATTTTTCTAAAATCCGCAGGTAAAATGACCTGCCTTTTACCTGCGAATTTAGCGCGGATTTGCTGCGGTTTTTCCCTGCGGTTTTACAACTATAATGGAATAGGTGTAAAACCGCTGCGGAATCAGCACAAAGAATTGACATGCTGCGGATTTAAAACCGCAGCAAATCAGCGCTGAAAAATCCGCAGCATGTGCACAGCGTTTTTTTTTACCATTTATTTGCATTGTACTGTACATGGTTTCTGGATCTGCTGTGGATCCGCAGCGCCAAATCCGTTGCGGATCCGCAGCGAAATCAGCTTCGGATCAGCAGCGAAATCAGATGCGGATCAGCAGCGAAATCAGATGCGGATCAGCAGCGAAATCCGCTGCGGATCAGCAGCGAAATCAGCTGCGGATCAGCAGCGAAATCCGCTGTGGATCAGCAGCGAAATCAGCTGCGGATCAGCAGCGAAATCCGCTGCGGATACGCAGCAAAATCCGGTGCTGATGAGCAGTAAAATCCGCTGCGTATCCCCAGCGAAATCAGCTGCGGATCAGCAGCGAAATCAGCTGTGGATCAGCAGCGAAATCAGCTGCGGATCAGCAGCGAAATCAGCTGCGGATCAGCAGCGAAATCCGCTGCGGATCAGCAGCGAAATCCGCTGCGGATCCCCAGAGAAATAAGCTGCGGATCCGCAGCAAAATCCGCTGCGGATCCGCAGCAAAATCCGCTGCGGATCAGCGGCGAAATCAGCTGCGGATCAGCGGCGAAATCCGTTGCGGATCAGCAGCGAAATCTGCTGCGGATCAGCAGCGTAATCCGCTGCGGATACGCAGCGAAATCCTCTGTGGATCAGCAGCGAAATCCGCTGCGGATCAGCGGCGAAATCCACTGCGGATACGCGGCAAAATCCGGTGCTGATTAGCAGCAAAATCCGCAGCGGATCCCCAGCAAAATCAGCTGCGGATCCGCAGCAAAATCCGCTGCGGATCAGCTGCTAAATTTCGCTGCGGATCAGCAGCGAAATCTGCTGCGGATCAGCAGCGTAATCCGCTGCGGATACGCAGCGAAATCCTCTGTGGATCAGCAGCGAAATCCGCTGCGGATCAGCGGCGAAATCCACTGCGGATACGCGGCAAAATCCGGTGCTGATTAGCAGCAAAATCCGCTGCGGATACGCAGCAAAATCCGCTGCGGATCAGCGGCGAAATCCGCTGCGGATCAGCGGCGAAATCCGCTGCGGATACGCGGCAAAATCCGGTGCTGATTAGCAGCAAAATCCGCAGCGGATCCCCAGCAAAATCAGCTGCGGATCCGCAGCAAAAATCCGCTGCGGATCAGCAGCGAAATTCGCTGCGGATCAGCAGCGAAATCCGCTGCGGATCCAGCGAATTCCGCTGCGGATCCAGCGAAATCGCTGCGGATACGCAGCGAAATCTGCTGTGGATCAGCAGCGTAATCCGCTGCGGATACGCAGCGAAATCCTCTGCGGATCAGCAGCGAAATCCGCTGCGGATACGCAACGAAATCCGCCGCGGATCAGCAGCAAAATCCTCTGCGGATCAGCAGCGAAATCCTCTGCGGATCAGCAGCGAAGTCCGCTGCAGATCCGCAGCGAAATCCGCAACATGTGGACAGGGCCTAAAAGGAAAAAAAAAAAATTCTTTATTTTATTTTTTGTCCCTACCTATGACAGGGGGGGTTCATTTACTTTTATTTTGATCGCTGTGAGAGTTTATCACAGTGATCAAAATAAATTGTAATTTGAAAGGCGCACTGCGCATGCGACGGCCGGCGGGCGCACTGCGCATGCGCCCGCCATTTTCCAAGATGGCGGCGCCCATGAAGAGTCCCGGGCGGACGCCGGGACGGATCAAGAGGCCACAGAAGACCGGAGGAGGTGAGTATATTCGTGGGGTGGTGATCGGAGGTGGGGGGGGAGCGGAGAACACCGGAGGGGAGAGGATCGGAGCGGCCAGCAGATGATAGTAAGGCCGGTGACGTTCGCCGCCATGAATTGCGGCGGCGGCCGATCACCACCGTTACTCGGTGTGGGGAGGGTGGGAACACAGTGTCCAGCCATGGCCGATGCTATTGCTGCATCGGCCATGGCTGGATTGTAATATTTCACCACTTTTCAGTGGTGAAATATTACTAATCGCTCTGATTGGCTGTTTCACTTTTAACAGCCAATCAGAGCGATCGTAACCACGTGGGGGTTAAGTCACCCCCACTGTGGTGATGCGCAAGGGGTCCTGTGCCTGCGGGTCGGATGACTTTTCAGTGCCTCCGGTCCCCCGACCCGCAGGAACATGATTTATAGCATGACGCCTACGTTGGCGTCATGGGTCGGGATGGCACAGGTTTTCATGACGCCGACGTAGGCATCATGGGTCGGGAAGGGGTTAATGGTATTGTCTATACTGTGTGTCTTCTTTTTTTGCATTAATAAAAATTATTATTTTTTTATATATATTGTGATCTTCATTTTTGGGTTGATCGAGACCGTTTATATACACTACTTTCCTTTTGTTTCATGTTTTAGTGCTATTGTGTGTAGTCAGCGATCCTCTTAGATACTGAGTAGTGCCCTCAAGTATACTTTTTGCAGAGGTCAAATTTTGACACTTCATTTAACCTCCTGAAGACATTACAGAAGTGTAATGACTCGTCTGGTTTGGGGAATAGGACAATGAGACTGGCCCACTCACTTCGGGACTCCTCAATGACTCCCAAATGGAGCATTTGCTTCACCTCGGCCATGATGGCTTGCCTTCGTGCTTCTGGCACTCTGTACGGTTTCATCCGTACCCTTAGGCTAGTTTCACACATCCGTTTTTCCCCTTGCGGCGCCCCCGGCATTTTCCCGCAGCGCCGCATCTGAAAATCTGATGCGCCGCATGCGGCTTTTTTCGCATTGACATGCATTAGCGCCGCATGGCGCCGCATGTCAATGCGTTGCATGCGGTTTTGTCCGGATGCGGCGCAAATGTACATTGCGGCGTCCGGAAAAAACGCTGCATGTAACGTTTTTTTTTTTTGCCGGATGGTTTCTTATCTCTCCAAGCATCAGAAACCATCCGGCAAAAAACCGCATTTTGGGCGCCGGAAGTGTGAAAGCTTTCACATGCGGCGCTGTGGTAAAATGCCGGGGGCGCCGTTTAGGCGCCCGCCGGATGTGTGAAAGAGGCCTTACCTGGGGCTCGGTGACAATGTCATGTTGTATCATTGAGCTTCGCCCCGGCAGTTCTGAGAATACATCCGTATTCCTCTGCACGAGGGCTCGAGCCTCCGGCTGCTGCTGTTTGGTGAGAGTATCATTTATTTTAATCTGGCCCCCTGTTGTGTCCTTGGCCAGTGCCAGAGGGACCCCTGTTCGTACGACCGGAGTCACCTCTGTGACCAAACATTCCGGGACCTTCCAGGCCTTTAGCAGGTTTACATGATACAATTGCTCGGGTTTCCTTTTCCCAGTTTGGTACACCCTATAATTCACTTCACCTACCTTCCCCCGTATCTCAAAGGGCCCCTGCCACTGGGCCATGAGCTTACTCTCTGGGGTAGGCACTAGGACCAACAAGCGATCCCCTTCTTTAAAGGTCCTGACTGTGGTCCTTTTATTATACATGCGGCTCTGAGCGATCTGGGCATCCAACAGATGCTCCTTTACTATGAGCAGCACGGCCGCAATCTGATTCTGCATCCTTGCCACATGCTCAATGACACTCTTATGTGGAGTGGGCTCCTGTTCCCATGTCTCCTTGGCTACATCCAGCAGTCCCCTCGGGTGCCTGCCATACAAGAGCTCAAACGGGGAGAACTCTGTGGACGCCTGTGGTACCTCGCAGATGACGAACATTAGATAGGGCAGAAACATGTCCCAATCCCTCCCATCCTTGGCGACCACCTTTTTGAGCATGGCTTTGAGGGTCTTATTAAACCGCTCCACCAACCCGTCGGTTTGTGGATGGTACACCGATGTCCATAGCTGTTTAATCTGGAGCAGCATACATAGCTCCCTGTTCACTTTAGACATAAAAGGAGTTCACTGATCTGTAAGGATCTCCTTGGGTAGCCCAAGGTGACAAAACATGGCAAATAGTTCAGAGGCTAATAGTTTAGCCGAGGTGTGGTGGAGTGATATCGCCTCTGGGTACCGGGTGGCGTAGTCTATGACTACCAATATGTGTTGGTGACTCCGTGCAGATTTCACTATTGGCCCTACCAGATCCATCGCAATTCGCTCGAAAGGTTCCTCTATAATGGGCAGAGGTTACAATAGATTCCGGTAATTCATGGTGGGTGAGGTCAGTTGGCACTCTGGACACATATCACAGTACCTTTGAACCTCAGCGTAGACACCTCACCAGAAAAACTGCTGCAGTATGTGCTCCTGCATGTTTTTGGCCTCCAAATGCCCTCCCAGCATGTGAGTGTGAGCCATGTCGAGCACCGCCCGATGATAGGACTGGGGCACTATCAGTTGTTCTACCACCTCACCCTGGATTTTATCAACCCTGTACAGTAACTCCTGGTTGATCACCATTCGTGGGCTGCTGAGCCACCCCATTTACCTTGATTACTTTTTCCCTTGCCCGGGTCAAAGTGGGATCCTGGAGCTGAGCTGTCCCGAACTTGCCAGAGGACACCTCCAGGGATCGGTGGGGTCTCCTCGACCTCTCCTGCCAATACCTCTAAGGGAAACCTATCGGGGTTACACTCTGTCCCTAGATTGGTGACCCCTATGGCAGTTCTGCACCCGGGACAACATTTTCATCCTCCCCTGCCAATAACTCTAGGGGGAACCTATCGGGATTACACTCTGTCCCTAGGTTGGCGACCCCTATGGCAGGTATCTCAATATCTTCGGGTTCTATGACTGACACAACCTTTACCGTGAGAGGGTGGTCCCTGGTCTCCCACAGGGACCAAAACAGGGGCAAGTCTCTCCACAATATAGTCCCATACGGAAGAGTCTTTACCACCCCCACCACATGTTTTATTGCTCCACAGGCGGTGGAAAACATAACCTCCGCGGTCGGGTACTCTCGGAGTTCCCCATGTATGCATACCACCCCCACTTTCCGTCCATTGGGATTATCCCCAGCAACCAGTGACCCATGTACCAGAGTCACCAAGTTCCCCGAGTCCAAGAGAGTGTCTGTCTGGTACCCATTAACGAGTACCTTGCACAACTGAGGTTTGGTACCGGCAGGGACTGTAGAGGCAGTGCAGACTGGCTGAGCGTACATAGGCACACAGCAGGTATACCTGCAGTCCATTGGTTCAACAGTCAGCGGGCAGTTGGCAGCCACATGTCCGGGCCCTTGGCACCACAAACACTTAATAGCTGCACCACGAGAGAACCTAGGGGACAATTTAGGGGACACTGGTCTATTGTCATTCTCTTTTCAGGTCACCCCCTCGGTACGGGCTCAGTCCGGTTGTGGACTTTTCTCAGGCTCCTGAGCTGGCGGAGCCTTACGTGACAGCCTGAGCAGAGCAGTGTCCCGAATAAAGTTCTGAGTGGCTGTATATCGCTCAATCAGTCCTACCACCTGGTCTAGAGTGCCAGATCGACTGATTGTTGTCCTATGAACAGACTGTCCCACCTCAGCTGTAGATCTCTGCAGTTCATCCAGAGTGATCATGGGCCTCTTGGCTGTATCTCTGATCAGTCTTCTCCTTGTTTGAGATGAAAGTTTAGAGGGACGGCTGGGTCTTGGTAGATTTGCAGTGGTACGAAACTCCTTACATTTCAATATGATCGCTTACACAGTGCTCCTTGGGATGTTTAAAGTTTTAGAAATCATTTTGTAGCCAAATCAGGCTTTAAATTTCTCCACAACAATATCACGGACCTGCCTGTTGTGTTCCTTGGTCTTCATGATGCTCTCTGTGCTTCAAACATAACTCTGAGACTATCACAGAGCAGGTACATTTATACAGAAACTTGATTACACACAGTTGGATTATATTTACCATCAGTAGTCATTTAGGACAACATTGGATCAGTCAGAGATCCACAGTGAACTTCTGGAGTGAGTTTGCTGCACTGAAAGTAAAGGTGCTGAATAATATTGCACGCCCCACTTTTCAGCTTTTGTATTTCCACAAAAATTTAAAATAAGCAATACATTTCATTCAAATTCACAATTGTGTCCCACTTGTTGCTGATTCTTCACCAAAAATTTACATTTGGTATCTTTATGTTTGAAGAATGATATGTGTGAGAAGGTTGAAAAGTTCCTGGGGCCGAATACTTTTGCAAGGCACTGTAAAGCCACACACACACATACATGTATATATATAACATAGTCTCCTTATTAAGCCTTATTAAGTATATTGCTGTCCCTTATTACACAGTGCCCTCTCTTGTTATGTACAGCAACATCCCATATATATCGGATTACATAGAGCCCTGTCTTTATTACATACCATCCTGTCTTGTTAGATGTATAATGGAATGACGGCTGATGGAGCATGGGAAATCTTTTCTAATGGAGGAGCTGATGGACTGGTCATCTGTTCACCGACTGCCCCATCAGCAGTCATTTTATATCTAACAAGAGAGGACTATGTAATAAAAGAGGGCGCTGTGAATAACAAAAATAACAAGAATCCACTATGTAAGAGACAGCACTATATAACAGCAGAGGAAGCAATATAATAAGGGACGTCACCATATATAACTAGAGAGGATGATACGCAATAAGGCAGGTACATAATAAAAGAGGAAACTAGGTAACTAAGGACAGTGTTATACAATACATAATAAGTGAGTACATTATATACTAAGGGACTATGCTATACATAAGTGAGTCCATAATAGGTGAATACATAAGTGAGCACATTATACACTAACGGACTCTGCTATTCATAATAAGTGAGTACACTATATACTAAGAGACTGTGTTAGACATAATACATGAGTACACTATATACTAAGGGACTGTGCTATACATAATAAGGTTTCATTCCTGTATCAGTGTGCAATGTCGGTGTGCTGCCCACTTTTACAGATACATGGAGCATGTCCTAGTCTGAACCTCAAAATCGCATCAGAACAGAACATTCTCTGACCCTCATGGATCTCATTCTCAGATCCATGATTTTCATGTATGTGTGAATGGACTTATAAAACTCTATGAGTCTGTGTGCCATCCGATAAAAAAACCTGGAAGCACACGGACATTTCACACAAATGTGAGAATGTAGAATAAGAGATTTTACAGATAACATCACTCCACGTCACACAGTGCAGATACAGAATGATATTGACATCCAGGCACTTACCGCTTTCTCCTGTTTCTTCTCCATCTGGTCAGACCTTCATGTCGATATCTCCCAGCCACGACTCGTCTTGTCACGATGATCTTTGCAGCCCTGAAAATAACAAGGTCACATACATTGTATACATACATGTGTTTCCCCTGATTACAGATATGTATCCCACCATTAATATACTATTAGCCACGCAACATTAAACATATAAAGTGATAAGCAGCACTGTGTCCCCCATTAACTATAACCTCGGACTCCCAATAACATAAATTATTCAGTCTGTGACTCTCCGTAATTACCTGTAAGGCTATGTGCATACGGAAAGTACACAAGGCTTTACAGTACAAGCAAAGTGAATGAGATCCCTGATGTCTCATGCACACGCTGCTTATTTTTTCCTTGCAGATTTGCAGCAGATTGAAATCTGCATAATGTCAATTCTTACAGCGTATTTCACCCATACTAATGGGGAAAATAAATAACAAAAACATGGGAAAAATGTGGAAAAAAATGTATTTCACGCAACTTTCTTCCTGCCAACACATTAAGAAATGCAGCAAAATTCTCTTCTGCAAATCCTGAACATGTGCACTTAGCCTTAGTCCCTGTCCTGTGTCTCTATCATTCATTATAAGTCCTTGATAGCATCATAATGAATTTGGGGGTGGGAGAAGACGCCATCAGGTACTAAGCATCCTCCGCCACCTCCCAATTCATTACAAGTCCCTGACAGCGTCTTCTCCCACCTTTCAGTTCATTATAAAGTGTGCTATGCATCTTATCGCCCACTCTCCCAATACCCAATAAATTTTAAGTCCTCAATAGCATCACAATGAATTGTTAGAAGGGGAAGGACGCTATCAGGAACTTGGCACACTCCTCCACCACCCAATTCATTTTACATCTATATCTAATGTCTTCCTCCACCTCCCCCTGTTCGTAAGTCCTTCCTCCCATCACAATCCCCCACATCCTCCATTGTCCACTCCGGCATCCCATCATTGTTCTCTCTCCCACCTCCATCAATGCCTTCTCCACCATCCCCAACATTGTCCTCTCTACCACCTCCATCAATGCCCTCTCCATCAATGCCTTCTTCACCATCACCATCATTGCCCTCTCCACCACCCCAATCATTTCCCTCCCCCATCATTGCCCTCTCCACCACCTCCATCATTTGTTTTGTTTTCAATGTTTTATTTATTGAGAATCACTAGGTGAAAAGCATCAGCATAAATATATTATCCAATCAAACATGAGAGACAGAAGAAGCAAATAGTACAGTATTCATAGTCATATGTGCCTCGTAGGTATGACCTTCAATAATTTCCATGTTTACGAAAATGAAGATGCAAATGTCTCTATCAGAATATCATTAATAAAGAAATGAGTGATTCTTGGTTACTATTAATCGACAAATGAACATAATGATTTAACTGAAGCTCTGGAGTATCATGGGTGAGTTAATTAACTAACCAAATGCAGAACCAGAGCACAAAAAAGAGGGAGGAAACCTAAAGGAGACATCAAGGGGATGGGAGGGGGAGGGGAGAAGTCAGAGGGGGAACCAGGGATAAAGGTAAAAAGGACATGGTCCATTGGCACATTGGTCATGTTCAATATCAAGGCGCAGAATCAGACACACACAGGGATATGAATTTATCTGAATTCCAATACGTTACCCAAGGACTCCAGACCTGCGAGAAGGGAGAAAGGCTATGTGTGGCTAATGCTGCTAATTCTTCGGTGTGATACAGTTGGTCAATCTTAAGTAATAGCTGATTTATGCTTGGAATATTAGACAAGTGCCAAAACATAGGTATAAGAAGCTTACCAGCTGTTAAGATGAAAGAGACCAGTTTAGATAAATGTTTATTATTTGGAACTACTGGTAGATTAAGGAAAACATGTTCTGGAGTTAGTTTTACATGTTTAAGCACCATTTGTCTAAGGTTTGAGATACAATGTTCCAAAAATTTTTTATGATGTGGCAGTGCCAACAAATATGAAGATATGAGCCTCTGTTCCTTTCACACCTCCAACATGTATCTGGCGTAGTGGGAAACCACTTATGTAACAGGTGAGGTGTTGTATACCAATGATTTATTATTTTGTAGCTGTTTTCTTGGGCTCTCACACATTGTGAAGGGCCATATGAAGATATATAAATTACACCACCTCCATTATTAACCTCTCCACCACCTCCATCATTGTTCTCACCCTCACCCACATCATTGTCCTCATCACCACCTCCATTATTAAATTTCATCCACCAATCCCATCATTGCCCTTTCCACCACCTCCATCATAGCCTTCTCCCCCATCACCCTCATCATTGCCCTTTCCACCACCTCCATCGTTACTTTCTCCCCCACCATCCCATCATTGCCCTTTCCACCACCTCCATTATTGCCTTCCCCCCACCAACCCTTCATTGCTTTCTCCCCCACCACTCCCATCATTGCACTTTCAACCACCTCTATCATTGCTTTCTCCCCACCACCCCATCATTGCCCATTCCACCACCTCCGTCATTGCCTCCTCCCTCACCACCCCCTTTATTGTCCTTTCCACCACTACCATCATTGTCCTTTCCACCACAATCATCATTGCCCTCTCCCCATCACCTCATCATTGCTTTCTCCCCACCACTCCTATCTTTGTGTTATGGGTCTGCAACTCAGGAATAGAGCAGGGGAATCTGACCCTGCACTAGGACTAGACTCGATCCCAACGTTGGAGCGGGTGACCTATTCCTTGCGAATAGACCCACCGACGATCCTAGTCTAGACTCAAGCGAAGACCTGAAGGTGGGGGAAGGGGAGCCCTGAAAGATCTTGGGACTGGGAACAAAACACTGGTATCCTCCTAGCAGGGAAATAGAGGAAGCTGCAGAAACAAAAGGAAAAAAACAAAAAGACTAAGCAAGCAGAACTAGAGTTCCCAGAACTGCACAAAGTATAGCACAAAACTGTCAAGGCTCCTAGCCAGAACGCAAGCGGATTAACACTGATGTCCAGCAAGGACTAGGAGGCAGGTGCAGGGTAATAAAGGGTGATACAATCACCTGACCAACGACAAGGCCAGCACCAGATGGCGGATGGTCAAACTGAATAGATTCGAACAGTACCTCCCCTTTTACGAGGATCCTCTGGATCCTCTTGGCCGAGCCTTATTCGGAAATCTCCTGTGAAAAGCCTTAATCAGCCTTGAGTCCGAGACATCCTCAGCTTTCACCCAGGAATTATCCTCGGGACTCAAACCCTTCCAGGACACGAGATACTGCAACCTTTCTCTGTGCCACCTGGAATCCAATATGCGAGAAATCTCAAACTCGCCATCCTCATCAACTCATAGATTGTAAGCTTGCGAGCAGGGCCCTCATTCCTCTTGGTATCTAGTTTGATCTGTCATAACACAAAATCAACATGCCGAATACCATGGAGATTAAAGAAGTGAAGTAGGGAATTAATTTAAAAAGCAAATTTTTATTGATAAACAACTAAAATAATGTCATATTTAAAAAGACAGGGCAATATGGTCTCCAACATAAGGGGAAGAAGTACATAAATATCAAAGTATCTTAAAGGATATACAATAAAGTGCATTAGTGCATAGATATATCCCTGGACAAAAAATCCACAGTTTCAGTGGTAAATATCTTAGAGAAAGGCCAGAAAAAGGCTCACATGGCCATTGCTGACATGGCTAAATGACCAAATATAGTACTGAGAGTACTTAAAAGAAATAGGCCTATATATATAAATAAAGCTGTGGCTTGTCCATAAATAAAGCACTATATGCACTATATGTACAGGAACTCAAAAGACCCCCCAAGTAACGATCCTAAGCATGGTATATACAGTCAGGGCCAGAAATATTTGGACAGTGACACAATTTTCGCAAGTTGGGCTCTGCATGCCACCACATTGGATTTGAAATGAAACCTCTACAACAGAATTCAAGTGCAGATTGTAACGTTTAATTTGAAGGGTTGAACAAAAATATGTGTTAGAAAATGTAGGAATTGTACACATTTCTTTACAAACACTCCACATTTTAGGAGGTCAAAAGTAATTGGACAAATAAACATAACCCAAACAAAATATTTTTATTTTCAATATTTTGTGGCGAATCCTTTGGAGGCAATCACTGCCTTAAGTCTGGAACCCATGGACATCACCAAACGCTGGGTTTCCTCCTTCTTAATGCTTTGCCAGGCCTTTACAGCCGCAGCCTTCAGGTCTTGCTTGTTTGTGGGTCTTTCCCTCTTAAGTCTGGATTTGAGCAAGTGAAATGCATGCTCAATTGGGTTAAGATCTGGTGATTGACTTGGCCATTGAAGAATGTTCCACTTTTTTGCACTCATGAACTCCTGTGTAGCTTTGGCTGTATGCTTGGGGTCATTATCCATCTGTACTATGAAGCGCCGTCCAATCAAGTTTGCAGCATTTGGCTGAATCTGGGCTGAAAGTATATCCCGGTACACTTCAGAATTCATCCGGCTACTCTTGTCTGCTGTTATGTCATCAATAAACACAAGTGACCCAGTGCCATTGAAAGCCATGTATGCCCATGCCATCACGTTGCCTCCACCATGTTTTACAGAGGATGTGGTGTGCCTTGGATCATGTGCCGTTCCCTTTCTTCTCCAAACTTTTGGCTTCCCATCATTCTGGTACAGGTTGATCTTTGTCTCATCTGTCCATAGAATACTTTTCCAGAACTGAGCTGGCTTCTGGAGGTGTTTTTCAGCAAATTTAACTCTGGCCTGTCTATTTTTGGAATTGATGAATGGTTTGCATCTAGATGTGAACCCTTTGTATTTACTTTCATGGAGTCTTCTCTTTACTGTTGACTTAGAGACAGATACACCTACTTCACTGAGAGTGTTCTGGACTTCAGTTGATGTTGTGAACGGGTTCTTCTTCACCAAAGACAGTATGCGGCGATCATCCACCACTGTTGTCTTCCGTGGGCTCCCAGGTCTTTTTGGATTGATGAGTTCACCAGTGCTTTCTTTCTTTCTCAGGATGTACCAAATTGTAGATTTTGCCACTTTGTAGCGCCGGCGTCCCTGCCCTCTGCCAGGCAGGGACGCTGTTCCCCTCACCCCTCTGCTCCGGGTCCGGCGTCCTCCTGCCGCTCTGCTGGCGGCACGCGCTCCTTTCCTGCCACTGGGCTTAGGGCGCGCGCGCGTGCGCTGCCCCCCTCTTAAAGGGGCCGCGCGCGTCGTCCTAAGGAGTCCCCGGCCAATGGCCGGAGGACTTCACCTTACATAAGGCACCTCCTCCAAAATGGAGGTGCCCGAGCAATGTTGTTGCACTGTTCACTACTCTGCTTCAGTCCTCAGGGTCATTGCCAGATACCTGTCTGATTCCTGCCAGGTTGCTGTCTGTTACCTGCTTGCTAGCCTACCTGGAGGCTCTGCCGTCACGTGCTGTGATCTTCCGCTATTCCAGTGGCTCTCGCCCCTCACCTGGGAGCGCTCATCTGTTACCTGCCTGCTGGCCTACCTGGAGGCTCTGCCGTCACGTGCTGGGATCTTCCGCTATTCCAGTGGCTCTCGCCCGCTCACCTGGGAGCGCTCATCTGTTACCTGCCTGCTGACCTACCTGGAGGCTCTGCCGTCACGGGCTGTGATCTTCTGCTATTCCAGTGACTCTCGCTCGCTCACCTGGGAGCGCTCATCTTCTATCGTCCTGCTAGCCTACCGGGAGGCTCAGCCATCACAGGTCGTATCTACCTTCTTCCAGAGACTGCCCCGGTCACTTGCCGTGACCTCCTGCCTACTCATCCAGAGACTGCCCCGGTCACTTGCCGTGACCTCCTGCCCATTCATCCAGAGACTACCCCGGTTATCTGCGGTGACTACCTGCCCGTCCACTCTGGTCGCCACCCGCTCCCTTACAAGGACTGCCCCTTTGTATAGTAGCTCAGAGGTTCCGCCTCCCAGACCCGTTACAGTTTGCTCGGGCCATGGAACCCGGTGGCGCCCAAGTTCCCTCCATCTCGGACCTGTGTCATGAACTGTCCCGTCAGAAGTCCCAACAGGAGTCCATCCTGGGTCACCTGCGGAATGTCAATTCTCGCCTGGACACTCTGACAGCTCCACCAGCAACCACCGCGGGTGCCATGACTCGCAATCCGGCAGCTCCCCTGCTCTCCAATACCATGGGCTCCTGTCACGGACCCCGGCTCTCTGCACCTCCTCGCTTCGGAGGCGACCCCGCTCAGGCTCGGGGTTTCATTAATCAGTGCACTCTGCACTTTGAACTCCTCTCCCACCAGTTTAACTTCGACAGGGCCAAAATTGCTTTCATCATGTCCCATCTCACCGGGGAGGCCCTGGCCTGGCTGAATCCTCTTTGGGAGAGAGGAGATCCTCTGGTGTCCGACCTGTCTGCCTTTCTCGCGGCTTTTCGGAAAGTCTTTGACGAACCCGGACGAAAGATCTCATCCGCATCATCTCTGCTACGCCTCCGTCAGGGAAATCTCACCGTGGGCCAATATGCCATACGGTTTCGTACCCTTGCCTCGGAGCTGGCCTGGGACAACGACGCTCTGGTATCTGTTTTCTGGGAGGGTTTGTCCGGCCGTATTAAAGATGAACTCGCCGGTCGGGACATTCCTACCACTCTTGATGACCTTATAACTCTCGCCACCCGGATTGACCTACGGTTCCAGGAGCGGGCCAAAGAGGTCACCCGTGAGATGAGGTTTCCACGTCTAGCTCCTACGTTTCAGAAACCCATCACTCCCTCCGTTTCTCCCCAATTACACTCTCCTGAGCCTATGCAGGTCGACCAGACCAAGATGGTCAAAACCCGTCAGGACTTACGCCGTGCCGAGGGGAGTTGCTTCTACTGTGGCAGTAAGGAGCAACGGATTCGTACCTGTCCGGAGAGGTCGGGAAACGCCTGTGTCTAGGTTCGCTCAGAGAGGTCGACCTAGACAAGGAGAAAGCCTCTCCATCTCTGCTGCTGTCAGTCTCAATTCTCTGTGGGGAGAATCGTTATTTTGAACTAGCCCAACTTGACTCTGGAGCAGCCGGGAATCTTATGTCACAGTCCCTGGTAGAAAAATACCGCATTCCCACCAAACTTCTGGTTGTACCATTATCAGTTGCTGCTGTGGACGGGGGTCTTTTACCACGCCCCATCCAACTCATCACCGAACCCATAACTCTGCAAGTGGGAATGCTGCATTCTGAGAGCATCTCTTTTCATGTTCTGCCTGGACTCTCTCACGCCCTCTTACTAGGGCTACCTTGGCTCCAGAAACATGGACCCGTGCTCGACTGGCAGACCGGAGAGGTTCTTCGCTGGGGACAGGATTGTCATAAGACGTGTTTGGTTCCTGTTCATCCTGTCTGTTCTTCTCCTACCCCAACTAATCTACCTGGACTTCCGATTCCCTATTGGTCATTTGCTGATGTCTTTAATAAAAGAGAGGCAGAGACATTACCTCCTCACAGACCATACGACTGTCCTATCGACCTGTTACCTGGTACTACGCCTCCCCGTGGGCGTATTTACCCATTGTCCGCTGCTGAGACCCGGTCGATGTCCGAATATATCGAGGAGAATTTGGCCAGGGGATTCATCCGGAAATCTACCTCCCCGGCAGGAGCAGGCTTCTTTTTCGTAAAAAAGAAGGACGGCTCTCTCCGTCCCTGTATAGACTATAGAGGCCTTAACCAGATCACGGTGAAGAATAAGTACCCCCTTCCGCTCATTCCAGAATTATTTGATCGTCTGAGGGGGGCTAGAATCTTCACCAAACTGGATCTCCGTGGGGCGTACAACCTGGTCCGTATCCGTCAAGGGGATGAATGGAAGACTGCATTCAACACTCGGGACGGCCACTATGAATATCTAGTGATGCCCTTTGGTCTCTGTAATGCTCCTGCCGTCTTTCAAGAGTTGGTCAATGACATCTTCCGGGACCTTCTCTACTCCTGCGTAGTGGTGTACCTGGACGACATCTTGGTCTTCTCTCCGGATCTCCAGACTCACCGGAGGGACGTTCGTCAGGTTCTGCTCAGGCTCAGGCAGAATCACCTCTTCGCTAAATATGAGAAGTGCCTCTTTGAGCAGACCTCGCTGCCGTTTTTGGGCTACGTTATTTCTCAGACCGGCCTACGAATGGATCCAGAGAAACTGTCTGCCATCGAGAAATGGCCCCGACCGGAGGGATTGAAGGCCATTCAGCGGTTCCTGGGCTCCGCCAACTACTACCGCCTCTTCATACCGCACTTCTCTTCCCGGACTGCCCCAATTTCCGCGCTCACCCGTAAGGGCACTAACCCCAAAGAGTGGCGCCCGAAGCAGAGGAGGCCTTTCTTTCCTTAAAGCAGGCCTTCTCTTCCGCCTCGGTGCTGCATCGCCCGGACGGCAACAAGCAGTTCTTCATGGAGGTTGACGCTTCCTCCTCTGGAGCCGGAGCGGTACTTACTCAAAAATCATCTTCCGGAAGGATGGTAACTTGCGGCTTCTTCTCCAAACTCTTCTCCTCTTCTGAGCGCAATTATTCCATAGGAGACCGAGAGTTATTGGCCATCAAGCTGGCATTGGAGGAGTGGCGTTACCTACTCGAGGGGGCTCTTCATCCGGTAATTATTTACACTGACCACAAAAACTTGGCTTACCTCCAGCATGCCCAGAGACTTAACCCGCGCCAGGCCCGGTGGTCCTTGTTTTTTGCTCGTTTTGATTTTGTTCTACATTTTCGCCCGGCTGACAAGAACATCAAGGCGGACGCCTTGTCCCGATCCTTCCTGGTGTCGGATCTCGAGGAGGAACCTAAACATATCATCGATCCCGCTAGAGTAATGCAGGTGGCTCCCGTGAGTCTAAATCATCTCCCTCCTGGTAAGACGTTCGTATCGGTACCCGATCGGGAGAGGATCCTACACTGGGGTCATTCGTCTAAACTAGCTGGCCACGCCGGTCAAAAAAAGACCCTCCAGCTTATTACCCGGCATTACTGGTGGCCTACCCTGCACAAGGACGTAATAGACTTTGTTTCTGCCTGTGCCTCCTGTGGCCGCAACAAAGTTCCGAGACACCTGCCTGCCGGTCGCCTCCTTCCGCTTCCTGTACCCGCTGCCCCCTGGCAGCATATAGCCATGGACTTCATAACGGACCTCCCCGTCTCTGCCGGTTGTACGGTCATTTGGGTGGTCGCTGACCGCTTTTCCAAGATGGCTCACTTTGTTCCCCTGCCAGGCCTCCCGTCTGCACCCGAGCTGGCTAAAGACTTTATCCACCACATCTTCCGTCTTCATGGCCTGCCACGTCACATCGTGTCGGATCGTGGGGTACAGTTCACCTCACGTTTCTGGAGAGCCACTTGTAAATTGCTAGACGTCACCTTGGACTTCTCCTCCGCCTACCACCCACAGTCCAATGGTCAAGTGGAGCGGGTCAATCAGATCCTGACCAGTTACCTCCGGCACTTTGTTAATGTCCACCATTCTGACTGGGTGGATCTCCTGCCATGGGCCGAATTTTCTTACAACAATCACGAGAGCGAATCTTCCTCCAAATCCCGTTTTTTGTAGTCTTCGGTCAGCATCCTCGGATCCCATTTCCCGTCTCCATCTCAGTGGACAATCCGGCTGCGGAATCTCTTGTTAACAAATTTTCCTCCATATGGGAGAGTACCCGGTCCGCACTCCTTCTGTCATCCGAGCGTATGAAAAGACATGCTGACAAAAAACGTCTGGATCCTCCTCAATTCCGTCCTGGGGATAAGGTCTGGCTCTCGTCCAAGTATGTCCGGTTCAAGATTCCTTCCTATAAGTTGGGGCCTCGGTTCATCGGTCCTCTGGAGGTCATCAGTCAGATCAACCCAGTGGAATATAAATTGAAACTTCCGGCCAACTTGCGGATCCCTAACTCCTTCCATGTATCTCTCCTCAAACCGGTGGTACTTAACTCTTTTTCCAAGTCTACAGGTACGCCTCCTGCTCCGGTTTCAGCTGAAAACGAATTTGAGGTAGAGAACATTCTGGCCACCAAAAGGGTAAGAAGGAAGACCTATTTTCTGGTGGATTGGAAGGGGTTTGGTCCTGAGGAGAGAACGTGGGAGCCTCGGGAGAACATCCATGCCCCTCTCATCCTAGCTAAATTTCTCTCTGGCCTAAAAAAGGGGGGCCTAAAGGGGGGGGTACTGTAGCGCCGGCGTCCCTGCCCTCTGCCAGGCAGGGACGCTGTTCCCCTCACCCCTCTGCTCCGGGTCCGGCGTCCTCCTGTCGCTCTGCTGGCGGCGCGCGCTCTTTTCCTGCCACTGGGCTTAGGGCGCGCGCGCGTGCGCTGCCCCCCCTCTTAAAGGGGCCGCGCGCGTCGTCCTAAGGAGTCCCCGGCCAATGGCCGGAGGACTTCACCTTACATAAGGCACCTCCTCCAAAATGGAGGTTCCCGAGCAATGTTGTTGCACTGTTCACTACTCTGCTTCAGTCCTCAGGGTCATTGCCAGATACCTGTCTGATTCCTGCCAGGTTGCTGTCTGTTACCTGCTTGCTAGCCTACCTGGAGGCTCTGCCGTCACGTGCTGTGATCTTCCGCTATTCCAGTGGCTCTCGCCCGCTCACCTGGGAGCGCTCATCTGTTACCTGCCTGCTGGCCTACCTGGAGGCTCTGCCGTCACGTGCTGGGATCTTCCGCTATTCCAGTGGCTCTCGCCCGCTCACCTGGGAGCGCTCATCTGTTACCTGCCTGCTGACCTACCTGGAGGCTCTGCCGTCACGGGCTGTGATCTTCTGCTATTCCAGTGACTCTCGCTCGCTCTCCTGGAGCGCTCATCTTCTATCGTCCTGCTAGCCTACCGGGAGGCTCAGCCATCACAGGTCGTATCTACCTTCTTCCAGAGACTGCCCCGGTCACTTGCCGTGACCTCCTGCCTACTCATCCAGAGACTGCCCCGGTCACTTGCCGTGACCTCCTGCCCATTCATCCAGAGACTACCCCGGTTATCTGCGGTGACTACCTGCCCGTCCACTCTGGTCGCCACCCGCTCCCTTACAAGGACTGCCCCTTTGTATAGTAGCTCAGAGGTTCCGCCTCCCAGACCCGTTACACACTTCTAATGTTGTAGCAATTTCTTGGATGGGTTTTTTTCTGTTCTTGCAGCTTAAGGATGGCTTGTTTCACCTGCATGGAGAGCTCCTGTGACCGCATGTTTCCTTCACAGCAAAACCTTCCAAATGCAAACACCACACCTCAAATCAACTCCGGCCCTTTCATCTGTTTAATTGAGAATGACATAACAAAGGGATTGCCCACACCTGTCCATGAAATAGCCTTGGAGTCATTTGTCCAATTACTTTTGGTCCCTTTAAAAACAGGGTGGCACATGTTAAGGAGCTGAAACTCTAAACCCTTCATCCAATTTTAATGTGGATACCCTCAAATGAAAGCTGAAAGTCTGGACTTCAACTGCATCTGAATTGTTTTGTTTAAAATTCATTGTGGTAATGTCTAGAACCAAAATTAGATAAATGTTGTCTCTGTCCAAATATATATGGAACTACCTGTATAATGGAATCCCAACCAAAGACAGAGGAGGGAAGGAAGAAGATACCTGTGATAAGAACCAAGAGGCAGGGAACGCTGATGGGGGAACTGGAGTGCCGGCAAGAAGGGATGTTAAAGTACTTCTTCCCAGGCCGCCCGACAGCGCCGTTACGCACAGTGGCTTCTTCCAATGCCCCTACTTCTTTCTCATCAGATATTTCAACTGAAATCATAATGTCTTCATTTAAATCTTCAATAAATGTCACACTGTTACTCACCGTAACTGTCTTTTTTGGGATCTAAGATTCAGATTCTATATCCGTTGCAATTTTCACAATATTCCTTCCATGGATCTGTTTTGAAGTTTGGAACGTTTTTCTGTTGGAATGAATATAAAAACTTTACATCCAAAACCTTTTAAATCATTGACACTTGGTTTCATACCTTGCCACAGTTCATATAGAGTTTTCTTCAGTTTTCTGGAAAAAAAAGTCGGTTCTGTAGATATGTAGCTGTAATTGCTGCCTCACCTCAATATTTCTCTGGTAGTTTAGAATCTGTCTGCATACATCTCATCATTTCTGTTAGAGTTCTGTTTTTCCTTTCTGCTACTCCATTTTGTTCAGGTGTGTATGGAACAGTTTTCTGATGTTCTATTCCATTTTGTCTTAAGTAGACTTCTATTCTGTGACCTGTAAATTCACCTCCATTATCACTTCTGATGACAATTGGCTTCCTTTGAAATTTGTTACTTGATCTTGTTACATAGTCTACAAGTTTATCAAAAACTTCACTTTTGTTCTTAATTAAGTATGTGGCTGTGTATCTTGAGTAGTCGTCTATAAAAGTCAACATGTATCTATTGCCTCATGATGTAGTCACTTTCATGGGTCCACATCAACCAAATCAAGTGGTTTTTCGTTTTTCATCTCACTTTCTTTTGGAATAGATATCCTTGTGACTTGGGATTTATACAACATTCACATCTTATGGTAACTGAGCAATCTGATATCTTTAAATCTTTTGTTAATTATTTTCTCTGTAGTCCCCTTATACTGTCCGGGTGTCTATGTCCTAGACGTCTATGCCACATGTGAATACAGTTTTTGGAATCATGTGTACATACCTTCATCTGTTCCTTCGGTTTGTTAAAATGATATAATTGTTCATCTGCCTTGACTTTGGTTATCATCTTGTTTCCTGCACACTCATTGTCTTTGAATTTTACTGTAAGTCCTTTTGCTGTTAACTGTTTCACAGATAATAATCTGCCTTCCAATTTTGGAACATACAACACATCCTGTACAAGTATCTTTGAATCTTGTCTGAACTTGTTTGAACAATTTAGCATACCTTGTCCGATACCTTCCGCGGTTATTTTGCTTCCATCTCCAAGATAAATGGCTTCTTTCTTATTTAAATCAAGATCAGTAAAGAAATTCTTGTCACTTGTCATATGACTCGTTGCTCCTGAATCAATAACCCAACCAAGTGATGATTTCTTGTCTGTTATTTTGAATGTGCCATTCCAATTATTCTCACACGAATCGGAAATTGTGTTTTTTAATTTCTGTATATGCTTTTTGTGTTGTAATTTTTGTTGTTCTGCTTTCCATATGGTACAGTCTTTCTTTAAATGACCTTTTTTCTTACATCTGAAGCATTCTCTTGTCTCTTTATTATAGGGTTTTTTAAATTCTGTAGCTTTAAGAGCGTTTTCACTGTCCTTTTCAGTAGAAGAATCATTGCTTTGTTCTTTTCTTCTCTGATATTCATCTATGAGTCTTGTTTTCACAAACTCTAATGTAATGTCAGTTTCTGGTCTCGTCTCTAGTGCATTTATTAAAGCTGTATACGAATCTGGTAAACTGCACAATAAAATTGCTGCTATATGGCTTTCCTTAATATCTTCACCAATAGATCTTAGCTGTGATCTCACTTCCATAATATAGAATATATGCTTCTGCATGTCACTGTCTGCACTTAGTCTCATACTGTAAAGCTTTCTTAATAAAAATAACTTGTGATTTAAGCTGGGTCTTTCATATAGCTTTCTTAATGCTTCCCACATTCCTTTCGCTGTTTCTTCATTTCTTATATGTATTAATTGAGCATCATCCACTAACAAGCTAATGGTGACTCTCGCTTGTCTATTTTTCTTATCCCATGTCTGATTATCTTGATTAGGTCTATCTGTAGTGATTACTTCCCATAAATCATCTTTTGACAATAACATTTCTATTTTGAACTTCCATAGCTGATAGTTCTCATCATTCAGTTTAGCTACTGTGAGTTTTAGCTCTGTGCTACTTGTCATTTTTAACTTATCTTACTTGTTTGAAGAGACTTGCACTGAAGAATTCTTCTGCATTCACCAGGGTCTTGCTGAGAGTTCCAGTGTCCTGGATATCTGGCATTCTTGGTGATTGGATGTCTGGGTACGCTGTATCTGGGTGTCTGGGCCCATAAACCTGTTGCACAGGAAAAAGAAACAAACCGAAAGTGAAAGTACAAGTGAGACTATTTCTTATACAATACATTAAACAGAAGGAAAAGTTACACAACATCGCCATCTACTGTCAGGTCAGCATAAAGTCCTCCTTTTACTTATAATAAGTCCTGATCTGTTGCATATGCCAACAAAACTGTGGTCCTCTGTCAGAAACAATGTCCATGGGAACACCATGGAGCCTGACAATCTCTTTCACAAATGTCTTAGCTAGAGTCTTGGCGCAGGGCAATTTTATTGAACGGGACCAGATGACACATCTTACTAAACTGGTCCACAACAACCTTCAGAAACCGGCAGATTGGTGATAAAATCCATAGCAAGATGCATCCACGGTGAGCTAGGAACCTCCAAAGGGCACAGCAATCCTGCAGCCAGGGCATGAGTGGCCTTCGACCTAGCGCACACCTGACGCACCCACTTGATGATTTCTCTATGCCACCCTGGCCACCAGAAACTTCGACCGATTGACTTTCTAGCTTCCGAAATCCCTGGATGACTCGCCAAACTAGACTCATGACATTCAGCAAACAAAGCTCTCCTCAAGGCTTTGGGCACAAATAATTTACCATAGGGAGTGTTTGTTGGTGCAGAATTCTGGGCTTCTAGGATGTTATTCTCCAACTGAGAACCGTTTGCTGCCACCACCACCCCTCTCTGCAAAATACATTCCTCCTTCTCAGTATTAACTGCTGGAGAGAAACTACGAGACAAAGCATCCGCTTTAACATTCTTTGTGCCAGGGATATATGTTACGGAGAAATGGAACCGGGCAAAACATAGTGCCCACCTGGCTTGACGGGCATTCAAACGTTTAGCAGTATCCAGATAAATCAGATTTTCACGATCAGTAAAAACCTGTATTGGATGTCTAGCCCCCTCCAAAAAATGTCGCCAGTGCTCAAACGCGAGCTTAATAGCCAGTAACTCTCGGTTCCAAACATCATAGTTGAGCTCAGTCTCAGAAAATTTTTTAGAAAAGAAAGCACAGGGATGCACCGCATCTAGTGTTGAGCGATACGATAATGCAAATATCGGCTATCGGCCGATATTAGCTCTATCGGCCTTTCGATAATTCGTTTCGATATTTTCGTCTTATCTAATACCGGAATCGGATTTGTCACTGTCACTGTGAGTGTCCGTCGGTCGGGTCTGTCAGGAGTCAGCGGCACTTACCTGGCAGAAGATCTCCGGCGGTCACGTCCTGGACTGCTTGATGGCCGCCATTATCTTCTCCCTGGCGGTCACATGCAGTTTTTCGCGATAACTGCAGTGACTGCAGGGTAATCCCGGCCGTAAAGCAGTCAGTCCGATGACGTCACCGCCGGGGAAGCAGGTAATCAGCTGTGCTGCGCCGGATGACAGGCTCTGCCTGTCATTCTGATGTAGCAGAGCTGGATCGTCGTGGGACACTCGTTACTATGGACTGCGTCGGTCAGGTGGTATACTTTTTTTTTTTCATTTTTTTACAGGAGATCGATGGCATCGCAGCAGGATGAGACAGTAATAAAAGAAATGAAAACTGTGTTTTTTTATTCTTTATTAAATTAAAAAATTTTTTTTGGAACATTCACCCGTCCGGGTACATAAACAATTTAACTATTTATTTACATACAGGGACCCTGTCCAGGTTATTTAGACTTCTTTGGCAGGGGTGTTACAGGTACCACCTGGTACTCTTCTGGTGCTTGCCAAACATCCGAGGCACCAAGGACCACCAGGACCTGATGACGTCGTGTGGCCTGTACAGTTACGTCGTGACCCGCTATCTGGGTCTGTGTGGCCACCTCTTTCATCTCTCTCCGGGTCTGGAGCCCTATGTCACGGACTGTACGAACCCCAGGGGGCCTAACAGGCGCCGGGTACGGGCCAGCTATACTTATCATGTCCATAGCTGGGGCTGCTGAGGAGACCACTGAGGGAGGCTGGGGAGATTTACGGCGTGGGGTGGGCACTTTTGCAGAGGCCTGGATGTGGGAGGCTGAAGGCTTCGAGGGTCTCACAGGTTCCTGACACACTGGGGAGTAGGGGTCGCACCTGGTAACATTTAGGGCGTACCATCCATTGTAACCCCAGTGTCGGGTGTAAGTCACCAAGTCTCCTGGCAACAGGTCCCTCCCCGGGTGTCCTTCTGGGAGGTGAGCCTCCACGTCCCGCCGGGTCACAAAGACTTCTAAATAAAGTCCAGGCTCCTTGATGAAGCCCCACCCACCTTTCAATTTAAAGCTCCGTACTGCACCCTTACGCCGTGGCTCACTCAGGGTTCCTTTATCCTTTCTCGTCCGGTCCTTATCTGCCTGGTCCTTCTCCAGGTGACGTTGGCGAAGTTTTAGGGTTTCTCGCTGCTCCCTTTGTCGCTCTGCTTCCCGCTCCCAACGTCTCCACTCTTCCTCCTGACGCCGATTGTAATTCTCCTCCACCAGTTGCTCCATGTCTCCACCACTCCACTGCAGCTTACAGTGTCCGGTTTGCGGCAGCTCTCCTGTCGCCCCCCAGTCCTGGCGGCGCTCCCCTGCGGAGGAAGCAGACGGCTCTAAATCAGATGACAGTCGGGGCTCCGGTACAGGCAGGTAGTGCTCTGGTGCCTGCGCGGCCTCCTCCATGAGGACGGGTGTCGCTTCTTCTGTCTCAGCGACTGGGGCAGACAGCGGGATCTGGGGTGCTGCTGACGGTGCTGCGGTTTTTGCAGGAACGGGTGCCTCCACTGCGACAACGTCAACCGGATCACATTGCAAGGGCTCCTCTACTATAACGGGTGCCTCACCTTCCGGTACAGACACTTCAGGTAATAGGGATTGGCGCCGCTCCAAGTTTAGTTTTAGGGCACGCCAGCTCGCTTCCATCCTGGCGACCTCCTCCCGGTGCCGGGCCAGGCCTCTTAGGGTATCCGCCGCTTCTTGCAGCGTAGGAGGGTTTACAGGCCGGGTGCCCAACGGTGATTCCGTGGCGATCGGGTCGCTTCCGTGGGGGGAGAGCTCTGACTGCTCCATCCCTTCCCACTTCTGCTCGTCGTGTCCATTAGCCATCTCTGCCAAGTCACATGTGTCATATCTGGAGAGGGCCCCTCTTTTGTAGGGAGGCGGGACCTCCTCACACTGAGGAGGATGAGGAGGCGGAACTCCAGAGCTGTGGGGCACGATGTTACATTGCAGTACCATTTACAGTGGGCGGCCATCGTTTTCACGCCACTGAGTGAGTGACACCCACGAAGAGCACGCCCTTCTTCTTCACCAGTGCCTCGTCGTGACGCAGATATGGCGGAAAAATGGCAAATACATTCTCTGATGATTTTAGCAATTCTCAAGCACAAAACCAGTGCAATTCAGGCACACAGGACTCGCTTATAGCGAGCTACAGAATCCTGTTCGTGACGCCCAAGTTGAGTCGCACAGAGCCAGAGGTTTTCGGGGTACTCGGCACCGAGCCCGTCGACTTCTATGGGGTATGTCACGTCTTTACCCGGCAATTGAATTAGAGTCGATTTTACTATGTAGAAGTGTATAAACTATAAATATATGTATATATATATGTCACAATGACATGTATATATATATATGTATTCTATGTGTGTATATTTTGTGTTTACAACGAAAGAAAGGGTTTTTTTTGTTGCGATATTTTGTTCCCATAGACTTACATGGGACTTCCGGTATCGAAATCGGATATCGACGATATTTAGTGCTATCGGCGATACAATTTCGATACGATATTTTTAGATATCAGCAATATCGCTCAACACTAACCGCATCCTCTCCCTCCTGGGACAGAACTGCCCCACCCCTACTGATGAGGCATCAACCTCTACCAGAAAAGGCTTGGTTTCATTTGTCTGGATCAAAACAGGAGCAGAGCTAAACCTCTCCTTGAGATGCTCAAAAGCCTCCACTACCTCAGTGGACCATTGGACAGTATTAGAACCATTCTTGGTGAGATCAGTTATGGGTTTAGCGATAACAGAAAAATTCTTTATGAATTTTCTATAATAATTGGCAAACCCTAAAAATCTTTGGACAGATTTTAAACATTCAGGCCTAGGCCAATCCAGTACTGCCTGAACCTTAACCAGGTCCATCTCAAACCCTTCACTGGAGACCAAGTACCCCAAAAAACTCATTTTCTGTACAGCAATCTCGCATTTCTCCAATTTAGCAAAGAGGTTGTTTTCGCTCAAAATCTGAAGAACTTTGCGGACTCTCTGCCAATGCGACTCCAGATCAGGTGAATAGATCAAAATAGCATCCAAATAAACAATAACACTCCTACTGATCAACGGTCTCAGAATGTCATTAATGAAATTTTGAAAAAATGCAGGCGCATTAGTAAGGCCAAAAGGCATCACCAGACACTCAAAATGACCCTCCACAGCAAATGATATGCCCACGAAGGTCAATTTTAGATAACCACTTTGCTCGGGTTAGTTGGTTAAACAAATCGGGAATTAGCAGCAACCGGTAAGGATTGCGCACAGTGATCTTATTAATCTCCTGAAAATCCAGACACGGTCTAAGGCCCCTATCCTTCTTTTTGACAAAAAAAAAATCCTACCGCCACCGGAGACTTAGAGGGTCTTATATGACCTGCAGCCAAACTAGTCTGTAGGTATTCCTTTAAGGCCTCACTCTCGGTAAACCTCAGATTAAATAAACGACTCTTAGGGAGTGTAACACCTGGGACGAACTCAATAGCGCAATCGTAATCTCTATGGGGTGGTAGAGCTTGCGATTCAACTTCTGAAAATACCTTCCAGAAATCCTGAATGGCTTTAGGTAGCTCTTTCTTACCAACAGCAGCAAAGTGAACATTACAACATTGACAATAACACCCCTGACCCCAGGACCTTATAATTCCAGACGATCAATCCAGCATAGGATTGTGCATTTTTAACCAGGGTAAACCCAGGCCTGGAACAGGCAATTTATCCAGTACAAACAAGTCAATGCACTCCTGATGTTCCATATTAACAATAAGCGGGAACCCAGTGACATCGCCCCAAGTTGCCTTGGCTCCCCGCTGTCGACAGGGCTATCCTGAGAGACTGGGTACAGCATTATAGGAGTCTTCTCATTATTCTGCCTGTCTCTCAATCTTCAATCCACAGGGATAGCTAAGATCATTCCAAAGTATCAGGTGCAGGATAAGCAATGAGCAATGAGCAAATCTTTAACTCTTCCACTCAAACCTGCTAAAAACTGACTTTTGAGCGCTAGGTCATTCCACCTGACCTCTCTGAACCATCATCTGAACAGGGTGCAATACCTCTCAGCATCACCAGAACCCTGTTTAAGCCGTCTGAGCTCTGCCCCAGCTGTGGTGACTCTATCATCATATTACAACCCCATAGTAGTAAAAAATGCTTCTACTGACGTCAAACAAGGATCATTAGGTGGTAACAAAAATGCCCAGATTTGGGGATCACTTCGCAACAAAGACATAATAATCCCCACACGCTGTGATTCACTCCCTGAGGATCCAGGTCTAAGCCGAAAATATTGTAAACATGCATTTTTAAACGTAAAAAATTCCTGCCGTTTACCATAAAAAAAACTCAGGTAGTCCTACCTTAGGTTCTTCACAGTGTACTCCAGGACAATTACTCACATGCTGTTGCAGGCTGGCTACCTTCAAAGTTAACCCTTGCAAGTGTTGAGTAATTTCTTGGACGCTGTTCATGTTGAAGGACTCTGGGAGAGAAAAAAAGAAAAAATATATCCTTTTTTTTTATATGTGCTGGCTGGACATACTGTTATGGGTCTGCAACTCAGGAATAGAGTGGGGAGGAATCTGACCCTGCACTAGGACTAGACTCGATCCCTACGATGGAGCGGGCGACCTATTCCTTGCGAATAGACCCACTGATGATCCTAGTCTTGACTCAAGCGAAGACCTGAAGGTGGGGGAAGGGGATTCCTGAAAGATCTAGGGACTGGGAACAAAACATTGGTAACCTCCTAGCAGGGAAATAGAGGAAGCTGCAGAAACAAAAGGAAAAAACAAAAAGACTAAGCAAGCAGAACTAGAGGTCCCAGAACTGCACAAAGTATAGCACATAGCTGTCAAAGTTCCTAGCCAGAACTCAAGCGGATTAACACTGATGTCCAGCAAGGACTGTGAGGCAGGTGCAGGGTAATAATGGGTGATACAATCACCTGACCAACGACAAGCCCAGCACCAGGGGAAAAAAGACCAGCAGCCAGAAACCACAACAAGATGGCAGATGGTCAAACTGAATAGATTCTAACACTTTGCCCTTTCCACCACCTCCATCATTGCCTTCGCCCCACCACCCCATCATTGCTTTCTCCCCACCACTCCCCTCATTGCCCTTTCCACCACCTCTATCATTGCATTCTCCCCCACCACCCCAACATTGCCCATTCCACCACCACCATCATTGTCCTTTCCACCACCCCATCATTGCCCTCTCCACCACCTACACACACACACACACCTCTGCATGCTCCCCCGCAGGCAGCCAGACACAGACATACCACTCACCTCTCTACACATTAACCGCAGCTGCAGCATATCCCCGCAGCATCTTCGTCACTGGCAGCTTTCTCTCTAAAAGAGACGCGCACTGAATGATGATGTCATCCAGCCGCACTGCTGTTTCAGACAGGATGTATGGGCAGGAAGCAGGACGGATCCCTGCAACTCCGCTCCGCTGCTATTTTCACTTGTAGGCAGCGCAACTGCAGGCATCACTCCATGCCCACCGCACATGAGGGCAATCTGGCCAGGGTTCCCCCGGAGCCCCGAGCCTGGATAAACAGGCAAGATTGCACTCAGTGCTCGCCCCCTGCAGGGGCCCCCTCCACCTCCTGGCCCAGGTGCAGCCCTGGGTAGGACGCCCAGAATGTAAGTATACTACCTGGAAGGGAGAAGTGATGCTCAGGTCTCAGGGTGATTGCTGTTGGGGAGTGTGATGAATCTGCAACTCTCCACCCCATCTGATGTCACTATTACGCGTGGTACGGTCTCATCATTTGCACCAATGTGATGTTCCACACCCCATGGGGACATGTAAGGTTGGCTTAGCACAGCTTCACACAGACACCCCCTGTCCACATGGGCCCAGGGAGTCACAGGGAGTGAGAGGATGTGGCTCACACAGTCGCTGATGAGGCACCACACTCGCTCACAACCCTGTCAGGCTGTGAGGCCTCTTTCACTAGCACCAGTGAAACAGAGTGCTGTCAGGACTGTAAGACTTCCATCAGTTTCTCGTTAGATAAAAGCCTGGTCCATTGATGGGATTATATCGGTCCAGAAACCTGCTCCAGTAGTATGGAAAGTTCAGAAGAGAACACAGATGTGTGGATTTATGGATCAAGATAAAAGAGCAGCCAGGGTCGGACTGGGGTGTCTGGCTCCCACAGGGGAATTGACTCTAGGGGCCCACCGTACAGCTATATGCAAATACCTGGAAGCCTTCATCACTGTTATAGTGGACCATCGACTGTAAAACACAGGCGACTTCTGCACATCTACTGTGCACCACCATAACTGGGATGTACAATTATGGTACTTTACATTAAAGTGGATCTTTGGTTAAAACAAGTTATCACCAATCCATGGGCTCTACAGTATAAGTCATTGTTTAGGTATGACCATTAGAAACTGCACGGAAGAATGGGACGTTTTATCCATGACAGGACACTTATCCCCATTTTAAAATGCAACAGCTGGTGGAATGACTGACCGCAGCTCCATTCATTCTGTTTGGGACTTCCAGAAAAAAAACAAGCACAGCGCTCTCAGCCACTGAGGGAATGAATGGATCAGTGGTGAAATTGCACATGTCACTCCAGTCTAATGGGGATAAAAGTTCCACATTTTGCCAGTTGGGTCTAAGCAGTCAGACTCCCACCAATCAATATGTTATCACTAGAGTTGAGCGAAACAGGTCGGTCAGATTCATAAGTCGCCGAATTTCGCCAAAGTCGGGTTTCGCCGAGCGAAACCCGACCATAGCGTGAAGTCGGCCATGCATTCAGCAAAACAAGCGCCAAAGTCGGTTCTCCCATAATGCTTGCAGGCGCCTTTTTTTCAGCCAATGAGCAAGGACGTACACTGTGGGCAACGAGATGACATGGGCAGCGTCCACCACCATCTTAGAGAAGGGCATTGCAGTGATTGGCTTGCTTTGGGTGGCGTCATAGTGTCTATAAAAGCCCTGACTACTGTTAGAGCTGAAACAGCATTTTTCTTTTAATTAGAGGCCTTGATTGTCAGACAGGCTGATGCATACCAGAAGTTGAGATAAGATGTTCCTTCTTTGTACAATACACCCCCGCTCGCCTGAGTTATGAAAAGCCATCCTGTACTGGGAGTCAAGGGCAAGAATGGAGTTTTCGGTTTAAAACCAGTATTCTATGTATTTAGTGATAAGTTGTATAAACACCATATATGGTAATTCCGCCTCCTGCTTATGGGGTGTATATATAAACCCCTTCGTTAGCAATAAAGAGTAGAGTTTATTGACGCATACTTTTGTCTGTGTCTTATTCTCTCTGGTACCACATTCCGAGGAGGAAAGGGTTAACGAGATAACAGTGACGACAGTCTGGCGCCCAAACAGGGACCTGAGTTAATCTGCTCTGAGAAAGGTCGACCCATCCGGAGACGTGGGATGAGCGGAGTTTTCTGTTGGTGATATACATACAGCGCTGAGGTAAGAATACTTATTATATTCTACCTAAAATCTATATCACTGTATAGTGGACTCCCTCCTCCCCGAGCGGTCGCCTTTCCAGGTAATTTACAGGTGTTCCTGGCTCAGGTCCCTTTGAACCAGTAGACCTTCAGATTAATTGTCAGTCCTGCTTTTCCTCCTTTGAAAAATGACAGTATGGATCCCATAATTGTGGTGTGGTTTTGTCTTGGTGTTGGTGTGATCGGATTTTTATTTGGTTGGCGTACAAATCTTGGAAAGCGAGCAGTGGAATGGTTCAGAAACCTTTGTGGCCCATTGTCTAAGTGACGGAATTGTCTTGGTGACAGAGTCTTGGTGACAGAATTGTCTAAGTGACAGGAGAATCTCTTCTAGGTGAGGAGATACAAAAATGGGGAACCAAAATGCCAAGGAAGGCATTACTGCCAAAGATTTAGTGGTACGCAGAGAGGGAAAGCAAGCGTTGTTAGGCATTGACAAAGTATTGTGTAAAGCAGGCATGAATAAAAACGGAGAATTGAACAGTGATAAATGGAAAAGGTTCTTTAACTCACATCATGGATGGTTGAGAGACAAAGGACTGTTAAAAACAGTGAACCTGTGGATGAGTGCGTGTGATTACTTAGAGAGAAAGACTGAAGAATTAGGAGACGGACATTACAGACTGACAAAAACAGGGATGACTGATTTACCCTCCTGTTTGCCCCCTACATTACCTCCACCCCAGTATCAGACCTTCCCACAGACTTCCCATGAACCGAACTGTTGGGTCTGCCCCAGGTGTGGACAGCAGAATCCCCTGACGATTGATGTCTGTGTAGGTTGCGGTGGACCCAGACCTCCCCGGCCAATCTATTTCCAATGAGGACAGTAATGGTACCTGGTACCCCGGGTGCTGCGGGAGGCGAGGGGGGCGGACTAGCTCCAGGCGCCTCCCGGACAGCAGTGTTATACAGACCATGGAGCCCTTCAGAGCAGTTGGCTCTAATAACGCAACTCCCGGACCCTTCACAGTCACCCATGGGATTCGCTAGAATGTTAGCTACAATGCAGGATACGTATAAAGCAACTAGACAGGATCTGGAAGCACTTATAAAAGGGAAATTGGCAGATGAAGCCAGATACGATAGACTGATAGATGAGACATACAAGTGTTATGTTGGTAGGACCGGACCTGATAATGCAGAAGTCAATGACGCAGCAGCAGGGGTTCTGTTTACAGAAGCGTTGAAAAAAGCATGTAAAGATAGACAGGCAGAGAAGGAGGTTACACTAGAAGACAGAGTTCAGGGAAAGGAAGAGGAGCCAAAAGATTATTTCTGGGCCCTAAGAAAAACTTGGGTAGAAATGGGTTTTGTCCCAGAAAACAAGACTAGTGGGAGGATACTGGCAAGTGCATATATGAATGGGTTGAAAAAGGAAGTGGCAGAAAAGGTGAAAGTAAGTAGACCAGATTGGAGATCAGTCAAAGCAGAGGATCTAGCCAGAATAGCACAGGGGGCACAACATGATTTAGCGCAAGCAAAGAGAGGCGCAAGGTTACATGCTGTAGGTACTCGTCCTGCAAACAACAGGGAGGGGAGACGTGTGCCAGGAGATGGACAGAAATTGTGCTACGGGTGCAGAAAACCAGGACATTTCAGGAGAGATTGCAGAACTAATCCATATCCAGCCTGTCCAACTAATCCATATCCAAATGACCCGCCTGCAAGAGGCCCCCAAGACCAATTAGGAAAGCTCCCATAGGATAATGGTAGCTTGCACATGAACCCCCTTGTCTCCTTACCCCCCACTCCTAATTGCACAGTGCAGGTGAACCTACCAGGGGGACATGAGGTTGAGTTCCAAGTGGACACGGGGGCAGACAATTCAGTAATTACAGAAGAGGACTGGCCATTTGGGAAAAGTGATTTCTCCCACCATGTTATAGCGACTCCTTACAACTCTCCATCTATCCTGCTCCCCGTCACTAAAAAGATTCCCCTGCAAATTCAAGGAACCACTGTACACACACAGTTAATGGTATCACCACGGGGTCAATGTAATCTTTTAGGATGTGATGTATTGTCTCAATTGCAAGCACATATTGAGTATCATCCTGATGGGACTGTCACTATGACACCAGGATTGAAGCCAAGCACTCTTTGTAAAATCATGTCACTAGACGTTGCTAGTATAGAGGACACAAATGAATTTCCTTCAATGTTAGAAGGTGTGATACCGCATGATTTCTGGGCTTCAGATAAAACAGATGTGGGCAGATTAAGGGTGCAGCCAGTCATGGTCAAATTAAAGCCAGGTGCAATTCTGCCCCAACAGAGACAGTATCCTCTTAGTTCAGCTCAAGAGTTGGCTATAGCTCAGCAGGTACAGAAACTGGTAGCAAGTGGTGTTTTAGTTAAGACCCAGTCCCCTTGTAACACCCCTTTGTTCCCAGTTAAAAAGAAAACAGCACCAGGGCAGCCAGCAGCGTACAGAATGGTCCATGATCTCCGGCTAGTGAACAAAGCTACAGAGCTCCTCACACCAGTTGTACCAAATCCTCACACCCTTCTGTCTCAGATCCCGGCTAGTGCTCTTTGTTTTTCAGTGATTGACTTGGCAAACGCATTTTTTAGTGTCCCATTGCACCCTGACTGCCAGTATTTGTTTGCTTTTACATTTCAAGGGAATCAGTATACATGGACAGTTTTGCCCCATGGTGCCCAGAATTCACCCACTATGTATACTGCCAGTCTGCAAGAGATACTGGAAAGATGGAAAATGCCAAAAGTAGTTGTTCTGCAATATGTTGATGACTTACTGATTTGTGCCCCCTCCAGGAAACAGTGTCACACTGCAACAATATCACTCATGTTGTTTCTGTACCAAGCTGGATGTAAAGCGTCAAAGGATAAACTTCAATTTTGTAAATCTTCAGTTATCTTTTTGGGACATTGCATTACACCGGGGGCGCGACATCTGACCAGCGCTCGCAAAGAAGCTGTACAGAATTTTCCTATTCCTGTTAATGTTGCCGCTCTTAGGACATTTTTTGGACTGGTTTCCTACTGCAGACAGTGGATACATGCTGTATCAATCCTCATGCAGCCTCTCTATGACTGTATCACCATTGTGCCTTTTAAACTAACTCCTGAAGGTATAGACTGTTTTTATTCTCTCAAAAATAGGATTGTGGCAGCTCCAGCGCTAGGAACCCCCAACTACGAACTACCATTTACCCTGTATCTCCACGAACAGCAGGGACACGCGGCAGGAGTATTGACTCAGTTACATGGTGACAATCAAAGGCCTCTAGCTTATTTCAGTGGAACACTAGATGCAGTGGCTAGAGGTGCTCCGTCCTGTGTACGGGCAGTACATGCTGTAGGACTATTGCTCCACAAATCGTCAGACATTGTTCTTGATCTCCCACTTACAGTGCTTACACCTCATGATGTATATACCATACTGAACCAGGTGCAGCCGGCACATCTTTCAGCTGCACGTCACCTTCGATTGCAATGTGCACTTTTAATGCCTCCAAATGTTTCTTTGCAGAGATGTACCATACTTAATCCTGCCACATTGTTACCTCTCTTGGATCTAAAGGAGGGGTCAGGTATGGTATTGTACAAAGAAGATCCAAGAGAGGAGATTCCTCATGATTGTGTTCAGCTTATGGCACAGGAAACAGCAGGCCTACCCACAGTGTTTGAAACCAAAAGACTTAATGCTGATTTTGAATTTTTTGTAGATGGATCTCGCCACCAAGATGACTCAGGTATAGTGTTGAGCGATACGATAATGCAAATATCGGCTATCGGCCGATATTAGCTCTATCGGCCTTTCGATAATTAGTTTCGATATTTTCGTCATATCGGATACCGGAATCGGATTTGTCACTGTCACTGTCAGTGTCCGTCGGTCGGGTCTGTCACTGTCAGTGTCCGTCGGTCGGGTCTGTCAGGAGTCAGCGGCACTTACCTGGCAGAAGATCTCCGGCGGTCACGTCCTGGACTGCTTCATGGCCGCCATCCTCTTCTCCCCGGCGGTCACATGCAGTTTCTCGCGATAACTGCAGTGACTGCTGGGTAATCCCGGCCGTAAAGCAGTCAGTTCGATGACGTCACCGCCGGGGAACCAGGTAATCAGCTGTGCTGCGTCGCGATGACAGGCTCTGCCTGTCATTGCGATGTAGCAGAGCTGGATCGTCGTGGGACTATCGTTACTATGGACTGCGTCGGACAGGTGGTATACTGTTGGTTTGTTTTTTTTCTTTTTTTTACAGGAGATCGATGGCGTCGCAGGAATGAGAGTACAATAAAAAAAATGAAAACTGTGTTGTCTCTTTTATTTCATTAAAAGACTTTTTTCTTGCTTTGTCTTTTTTTTATGCATTTAATAACTTTGGGATTAATAATGGATCGGTGTCTTATTGACGCCTCTCCATTATTAACCGGGCTTATTGTCACCGTGCAATCAACGGTGACATTAACCCCTTATTACCCCGCTTGCCACCGCTACAGGGCAAGTGGGAAGAGGCGGGTAAAGTGCCACAATTGGCACATCTTTTGATGCGCCAAATGTGGGGCTGCTGTAGCCTGGTATTATCAGGCTGTTGAGGGCCAAAATCCATGGGCCTTGACAGTCTTTTAATACCAGGCCGCAGCAGTCTGCATTTTACTTGGCTGGTTAACAAAAATAGGGGGACCCCTACGCCGTTTTTTTTTCGAGGGGATCCCCTATTTTTGTTAACCAGCCAAGCTAAGCAGACTGCTGTGGCCTGGTATTATCAGGCTTGCAAGGTCCATGGATATTGGATCCTTACTAGCCTGAAAAACCAGGCCTCAGCGGTCTGCTTCATCTGGCTGGTTAACAAAAATAGGGGGGACCCCACGCCAATTTTTTTCGAGGGGATCCCCTATTTTTGTTAATCAGCCAAGATATGCAGACTGCTGTGGCCTGGTATTATCAGGCTGGCAAGGTCCATGGATCTTGGCTCCTTAACAGCCTGAAAATCCAGGCCTCAGCGGTCTGCTTCATCTGGCTGGTTAACAAAAATAGGGGGACCACACGCCATTTTTTTTTCAAAGGGAACCCCTATTTTTGTTAACCAGTTCCCTCTGACGTCACTGATTGTGTCCCTGGCTGACCTGAAGTGAAAGTGGAAAGCAATCAATTAAGCTTTCCACTTCCTCTCCTGTCAGCCAGGAGAGGAACTCATTCATTTGGGGGTTTACTGTGAGGCTGCAGCATTAGCTGCGGTCCCTGCAGTAAACATTAACCCTTTCTGAAGGATTACACCGTGGGACCTGACTGTGCATCGGATTGGTAAGAATAATTTTGCTTTATTATTTTATTTTTATTACAGGAAATGGTTTTAGCAGGAAAATAAAATATGGTCAAAAACTGTGTGATTATTTCATTAAACTTATTTTTTATTAAAGTGTGTGTGTTTGATTTTTCTTTCATACAATAGGATTAATAATTGATAGTTGTCTAATTGACAGCTCTCAATTATTAACCTGGCTTAAAGTGACCTTTCAATTGCAAGGTCATTTTAACCCCTTATTAACCCATTCGCCACCGCTACAGGGCAATGGGAATAGACGGGCAAAGTGCCAGAAAGGGCAAATCTAATTAGAGATTTGCCCTTTCTGGTGTGTCTGGGGGCAGATGTTAGTAGCCGGGGGGGGGCCAAAAATAATGGTCCCTCTCTGGGCTATTATTATCTGCCCCACTCACTGGCTTTGTCTGTCTGGTTGCGAAAATAGGGCGGGAGCCCACGCATTTTTTTTCAGCAATTTTACACCTCATATATATTATATATATATAATATATATACATGTCATTAAATTTGTGACACATATATATATATATTTATATTTATAGTTCATACACTTCTACATAGTATAATAGCCGCTAATTCAATTGCCGGCTTTTGTGAAAATGCAGAACCCGACATGAAATGACATGTAAGTTTGATATTGATTTTGCACAAACAATTTCATGAGTGTAAGTGTGCAAAATTTCACACCTGTAGGGGTTAATTAAAGGTGTAAATTCGTAGCAAAAAAGTCCGTTTTTTTTACAACGAATTTACACCTTTAATTAACCCCTACAGGTGTGAAATTTTGCACACATAGACTGATGTAATTGTTTTTGCAAATCAGATTGTAAACGACATGAAAAGACATGGTTAACCCTATGTACACCAAGTGTCATTTCATGTCGGGTGCTTCTGTCTTTTCACAGAAGCCGGCTTTACCCGGCAATTGAATCAGAGGATATTTTACTATGTAGAAGTGTATAAACTATAAATATATGTATATATATATGTCACAATGACATGTATATATATATATATATATATATATATATATGTATTCTATGTGTGTATATTTAGTGTTTACAAGGAAATAAAGGTTTTTTTTAGTTTCGATATTTTGTTCCCATAGACTTACATTGGACTTCCGGTATCGGAATCGGATATCGCCGATATTTAGTGATATCGGCGATACAATTTCGATACGATATTTTTAAATATTGAGCAATATCGCTCAACACTACTCAGGTACCTTCCACACTGGGTATGCGATCGTCTCCCTGAATGCAGTAATCAAAGCAGAACCAATGCTCCCACATCAGTCGGCCCAGGAGGCTGAATTTAAGGCTCTGACCGAGGCCTGTAAGATAGCTGAAGGTAGAATTGTTAACATCTACACAGATTCTAGATACGCATTCGGTATAGCTCATGATTTTGGTCCAATTTGGAAATCTAGAGGATTCCTGACGGCAGCAGGACATCCCATTAAAAATGCTGACGCAGTCCAGCAGTTAATTGATGCATTACAATTACCAAAAGAGGTAGCTGTCATAAAAGTTAAAGCACATACCAGACGCACTGATCAGGTGAGTAAAGGAAACGCAATGGCCAATGCAGCAGCAAAAACAGCAGCCAGTAGACCACTCCAAGGGGTAACGATGCACCAGGTAAGCGCTCCCAAAAATCCCTTTGTGTCGGAGGATGCCTTATCCCAGATGCAGGCTCAGGTGCACCAGGAGGAAGTAGAAAAGTGGGAAAAAGAAGGTGCATGTCTGAATGAAGCAAATGGGGTATGGGGAAGAGGGATGCGTCGATGCCTTCCAAGGGCGTTGTACCCTGTGGTCGCCCAGATGTTATATGGGCCAACCTACCAGTCCAAAACTGCTGTAATGAGCGTGATGCAGAAGCATTGGGTAGCACCAGGCTTTTCCACCTGTATAGAAGGTTTGATCCAGGGATGCATGGTATGTGCTACACATAATCAGGGAAGGGTAGTCAAGACACCACCCAAACACGCCCCTCGGCCCCTCTATCCTTTCCAGAGACTGCAGATTGATTATATTCAGCTGCCAAAATCAGGGTCATGGGAGTATGTGTTGAACAATCATACCCAGTCTGATCAAATGACCAAATGCACTAGCAGGATGCAGCAGGCTCCCATGGATAAAGGCTGGAGAAGCAACAGGTGCTTACCACTGATAAAGGCAGCCACCCTATCACAAAAACAGTGATGATGAAGGTGTTAACTGCTTAGTGGAGAAAAAACACACAGATACAAGTTGCTTAAAACATGAATGTCATGCACAGTGTCTGGATAACAGCCTATTTTAAACGCCTATGATGGAAGGCGGGCTGGTCAGCACTGAATGTGCACAACACAAAAAACCAAGCCATCAAAAAGAGCCCGCGTGCACCCTGCAAAATATGATAAAAAGTGCAAAAAATGATGCATATGATACATACTCCCGGGTACTCATGGGAGTATGTGTTGGTCTGTATTGAATTATTCTCAGGTTGGCCGGAGGCTTTCCCGATTGCCAAGGCTACGGCTGCAGCAACCGCAAAGAAGCTGCTTGCGGAGGTGGTGTGCAGGTATGGAGTACCAGAGGTGATCGAAAGTGACAGAGGTACACATTTCACAGGTGAAATAATGAATGAAGTCTTGACAGCTCTAGGAATTCAACAAGCTTTCCACACCCCATATCACCCACAAAGCAGTGGGAAAGTAGAAAGACTAAATGGGACATTGAAGTTAAAAATTCAAAAGGCCATGGCTGAAACAGGGAAATCTTGGCCTGAATGTTTACCATTAGCCCTATACTCAGTAAGGTACACTCCAAATAGGAAAACTGGACTTTCTCCGTATGAAGTACTATTTGGCAAAGTGCTTAGCTTAGGATGTTTCTTTCCCCAAGCACTGGAAATGAGTAACCAAGTATTAAGCTCATATGTAAGGGATTTGCATAAAATACTTAAGAAAGTACATGATAATGTCTTCAGTTCTCTTCCAGATCCGAACCAGGATCCTGCAAGTCACAGCCTGCAGCCCGGAGACTGGGTAGTCATTAAAAGACACGTGAGAAAGAGTCTGGATCCGAGATTTGATGGACCTTTTCAAGTTCTACTGATGACAAGTACCGCAGTCAAGCTACAAGGCAAGAAAACTTGGATCCACGCATTGCATTGTAAGAAGATCCTTGGAGAGCCTCCAGAAGAGGAATGATGCTACTAATGACATTTGCTTGCATCCTTGCAGTAACGGATGCTTGGAACAGACTTAGCCGTGTAGATGGGGATAGCAAATAAATTTTTCAGTGCATTATTTATCTACCCTATGATAACTCAGACATGGGATAAGTTGGTAGAATCCACAGACTACCTAGATGATCAAATATGGGATATTTTAGATATCATGAATGGGTCCCTTGCAGTACAGAACCAGCTAATTATTGTTACTAACCAACATACCCTCGTGTTAGATTACTTGATTGCAGAACAAGGAGGGATGTGCCAGATTATCAGACCTGCATGTTGTCATTATATTGATAATTCTAGTGTCTTAACCCTCAGGCTAAGTTCACACGTTGCGGAATTGCCGCGGAAATTTCCGCGGCAATCCCGCACTTCTCCCGCGGGAAATACGCACGTTTTTTATAAGCGTATTCCCGCCAGAATAATAGCGTTTTGCAAGCGTAATTAGCTTGCAGAATGCTAGCGTTTTCCTAGCGATCTGTAGCATCGCTTGGAAAACTGATTGACAGGTTGGTCACACGAGTCAAACATAGTGTTTGACTCGTGTGACCAACTTTTTACTATTGATGCCGCCTATGCCGCATCAATAGTAAAAAGATCTAATGTAAAAATAATAAAAAAAATAATAAATAATGATATTCTCACCTTCCGGCGGCCCCCGCAGCCTTCCCGCGTGCCCCGCAGCTTTCCCGCCTTCAGCGACGCTCCCGGCAACTCCGGTCCCAGGAGTGCTTTGCGACAAATCACACCGATGACGTAGCATCTCGCGAGACCGCTACGCCATCTGGGTGATTCTCGCAAAGCACTCCTGGGACCGGGAGTTGCCGGAGCATCGCTGAAGGCGGGAAGGCTGCGGGGGCCGCGGGAAGGCTGTGGGGGCCGCCGGAAGGTGAGAATATCATTATTTTTTATTTTAATTATTGTTTTACCAGGGATATGGTACCCAGGGCCTGGAGGAGAGTCTCCTCTCCTCCAGACCCTGGGTACCACCGCACATGAACCGCTTACATTCCGCAAAATTAATGAACATGTTGCTATTTTTTCCGCGAAGCGTTTTTTTTCGCGGAAAAAAACGCAACATGTGGCCAAAACATGCGGAATCAATTAACATGTATAGGATGCTTAATGCTTGCATTTTTATCGTGTTTTTACCGCGGAAAATCGCGGAAAAACCGCGAAAAAAACTCAAAAATTCCTGAACGTGTGCACTTAGCCTTAAACATAAGCTAAAGGATGTCATAAAGTTAAGGAAACTATATGATGAGGCAAATCTGAAGAATCAAGATTCATGGTGGGCAAATACTTTCTCCTTTCTTAACCCCGCAAATTGGTTCAAAGGCATAGGGGGATGGCTGACTGGGATAATACAAACTGGCCTACAGGTTTTATTGATATGTCTTGCTATCTATTTAGTTTTTAAAATCTGTTTGATGTGTATTAAAGATGTACTAGGACACAGAGGAGGTATGAAGATGTGTATTGATCAAATGAAGGAACAAAAGGAGGGAATGTTAGAGCTGAAACAGCATTTTTCTTTTAATTAGAGGCCTTGATTGTCAGACAGGCTGATGCATACCAGAAGTTGAGATAAGATGTTCCTTCTTTGTACAATACAACCCTGCTCGCCTAAGTTATGAAAAGCCATCCTGTACTGGGAGTCAAGGGCAAGAATGGAGTTTTCGGTTTAAAACCAGTATTCTATGTATTTAGTGATAAGTTGTATAAACACCATATATGGTAATTCCGCTTCCTGCTTATGGGGTGTATATAAACCCCTTCGTTAGCAAGAAAGAGTAGAGTTTATTGACACATACTTTTGTCTGTGTCTTATTCTCTCTGGTACCACATTCCGAGGAGGAAAGGGTTAACGAGATAACAGTGATGACACTACCGACCTCCATTTTTCTTCTGCCAATCTTTACAGTAGGGAGAGGTTGCTTGCTGTTTATCAGTAGGTAGAGAGTTAGGGCTGGAAAGAGAAGTTCTTATGTGCTTGTGCTGATAGCAATTGTGCTGTACAGTTAATGTGCAGTGACTGGGGAGGATTTTCTTGTGTGCAGCAGCGCTGGTTATTAGACTGCCTGATAGCTGTATTGCTGTGTGTACACTGCTGTGCAGACTGCTTTTTACACAGCACTAATACTTTTATTCTTTTTTTCTGCACAGTTACCGAGCGTTCATTTTTTCACACACCGTATAGAGCTGTACGCTCCTCACACACTACCGTGTACCGGCTGGTATCACGGACAAATACATGCTGACTACCTGTGTGTGACTCCGGAAATATATACGGAGATTTAAATTTTCCCCTACACTGTATACAGCTGTACGCTTGTGATACAGTATCGTTTTTCTGCATTTTGTATTACGGTCAAATCCATACTGAGTGAGTGTCTGTGTGTGACTCCGGAAATATATGCAGAGATATAAATTTTCCCCTACACTGTATACAGCTGTATGCTTCTGATACAGTACCATTTTTCTGCTTTTTGTATTATGGTCAAATCCAAACTGAGAGAGCATCTGTGTGTGACTCCGGAAATAAATACGGAGATTAAAATTTTCCCCTACACTGTATACAGCTGTCCGCTTCTGATACAGTACCGTTTTTCTGCCTTTTGTATTACGGTGAAATCCATACTGAGTGAGCGTCTGTGTGTGACTCCAGAAATATAAACAGAGATTAAAATTTTCCCCTTCACCGTATACAGATGTACGCTTCTGATACAGTACAGTTTTTCTGCCTTTTGTCTTACGGTCAAATCCATACTGAGTGAGCATCTGTGTGTGACTCTGGAAATATATACGGAGATTTAAATTTTCCCTTCACCGTATACAGCTGTACGCTTCTGATACAGTACCGCTTTTCTGCCTTTTGTATTATGGTCAAATCCATACTAAGTGAGCGTCTGTGTGTGACTCCAGAAATATATAGAGATTTAAATTTTCCCCTTTGCCATATACAACTGTATGCTTCTGATACAGTACCGCAGATGACGCCATCATAAGCATGAGCATCCCACTTATGCGTCTGCTCATGCAAACTTTGACGCACATTAAGGATCAGGCGTCTACAGCGGAGTAGGAAGAGGAGGAGGAGGGAAGCCTTGATGACAGTCAGCCATTGTCTGCTCAGGGAAATGTCCTGGACAAGGAGGAGGAAGAAGAGGAAGAGGAGGAGGATGAGGGGGATGATTATTTTGGGTAGGAGGATGATTCTCAGGGGGCAAGAGAAAATGTTGGCTTGCCAAGGTCAGGTACAGGGTTTGTGCGTGACTAAAGGGATGTGGATTTGGCAGAAAGTGCTCCTCCACCCACCACTGGCAGTGCATCATTGACACCTGGAACATTGGCCCACATGTGTGATTATGTGTTGCGGATCCTAAAAAGGGACCCCCGCATTGCCAAAATTATGAAGCATGACGACTACTGGTTGGCCAGCATCCTCAATCCACGCTATAATGGCAAATTACAGAATATCATGCCACAGGAGAACCTAGAGCTTATATTGGCGAACAAACAAGCAACTCTGGTAAACCATTTGTTAGAGGCATTCCCAGCACACAGCAGCGGTGCAAGTTCTACCATGAGCTGTACTGGGCAACATGTAAGAGGTGTTCGTGGTGCACACAGCCGAAGTGGCATTGGAGACAGGGGTTTCATGACCATGTTGTGGACTGATTTCTCGAGTACTGCTCACACGACTGTAAATACTGAATCGATTGCAACAGACAGGAGACAGCAGTTGTCAACTATGTTTCAAAATTACCTCTCCTTCTCTATCGATGTTCTCACTCACAGTTCATTCCCCTTTGACTACTGGGCCTGTAAACTGGACACCTGGCCTGAATTGGCACAATATGCCTTACAGGGGCTCGCTTGCCCTGCTGGTAGTGTGCTATCAGAAAGAGTCTTCAGTGCTGCTGGATCAATCCTGACAGAAAGAAGGACCCGGCTGTCGACCCAAAATGTTGGTGATCTCACCTTCATTAAAATGAACCATGCCTGGGTTTCAAAGTATTTTGTAACACCTTCCCCTGATGACACATAGGTTGCCAGCAAAATGGCTCGCTTTGTCCTCCTATTCCTCCGACTTCTCCAATTCCTCCATTTACAGCTGCTGAACGTCCAGCCTGCACCTCAACCTATGCCAGTTTTTCCACCTCCCTAACTGGGCTGTACTCCCCCTAGGGCCAGCTTCAGCACCTGGTGCACCCGGGCAAGTGCCGGGGCCCTGAGCAGGTGGGGGGCCCACTCGCCGTCAGAGACACCGGCGTACTATGAGGGGCCCTGTGCCAGTGCCGGCGCCCATGAGTGGGCCCACCCGGCTTGCTCAGGGCCCCAGCACTTGCAATACTTACCTCTCCCTGCTCCACCGCTGTGACGTCTTCCGCGTTTCCTGACAGTGATATTCAGGTCAGAGAGCGCGATGACGTCACGTCTGTGCGCCCTCTGCCTGAACAGTCACAGTGCAGAGAGCTGGAAGATGGCGACGCTGAGGAGTCCAGAGTAGAGCAGTGCCCAGCGAGGAGAGGTATTTCATTTTTTTAATGTTTGGAGCAATATATGGGGAGAATTATACACTGGAGAATTATATATGGGGCCCATCATACACTTAAGCATCATAGATAGGGCCCATTATACACTGGAGCATTATATATGGGGCACATCATACACTGGAGCATTATAAATGGGGCCTATCATACACTGGAGCATCATATAAGGGGCCCATTATACACTGGAGCATCATATGGTGCCCATTATACAGTATATGGAGCATTATATAGGCCCATCATACACTGGAGCATCATCCATGGGGCCCATCATATACTGGAGCATCATATGGGGCCATTATATATGGAGCATCATATGGGCACATTATATGACATCACTGGAGCCTATTAGGGTATATTAGGGGACCATTATATTTGGAGCATTATATGGAGCTCATCATACAATGGAGCATCATATATGGGGCCCATCATATACTAGAGCATCATATGGGGTTCATTATTTATGGGGCATCATATAGGGCCCTTTTTATAAGGAGTATCATATGGAGTACATATGGTGCCTATTCTGTATGGAGCATTATATGGAGCCCATTCTGTATGGAGCAATATATGGGGCCCATCATATACTGTATGGAGCTTTATATGCGACTCATTATACTGTTTGGAGCAATATGTGGGGCTCATTATACTCTATGAGGACCGTCCTATACTGTATGGCACATTATATGAGCTCTACATAATCCTACAGTATATGATAATCCCCATATAATGTGAGATACAGTATAGGACGGTCTCTGTAGAGTAGAATGAGCCCCACATATTGCTCCATACAGTATAATGAGTCCATATAAAGCTCCATACAGTATATGATGGGCCCCATATATTGCTCTATACAGAATGGGCTCCATATAATGCTCCATACAGAATAGGCCCCATATGTGCTCCATATGATGCTCCTTGTATAAAGGGCCCTATATGATGCCCCATAAATAATGAACCACATATGATGCTCTAGTATATGATGGGCCCCATGGATGATGATGCTTGAGTGTTTGATGGGCCTATATAATGCTCCATACATAATGGGCCCCATATGATGCTCCAGTATATGATGGGCCCCATGGCTGATGCTCCAGTGTATGATGGGCCTATATAATGCTCCATATATAATGGGCCCCATATGATGCTCCAGTATATGATGGGCTCCATGGATGATGCTCCAGTGTATGATGGGTCCCATTTATAAAGCTCCAGTGTATCACGGGCCCCATGGCTGATGCTCCAGTGTATGATGGGCCTATATAATGCTCCATATATAATGGGCCCCATATGATGCTCCAGTATATGATGGGCCCCATGGATGATGCTCCAGTGTATGATGGGCCCCATTTATAATGCTCCATGTATGGTGGGCCCAATGGCTGATGCTCCAGTGTATGATGGGCCTATATAATGCTCCATATATAATGTGCCCCATATGATGCTCCAGTATATGATGGCCCCATGGATGGTGCTCCAGTGTATTATGGGCCCCATTTATAATGCTCCAGTGTATGATGGGCCCCATGGCTTATGCTCCAGTGTATGATGGGCCTATATAATGCTCCATATACCGTACAGACCAAAAGTTTGGACACACCTTCTCATTCAAAGATTTTCCTGTCTTTTCATGACTATGAAAATTGTAGAATCACACTGAAGGCATCAAAACTATGAATTAACACATGTGGAATTATACATTACACTTTACAAAAAGTGTGAAACAACTGAAAATATGTCTTATATTCTTGGTTCTTCAAAGTAGCCACCTTTTGCTTTGATTACTGCTTTGCATGCAGAAAAGGTGAACGGATGGACTCTACATGCCTAGTTCCCACCGTGAAGCATGGAGGAGGTGGTGTGATGGTGTGGGGGTGCTTTGCTGGTGACACTGTTGGGGATTTATTCAAAATTGAAGCGATGAGCGGTCCAGCTCACCCCAAACCATCTCGATTGGGTTCAGGTCTGCTGACTGTGGAGGCCAGGTCATCTGGCATAGCACCCCAACACTCTCATTCTTGGTCAAATAGCCCTTACACAGTCTGGAGGTGTGTTTGGGGTCATTGTCCTGTTGAAAAATAAATGATGGTCCAACTAAATGCAAACCGGATGGAATAGCATGCTGCTGCAAGATGCTGTGGTAGCCATGCTGGTTCAGTATGCCTTCAATTTTGAATAAATCCCCAACAGTGTCACCAGCAAAGCACCCCCACACCATCACACCATCTACTCCATGCTTCACGGTGGGAACCAGGCATGTAGAGTCCATCCGTTCACCTTTTCTGCGTGCAAAGCAGTAATCAAAGCAAAAGGTGGCTACTTTGAAGAACCTAGAATATAAGACATATTTTCAGTTGTTTCACACTTTTTTGTAAAGTGTAATGTATAATTCCACATGTGTTAATTCATAGTTTTGATGCCTTCAGTGTGATTCTACAATTTTCATAGCCATGAAAAGACAGAAAAATCTTTGAATGAGAAGGTGTGTCCAAACTTTTGGTCTGTAACTGTATAATGGGCTCCATATGATGCTCCTGTATATGATGGACCCCATGGCTGATGCTTCATTGTATGATGGACTATTTAACCAAATACAGCCGCACTGGTAGAATATATGTGGGTCACACCACACGTGTGTGACCAGAAATCACCACTCATAATAGCATAATGACATAAAGGAGAAAATAGGAGTCACTGGTGAAAAAGGATTTTTTTAGCAAAAAAAATAGTAAATATTTATTTATATAAATCGTATAAAAAAGTAACACAAGATCATATGAAAAAGACATAAGAAACACATACATAGGACGGATGCATATGCAGGGGGAATGCGTTCCTGTTAATATCAAGTGACATTAATAACAGTGGCAGTGGAATAAACAAATGGTAGCCCCAAACAGGGAGTCATATGGAGCACCTCCTGCAGTGGGAAAAAGAAATGCGGTGCTGTAGCTACCTACATGTTAACCACAAAGTGCCTGAACATGCTTCAAAAAAAAAAAAAAAAATCACAAACATTGGTATATATTCAGGTCAGCAATAGACTGTAAAGAAAAATGATGATACGTATGTCACAAAAATAATAATAATAATAAAAATGCACCAAAGAAAGTTCAAAATTAATACATGCAATTAATTGTGACAGCACCACCATAAGTGTGGATGGCAGACCATCCGGAAATGTTAATGACAATATCCAGAAATGAAGGAAAAGGGGCACCAGTGGCAGAACCAGTAACAAAGAGTCAGATGCAAAACAATATGAATAATAAAATATAATTTTTATTTAGCACAGATAAGAACAGCATAAATTGTATATGTACCAAAAAATACAAAAAATACACAAATGTATCATAAAAAGAGGCAATAACCCTGGATTGGTGGTAATATGAGTAAAACAATATGTATATATATAGGGGAACCTTATATGCCATAATTATATGCCTAATAATAAAAACGTGTTCTCTTGAGGCCATTAACCCCTTTTTGCTCCCAGGTAATTATTATTGAACGGGTGGTATTTTTATTTGGTTCACATTCACTGGTGCGCACAGTACTTTATATCACATTTGTGTATGCATGAGTCACTTACTGATTTTTGTTAGTGTTCTCATTTGCACTTGACACCATGATTTGTGTTTCTTTTTTATTGGATTTGTAGTCCAGTGATCACATATTATCATTAGCAGCTGGGATACGCTGCATGACACAATTTTTTCCAACACATCGTCACACATTTTGTTTAGCAGCTGTGTTCATTTTTTTATTATTTGTTTCCACCACTTTTTCACTATATATATATATATATATTTTACCTGGTCATTCCCTGAGCAATTATATATATAATATTTTTTTTAACATGTATATATGATGGTATGCCTGCCATACATTTTTTGTCTCATAGAGAATTATTAGGCATATAAGGTTCCCCTATATATATATACATATTGTTTTACTCATATTACCACCAATCCAGGGTTATTGCCTCTTTTTATGATACATTTGTGTCTTTTTTGTATTTTTTGGTACATATACAATTTATGCTGTTCTTATCTGTGCTAAATAAAAATTATATTTTATTATTCATATTGTTTTGCATCTGACTCTTTGTTACTGGTTCTGCCACTGGTGCTCCTTTTCCTTCATTTCTGGATATTGTCATTCAGCAATAGACTGTGCAGCGCTGCCTAATTCAGCAAGAAGCCATGCTCACCAATACAAAAGTAACACAGGAATGCAGTCACCCTGCTCACAGATGTCACCCCAACGCACGTTTCGTGGCTAGCATGCCACTTTTTCAAGGGGATAGTGATATAATGCACAAAGGACCTTCTTATACCTCCCCTTCCCTGATCACATGATCAGATTTAGCCAATGGAGAACGGTGTGTCAGCGCATGCATCGCTGGAGCCAGGCAAACCCACAGCGACGGCGGCGTCATGTCTCCAGGGGTGCGCACCGGTCAAAGGGCCCGTGCGCACTCCGGACACAAAAGACGCCCCATCACAGCGGCAATCGCCCAGATCACAGCGGGGCATGCGCACTCCCGGGACTCCATTTATGGCAGTAAGCACTACATACATCATGAAAAAACTGGTTTACAATCATATATGCAGAAATACAAAGCAATATTTTTTGCATCATATATCGATCAGAGTTGTCAAAGTGCAACAAATAGTGGGTAAACAAGAATTAATACATTAGAGAATCACATATATTACAGCTTTGTTCTCTCTTCTTTATTTCTTTAATGATTCAGGAATGAACGGGACGGAGGTAGAAAGCCAGATGACGAGTTAGGTGTAGACAAAAACACAACTGTAAAAGATATATATTAAAAACAAATATTAAAATCAAGAAGACATCAAAAGGAACCAAAATAGGGGATACTCAGAAGGAAAAGCAATTTATAAAAAAGAGGCAAAACTTAAAGATTCATTAAGGCCATTGGGCACCATTGTGTCCAACTGAATGATCCAACGGGCCTCCATTTGGGCCAGGATTTTTTTATAGTCCCCTCCTCTGACACCAAGGTGTAGAATATCGATTCCACGAACTTTGAAAGAGGATGCGTCACAGTTGTGATGGTATTTATAGTGACGAGGAATCGTCTTTAGGTCCGAAGGATCAGAAATGGTCCTCGCTGCGCCAATGTCCCTTACGTGTTCCCTAATACGTATTCTCAATTCCCTGGTGGTGAGGCCAACATATATCCTCGGATAGCCGCACGTAGCATAGTATATTACATTTGAACTCCCGCAGGATATACGCTGGCGAATATCAAAAATGTTATCACCACCAGAGGAAGAGAAATTCATGGAACGCAGGGCATTGGCGCAAGCGAGGCAATGGCCACAAGGAACAAAGCCCGCGGTAGGACCACGAGTACCAAAGACATTTTTGGAAGGTGGAAGGTAGTGACTCCGAACAAGCATATCGCGTAGATTTTTTGACCGTCTGGATGTCATGGATGGGTAATCGCCCAGCGAGTGCAGCAGAGCGGGCTCGGTTTTTAAAACATCCCAATGTTTAACTAGGATCTGTCTAATACCAGACCATTCATGGTTGAAAGTGGTGATAAATCTTATTGGTCCCTCTTCACACCCTGACTGTCCACACGAACGGTATTAAGGAGGCAGCCACGTGGAGTCCTCCTTGCACGATCATATCCTTTTTTAATACACCTATTGCTGTACCCACGCGCCCTAAAGCGCTTTCTAAGGTCCTTGGCTTGTGCCTCAAAAGCATCATTGTTAGAGCAGATGCGTTTCATACGAAGAAACTGTCCAACCGGGACGGCCCTAATGGTGGCAGGGTGATGAGCTGACTTTGCGTGAATTAATGCATTCACAGAGGTGGGCTTCCTAAAAACGTCCGTCCTGAAGCGGCGGCTAGCGTCCACCTCCAACGAGACGTCCAGGAATTCCACCCTCGTACGGCTATACTTATAGGTCAGATGAATGTTAAAAGAGTTCTGATCAGCTCCACCATGAAATCCTCGAGCTGCTGCACCGTCCCGTCCCACAACATCAGAATATCATCAATGTATCTAAACCAGTACAGCACATGGGAGGTGGCCTGCGCGCCCGCATCACCAAACAAAGATCTCTCCCAGAACCCCAGAAAGAGATTGGCGTAAGCGGGCGCACAGGCCGCGCCCATGGCTGTACCACGCCTCTGCAAGTAGAAAATATCCTTGAAGACGAAAAAGTTGTGGGTCAGGACATAGTGGAGCAGCTCGAGGATTAGCTCACACATAGGGCCGTCCAGGTTGGAGGATTCTAAGAAGAAACGAACGGCATCCAAGCCATAGGAATGATCAATGCAAGTGTATAAGGACTCCACGTCGGCTGCCACCAGAATAGTAGAGTCATCCACAAGGATGCCGTCGACCCGTGCCAGGACATCCTTAGTGTCACAAATGAAAGAAGGCAGTGTCTCCACAATTGGTTTAAGGTAAAAATCAATAAATTTACACACCATATCACATGGACCACCAATGCCTGACACTATAGGGCGACCTGGTGGGTCAAGGGCATCCTTGTGGATTTTTGGAAGTAGATAGAAAGTGGGGGTTTTAGGATTTTTTATCAAAAGGCCCTCGTAGATTTTTTTAGGGATGATATTAGATTCATACGCTCCGTGTAGGATGTCCTGAAGTTCCAACGAGAAGGAGGAAAGAGGACTACATGTCAGCCTGGTATACGTATTGGGATCCCTTAATTGACGGAAAACTTCTCGTTCATATTTATTGCAAGGCCAGATCACGATATTCCCCCCCTTGTCAGCAGGTTTAAAGACAACATCAGGAAGAGATTGTAATTGTAACAAAGCCTGTTGTCAAATCTACGTCTAGTAGATAATTGTCTTAGGTCTTCTGTCACAGTTTCGTAAATACATCAATAGCTGGACATAGTGACAAGGGGCGGAATTTCGTTGACCTGGGTAACAATGATGTAGGGATCCTACTTGTTGTAGAGGCTGACTGTTCCTCAAGTAATTCCTCAAGATTGCGTAAAGCCTCCCTCTCGTTGTCACTCCAGGGCTCCGACGCTTGACCCCGGCTATGTAATTTCTTTAATAGCAGCTTTCGAGAGAATAAATGAAGGTCTTTCAAAACTGTAAAAAAATCAAAAGAATTAGTTGGGGAAAAAGTCAAACCCCTACTTAGAACCCCTAATTGTGTGGCAGACAGGACATGGTGTGATAGATTCACTACCTGTAATCCGCTCTGTGACGCGGGCTGGGTGGATTCCCCTCCATTATTTCTAGTTTTAGTTGTCTGACGTGTCACCATCTTTTTCCCACTAGCTGGTACACCACCTAGATCATTAGTATGGGATTTCTCTTCCTCTGGTGGTGATAAAATTTTTGATATTCGCCAGCGTATATCCTGCGGGAGTTCAAATGTAATATACTATGCTACGTGCGGCTATCCGAGGATATATGTTGGCCTCACCACCAGGGAATTGAGAATACGTATTAGGGAACACGTAAGGGACATTGGCGCAGCGAGGACCATTTCTGATCCTTCGGACCTAAAGACGATTCCTCGTCACTATAAATACCATCACAACTGTGACGCATCCTCTTTCAAAGTTCGTGGAATCGATATTCTACACCTTGGTGTCAGAGGAGGGGACTATAAAAAATCCTGGCCCAAATGGAGGCCCGTTGGATCATTCAGTTGGACACAATGGTGCCCAATGGCCTTAATGAATCTTTAAGTTTTGCCTCTTTTTTATAAATTGCTTTTCCTTCTGAGTATCCCCTATTTTGGTTCCTTTTGATGTCTTCTTGATTTTAATATTTGTTTTTAATATATATCTTTTACAGTTGTGTTTTTGTCTACACCTAACTCGTCATCTGGCTTTCTACCTCCGTCCCGTTCATTCCTGAATCATTAAAGAAATAAAGAAGAGAGAACAAAGCTGTAATATATGTGATTCTCTAATGTATTAATTCTTGTTTACCCACTATTTGTTGCACTTTGACAACTCTGATCGATATATGATGCAAAAAATATTGCTTTGTATTTCTGCATATATGATTGTAAACCAGTTTTTTCATGATGTATGTAGTGCTTACTGCCATAAATGGAGTCCCGGGAGTGCGCATGCCCCGCTGTGATCTGGGCGATTGCCGCTGTGATGGGGCGTCTTTTTGTGTCCGGAGTGCGCACGGGCCCTTTGACCGGTGCGCACCCTGGAGACATGACGCCGCCGTCGCTGTGGGTTTGCCTGGCTCCAGCGATGCATGCGCTGACACACCGTTCTCCATTGGCTAAATCTGATCATGTGATCAGGGAAGGGGAGGTATAAGAAGGTCCTTTGTGCATTATATCACTATCCCCTTGAAAAAGTGGCATGCTAGCCACGAAACGTGCGTTGGGGTGACATCTGTGAGCAGGGGTGACTGCATTCCTGTGTTACTTTTGTATTGGTGAGCATGGCTTCTTGCTGAATTAGGCAGCGCTGCACAGTCTATTGCTGCCCTGAATATATACCAATGTTTGTGATTTTTTTTTTTTTTTTTGAAGCATGTTCAGGCACTTTGTGGTTAACATGTAGGTAGCTACAGCACCGCATTTCTTTTTCCCACTGCAGGAGGTGCTCCATATGACTCCCTGTTTGGGGCTACCATTTGTTTATTCCACTGCCACTGTTATTAATGTCACTTGATATTAACAGGAACTCATTTCCCCTGCATATGCATCCGTCTATGTATGTGTTTCTTATGTCTTTTTCATATGATCTTGTGTTACTTTTTATACGATTTATATAAATAAATATTTACTATTTTTTTGCTAAAAAATCCTTTTTCACCAGTGACTCCTATTTTCTCCTTTATGTCATTGTATGATGGACCTATATAATGCTCCATATATAATGGGCCCCATGGATGATGCTCCAGTGTATGATGGGCCCATTTATAATGCTCCAGTGTATGGTGGGCCCAATGGCTGATGGTCCAGTGTATGATGGGCCTATATAATACTCCATATATAATGGGCCCCATATGATGCTTCAGTTTTCTAATGGGCCCCATTTATAATGCGCCAGTGTATGATGGCCCATGGCTGATGCTCCAGTGTATGATGGGCCTATATAATGCTCCATATATAATGGGCCCCATATGATGCTCCAGTATATGATGGGCCCCATGGATGATGCTCCAGTGTATGATTGGCCTATATAATGCTCCATATATATTGGGCCCCATATGATGCTCCAGTTTTCTAATGGGCAACATATATGATGCTCAAGTGTATGATGGGCCCCATTTATAATGCGCCAGTGTATGATGGGCCCCATATATAATTCTCCAGTGTATAATGCTCCCCATATATTGCTCCAAACATTTAAAAAAATGAAATACCACCATCCGAACTATTTATTTGATTGATGGGGCGGTCAAGAAAGAGGAACCATGTGCATTCTGTTGATTTACGCAGAAAAGGCTTTCGACAGGGTGCACTGGGATTTTATATTTCAAACGTTAGAAGGAATTGGCTTAAAAGAAACTATGCTCCATAGAATTTCTGCCCTGTACTTATCTCCCAGTGCTCAAGCTAAAATTATTGGCGCACTTTCAAACACATTTTTAATTCGGAATGGCACGAGGCAAGGCTGTCCTCTTTCACCCTTGCTTTATATACTCACTATGGAACATCTAGCAACTGCGATACGAAATAATCCTCGATTAGAGGCATAAAAGACCACAAACTGGCACTTTTTGCAGATGATGTCCTATTGTATGTCTCATCCCCAAATATAAGTCTCCCAAATATTATCTCAGAATTACAAAAATTTGGTCGTCTGAGCATTTCAAAATTAAAACCCACAAATCGGAGATTCTCAATATCTCAATCCAACAAGTGAGGTGGAGAGGTTGGCAGCTTCATTTCCCTTTAAGTGGTGTTCAGATTCTCTTACCTATCTAGGAATAAAAATCACCGCCAAAGTATCAAATCTTTATGAAGCAAACTTTAAGACAGCATTACATAAAGCAGAGTTAGACTTAGAAAAATGGCATAAACTACCTTTATCTTGATTTGGAAGAGTGAGCGCTATTAAAATGGATCTTGTCATGTACAGTGTACAGTTCCTATAGCGTCTTGTGCTTGGGTGCGAGGAAAACACAGGAGACACAGGTTGATATGAAATGACTTGTATTGCTTCATACAAGCATGCTGAAAAGTTCACACAGTTTGCAGGAACAGCGACAGGAGACACAGCAGGCCAGAGTAACTTCAAGCACTACAATAAATCTCCAAAGCAGGTTCAGGATCTCTTCTCTGTACCGTACTTCCTCTGCAAACATGGATTCACCAAACAGCAGGTTTCCAGAGTCCAAAAGTGTTCCAAGGTTCCTCAGTAGGGAATAGCTGGAGTACAAGTCCAAGGTTTCCAGAAGTCAGGTCACAGACTGACTGAGGCTTGATTCAGGAGCACTGATTGTTCAGCTGAGGCTGCTTAAGAAGCAAGAGGGAAGAATCAGGGCGGGAACATGAAAACTGGAAACTCCATATTAACTGAGGGCAAGAGCTGCAGAAAGACAGAAAGCAAAATGGCCGACGGAAAACTGAGTTTCAAGGAACATGTCAACAGAGACAAAGAACCTTACATTACTCCCCCCTTAGGGACAACCTCCGGATGACCTCAGACCAGGCTTGTCAGGGTACCTCTGATGAAACTGGCGGAGCAGGCGAGGAGCATTTAGATTATTGACTGGTTCCCATGAGTTGTCCTCCACTGGGTAGCCCTGCCATTTAATCAAATATTGCAACTGATTTCTGTACAACCTGGAATCTAGAATCCTTTCCACCATAAATTCTTCCTGACCATCGACCAGCACTGGGTCAGGGCAAGGAGAAGAACGTCCAGGAAACGTATTGGGTGTTGCAGCCTTTAGTAGGGATACATGAAAGACAGGGTGGATTCTCATAGTTCTGGGCAGTTGAAGACGACAAGCAACAGCACTTATAATCTTATTGATCTTATAAGGTCCAATGTACTTATGTCCCAATTTAGACGATGGAATCTTTAATTTAAGATTTCTGGTTGACAGCCAGACCAAATCTCCTACCTTGAAAGCTGGTGCAGGTTTACGAAATTTATCTGCTGCTTTCTTGTACCTTTCCTGAGCCAATTCTAGATTTTCCTTTAGAAGATCCATATTCTTTTGTAAAGAAGTGATTCTTTCAGCCACTGCCGGCAAGGGCGTATCTATGGGAAATCGAGGAAGAATGTTAGGATGATAACCTAGATTGGAGTAAAAAGGAGACTGCTTAGTGGAGGCGCTCTGAGAGTTGTTATAAGAGAACTCAGCCAGTGGAAGTAGATCCACCCAATCATCCTGTAGGTGGCAGATAAAACAGCGAAGATACTGCTCCGGGGTCTGATTGGTTCGTTCTGTCTGTCCATTAGTCGGGGATGAAAAGCAGAAGAAAGGTTTACTTTAATGTCCAATGCTGCACAGAAATTTTGCCAAAACCTGAAGTGAATTGCACCCCTCGATCCGAAATGACCTCATCCGGTACTCCATGTAAGCAAAAACACATTCTTAATCATCAAGTCTGATGTCTGTTTTGCAGTGGGTAAGCCGACACAAGGGATAAAATGAGCTGCCTTTGTTAGACGGTCAACCACCACTAGAATGGTTGTTTTTTCCCTTGAGAGTTGGTAACTCCACAATGAAGTCCATAGAAATGGATCCCCACGGGCGGGACGGGGTGGGAAGAGGTTGCAACAGACCAGTTGGTGAGGAGCGAGGTGTTTTGCATCTTGCACAGATTTCACATGAAGTGACATAGTTTAAGACATCTTTCCTGTAAGTGGGCCACCAAAAGAACGAGAAAGAAATTCTTGTGTCTTTAGAATTCCCCTATGCCCGGCTATCTTGGAATCGTGGATGAGTTGCAATACTCTCAATCTGACTGTTTCAGGTATATACAGACGTTGTCCCTGAATCCACACACCATTCTTAAAGACAAGACTTACGTCCCTTGGGGTTGAGCCAACAAAGAATCCGCATGGTATGCTTCCTTGATGTCCTTAGTAGGTCTTGATTATGAATCACTCCAGGAATCTAGAGTCAGGAGATAGTTTAGGAGGAGTAAGTGGACGTGTCTCTGCTGAATGAATCCTAGAGAGTGCATCAGCCTTTCCATTGCGCGATCTTGTTTATAAGAAATGACAAAATTTTAAATTGGTTTAGGAAAAAGATTCCAGCGAGCCTGGCGAGGATCAGGCACTTAGCCGACTAAATAAATTCAAGGTTACGAGGGTCTGTCAGGACGACTATTTGCTGTGCAGTCCCTGAAGAAGGTGTCTCCATTCTTTGAAGGCGGCAATAATGGCCAACAACTCTCTATTGCCCACATCTTTAGTTCCTCTCAGCCGAAGAACAACTGCTGGGAAAAAAGGCACAGGGATGCAAGACATTCTTCTCACCTGTTCTCTGAGAGAGTATAGCTCCAACGGCACAGTCTGAAGCATCCACCTCTATTTTTGAAGGCAAGCTGGGGGTTTGGGATGTACTAAGTAGGTGCGGTGGAAAATTTTATCCTTTAAACAGGAAAATGCTTCCTGAGCTTGCGGGGTCCAGGAGAACCTAGACTGTTTCCGGTAAGTTGGGTGATAGGTGACACTACCTCAGAAAAATTCTTAATGAAACGTCTATAGAAGTTGGCAAACCCGATGAAATGCTGCACCTCCTTCACATTTCTAGGAATTGGCCAATCCTTGATGCTTGGGTCTTGCTTCCATCCATACTAATCCCTTGCGTAGATAGTACATACCCAGAAAATTTAATTTCGGTCCTATGGAATTCACATTTTTCAAGTTTGTAAGATGGTTTTGTCTTAGGCGTTCTAAGACCTTCTTTACATGTCCATGATGTTCCTCTGTGGAGTTAGAAAAAATTAGAATATCATCCAGATAAATCACCACAAATGTATCTAGGAGATCCCTGAAGATATCATTCACGAAGTGTTTTGGGAAAGTGGCTGGGGCGGTACTCAGACCAAAAGGCATAACTAATATTCAAAGTGTCCATAGCGTGACCTGAAAGCAGTCTTCCATTCATCCCCAGGTCTAATACGGACCAAGTTATAGGCCCCACGGGGATCCAGTTTAGAGAAAATTTTGGCATGCCGCACTCTCTCCAACAACTCAGGGATTAAAGGCAATGGATAACGGTTCTAATAGTAACCTTATTGAGTTCCTATAGTCTATGCAGGGTCTCAGAGATCCATCTTTCTTCTTCACAAAGAAGATGGTGCACCTGCGGGAGATGAAGAGGGGCGTATGAAAGCCCTTGGCTAAATTTTCGTCTATATAATCCTTCAAAGCTTTTAGCTCGGGCCCCGCTAGGGGTAGATCTTACCAAAAGGTATCTCGGCTCCAGGCAATAATTCAATTGGACAATCATATGGACGGTGAGGAGGAAGCTGATCAGCGTTCTTCTTTGTCACATAAATCCACATAGTCCTGGTATACAGCTGGTAGTTCAGGGACTGACAATGGTTCCTTTAGGAACAGAGCAAGCTGAAACTCCTTGACTCATCTGTTTCTCCGGAAAGTGTAATTCCTTGGTCTCCCGTTAATCGTAGGATTCTGCGCCTGCAGCCATGGTTGCCCTAGAATAATGGGAAAGTGGGAGAAGAGATAAGCAAAAAAGACATTTTCTCCTGATGATCTTTACCCATAAGGACCTCAAAGGCTCTGTTTCTTGATCCACTGGTCCAGAAGTCAGTAGAGAGCCATCCACAGTCCTCATCTGTACTGGAGTAGCCTTCTTCACTGAACGTATCCCCTGTTTCAGAGCAAAGGAGATATCCATAAAATTTCCACTTGCTCCTGAGTCGATCATAGCAGAGCTAGACACCCAGACTGAGTCAACCCAGAGTTTGATGGAAAGGAAGTAATGAGAACTGTTTCTTTTACAACTCAGCTGGGACACCGCTGAGGAAACTTGAAAAATTGCAGCGTTTATACCGTCATCGTCCCCAGAACTAAACAGAGTTTAAGTCCGAGAAATCAAGATCTCTTGCGCAGATCTCTCTGGAGCCTGAGGCTCGGACATGACAGAGCTCCTCTCACAAAAACTCACAGTGAATGACTGCTGCAGTAGTCTTACGAGAACGGCTGGGGCAGTTTAAAATGAAGTGCCCTGACTTACCACAGTAGAAACATAGATTTTCCTTTATACGATGTTCTTTGCGTGCATCACTAACCCGTCTTTGTAAAGAGTCCAACTGCATGGGTTCAGGTTCTGGTTCCCTTGTGATCCTACTCAAAGGTTCCTTAGCTGAGGAGGGAGGTAGTAAAAGGTTAGTGCGATTATTTTCGAACCATCTCTCTTGTCTGCGTTCAGTCAGACGAGCATCAATACGGATACAATAGTTAATAAAGTCACCTAACGCAGTGGGAGGGTCGGCACGAGCAAGTTCATCCTTAATCAGTGGAGGACAACCCTTTCGAAAAATAGATTTTTAGCGGAAGTGTCCCAAGTGGTATCAAGAGCCCATCTCCTGAAATCCAGGCATATTCGGATACTGAACGCTTACCTTGGCGCAAAGTTAACATGGCTGCTTCAGCTGTTGCACCTCATTGGGGTCATCAAACACCTGCCCATGCTGAAATAAAAGCATCAAGGTGATTCAAACAATCATCCTCAGTCTCAATCAGAGGGTTTGCCCACATCAAAGCCTTATTGGTAAGCAACATGATTTAATAAGCACTTTGGATCGTTCAGTGGGAAATTGTGAAGCATGTGCAGAGAAAAATAAATTGCATTGATTAATAAATCCCCTGAATTTCTCACGTTCACCGCCAAAACGAAAAGGAGGTAATTTGGGATCCCAGAACTCGGGGTTTGGCAGGAGCCTGGGCTCGTTCCTCTAGAGCCTCAATCCTGGCTCGCAATTCCTGGGTAGTCTGTCCAAACACTTGCAAATTATGATTAGTGAGGTCCTGTAGGCTTGCAAACGGGTTTTTTAAAGTCTGTACATCTGAAAGGATTGTATCAGTCACTCCGCAAAGTTCCTTATGCGGGCCTCCATCTTCCAGATCTTTTAAGGCAGAAGTGCTGGAAGGAAAAAGAGGAAAGGAAAAAAAAAAAAAAACATAGTGTTTACCTGTGGTAACACCAGAGTAAAATTTAAGGAATGCGCTCACCTGGAATGGTTGTGAGAAGTCACAACCACTGTCATCACATAAGGTATTAAACGGACATCTGATATCCACAGTCACAGCAGACACGGCTTTCCCAGACCCAGCAGACACTAAACATTGGCTCCTGAATCTTGTCATGTACAGTGTACAGTTCCTATAGCGTCTTGTGCTTGAGTGCGAGGAAAACACAGGAGACACAGGTTGATATGAAATGACTTGTATTGCTTCATACAAGCATGCTGAAAAGTTCACACAGTTTGCAGGAACAGCGACAGGAGACACAGCAGGCCAGGTAACTTTCAAGCACTACAATAAATCTCCAAAGCAGGTTCAGGATCTCTTCTCTGTACCGTACTTCCTCTGCAAACATGGATTCACCAAACAGCAGGTTTCCAGAGTCCAAAAGTGTTCCAAGGTTCCTCAGTAGGGAATAGCTGGAGTACAAGTCCAAGGTTTCCAGAAGTCAGGTCACAGACTGATGAGGCTTGATTCAGGAGCACTGATTGTTCAGCTGACGCTGCTTAAGAAGCAAGAGGGAAGAATCAGGGTGGGAACATGAAAACTGGAAACTCCATATTAACTGAGGGCAAGAGCTGCAGAAAGACAGAAAGCAAAATGGGGCCCACGGAAAACTGAGTTTCAAGGAACATGTCAACAGAGACAAAGAACCTTACAGATCTATTACCCCGTCTCCTATATTATTTCCAAACAATCCCCTTGTATTTACCTGCCTCCTTTTTCTCACGTCTTAAAAAAGCGATTACTCGTTTAATTTTGTCACAAAACGAGCATGTATTTCATACTTTTTGTGAAAGTCGATCGAAGCAAGAAGGGGAATAGGTCTGCCAGATTTTTGCTATGTATAGTCAAGCAGCAATTGTTACATGTATTTCAGATCTGTTTCATAATAAAAACAACAGAAAATGATCTTAATGATGTGACTCCTGTATAGTTATTTGGTCCCCGACCGAAGAACGGGATATACCTTTACCCTTCTTCACCAAAACATGATACCATTTATCAAAAGAGGGAGTCGAGAGCTGGAGTCTCTTCGTCTCCTGGCCCCCTAACTCCTATATATGACAACCATCCTTCCTGCAGGATTAAAAAAGAGTCACTTATCTACATAAAAATAGAGCTTCATGCCCCATACTCCATAATTATGTTACAAGGAAAGGGATGAGGTCTCTCAAGGACATTTTTCGGGACAAGGAGCCGCCAACAGGTGCATGGTTCTTTTATGAACAAATTAAGAGTTATATTAATAAATTAGGCAAACAGTTCGATCCATACAGAATATTATCTCGTTTCAGACTCTTTGTTTATCAACAAACTCTATAGATCACACTATCTCTTTATTATACAAAACCTTATGGGGCCCATTATACAGTATATGGAGCATTATATAGGCCCATCATACAATGGAGCATCATCCATGGGGCCCATCATATACTGGAGCATCATATGGGGCCCATTATATATGGAGCATCATATGGGGCACATTATATATGGAGCATCACATGGAGCCCTTTATATATGGAGTATTATATATGGGGACCATTATATTTGGAGCATTATATGGAGCTCATCATACACTGGAGCATCATGTATGGTGCCATCATTACTAGAGCATTATATGGGGTTCATTATTTATGGGGCATCATATAGGGCCCTTTATATAAGAAGTATCATATGGAGACATATGGTGCCTATTCTGTATGGAGCATTATATGATGTTTATATGGGCTACATATATTATGGGTCCCATTATGTCATGTATAGGACAGTCTTAGATAGAATGGCACATATATGGCCATCATATAATGGAGCCATTATAAAAGCTCCATAAACTACAGTATATTATGCCCCCATATATTGTGCCATACAGATAGGCCATTCCCTTAGAATAGGCCCCTATGCTCCATATGTGCTCCATACAGGGTATAATGAGCCATAAAAAAGAACCCATATGAGCTATATATATGCGCCCCATATATTGCTTTGATACAGATGGGCCATATAATGCTCCATACAGGAATAGGCCTCCATATATGCTCCCATATGATGCTCCTTGTATAAAGGGCCTATATGATGCCCATAATAATGACCACATATGATGCCCTAGTATATCATGGGCCCCATGGATGATGATGCTTAGTGTTGATGGGCTTTTGCCCATCATAATGGTCAATATGAGCTCCAGTATATGATGGGCCCCATGGCTGATGCTCCAGTGTATGATGGGCCTATATAATGCTCCATATATAATGAGCCCCATATGATGCTCCAGTATATCATGGGCCCCATGGATGGTGCTCCAGTGTATGATGGGCCCATTTAGTAATGCTCCAGTGTATGATGGGCCCAATGGCTGATGCTCCAGTGTATGATGGGCCTATATAATGCTCCATATATAATGGGCCCCATATGATGCTCCAGTATATGATGGGCCCCATGGATGGTGCTCCAGTGTATGATGGGCCCCATTTATAATGCTCCAGTGTATGATGGGCTCCATGGCTTATGCTTCAGTGTATGATGGGCCTATATAATGCTCCATATATAATGGGCTCCATATGATGCTCCAGTATATGATGGACCCCATGGCTGATGCTTCATTGTATGATGGGCCTATATAATGCTCCATATATAATGGGCCCCATATGATGCTCCAGTATATGATGGGCCCCATGGCTAATGCTCCAGTGTATGACGGGCCTATATAATGCTCCATATATAATGGGCCCCATATGATGCTTCAGTTTTCTAATGGGCCACGTATATGATGCTCCAGTGTATGATGGGCCCCATTTATAATGTGCCAGTGTATGATGGGCCCCATGGCTGATGCTCCAGTGTATGATGGGCCTATATAATGCTCCATATATAATGGGCCCCATATGATGCTCCAGTATATGATGGGCCCCATGGCTGATGCTTCATTGTATGATGGGCCTATATAATGCTCCACATATAATGGGCCCCATATGATGCTCCAGTATAGGATGGGCCCCATGGATGATGCTCCAGTGTATGATGGGCCTATATAATGCTCCATATATATTGGGCCCCATATGATGCTCCAGTTTTCTAATGGGCAACGTATATGATGCTCAAGTGTATGATGGGCCCCATTTATAATGCACCAGTGTATGATGGGCCCCATTTATAATGCTACAGTGTATGATGGGCCCCATTTATAATGCTACAGTGTATGATGGGCCCCATTTATAATGCTCCAGTGTATAATGGGCCCTATCTATGATGCTCAAGTGTATGATGGGCCCCATATATAATTCTCCAGTGTATAATGCTCCCCATATATTGCTCCAAACATTTAAAAAAATGAAATACCACCATCCAAACTATTTCTTTGATTGATGGGGCGGTCAAGAAAGAGGAACCCATGTGCATTCTGTTGATTGACGCAGAAAATGCTCTCGACAGGGTGCACTGGGATTTTATATTTCAAACGTTAGAAGTTATTGGCTTAAAAGAAACTATGCTCCATAGATTTTCTGCCCTGTACTCATCTCCCAGTGCTCAAGTTAAAATTATTGGCGCACTTTAAAACACATTTTTAATTTGCAACGGCACGAGGCAAGGCTGTCCTCTTTCACCCTTGCTTTATATACTCACTATGGAACATCTAGCAACTGCGATACGAAATAATCCCTAGATTAGAGGCATAAAAGACCACAAACTGGCACTTTTTGCAGATGATGTCCTATTGTATGTCTCTTCCCCAACTATAAGTCTCCCAAATATTATCTCAGAATTACAAAAATTTGGTCGTCTGAGCAATTTCAAAATTAATACCCACAAATCGGAGATTCTCAATATCTCAATCCAACCAAGTGAGGTGGAGAGGTTGGCAGCTTCATTTCGCTTTAAGTGGTGTTCAGATTCTCTTACCTATCTAGGAATAAAAATCACCGCCAAAGTATCAAATCTTTATGAAGCAAACTTTAAGACAGCTTTACATAAAGCTGAGTTAGACTTAGAAAAATGGCATAAACTAAATTTATCTTGCTTTGGAAGAGTGAGCGCTATTAAAATGGATCTATTACCCCGTCTCCTATATTATTTCCAAACAATCCCTTGTATTTACCTGCCTCCTTTTTCTCACGTCTTAAAAAAGCGATTACTCGTTTAATTTTGTCACAAAATGAGCATGTATTTCATACTTTTTGTGAAGTCGATCGAAGCAAGAAGGGGGAATAGGTCTGCCAGATTTTTGCTATGTATAGTCAAGTAGCAATTGTTACATGTATTTTAGATCTGTTTCATAATAAAAACAACAGAAAATGATCTTAATGGACGTGACTTCCGTATAGTTATTTGGTCCCCGACCGAAGAACGGGATATACCTTTACCCTTCTTCACCAAAAACATGATACCATTTATCAAAAGAGGGAGTCGAGAGCTGGGAGTCTCTTCGTCTCCTGGCCCCCTAACTCCTATATATGACAATCCATCCTTTCCTGCAGGATTAAAAAGAGACACTTATCTACATAAAAATAGAGCTTCATGCCCCATACTCCATGATTATGTTACAAGGACAGGGATGAGGTCTCTCAAGGACATTTTTCGGGACAAGGAACCGCCAACAGGTGCATGGTTCTTTTATGAACAAATAAAGAGTTTTATTATTAAATTAGGCAAACAATTAGATCGATACAAAATATTATCTCCGTTTGAGACTCTTTGTTTATCAACAAACTTTATAGATCACACTATCTCTTTATTATACAAAACCTTCCAAGAAGGGCAGACCCCATCGAGAGATTTCCCAGCATTTTTTTCAAAATGGGAGATTGATTTGGGTAGACCATTATCAGTTCAAGAAAGAACAAAGATTCTCTTATGCACATTCAGCTCATCGCTCTGTTCGACATCACAGGAGATGAGCTAAAAAATCTTGTCGAGGTGGTACAGATGACCATCAGATTTAAAAGTAATTTATCCAACAACACCGGATACGTGCTGGAGATACTTAAAAGATAGAGGTTCATTTAAACACATTTGGTGGCACTGCCCACTCATGCACAAACTGCAGTAAGCATCCTTTGATCTCTGCAACAAGCTGTCTATAACCAAAAATAACACCCACAATGGAGGTGGCCTTGCTGTCCTTGTGTAGCTTCTCGATTTGTAGATTTAAGAAAGGTCTTCTTAGACATATTCTCACTGCTATCAGGAATGTGATTACTAGATTTTGGAAACAGAAAAAGGTTCCCTCGCGTTCAGATTTGGTGATGGAACTCAACGACATATATAGAATGGAACAGCTGATACGACAACTGAATGGTACCACAGGAAAGGTATATAACACTTGGTCCCCCTGGGTTATGTTTAGAGAATCATCGGAATAGGGCTCTTGGTTGATAGACCCATAGATGATGGGTGATATGAGTTTTCTTTCCTTTTTTTTTCCCTTCTTTCCCCCTTGTTTCTTCCCTGTCTTCTTTTCTTTTGTAGACCTAGTGTCTTAGTCTAGGTACTTTCTTCTTTAAAATTTATAAACAAAGTAATGATGTTAATTGCCTACATGAGCAAACAACTCAGGTGCTCATCCAACATTTGTTTCATATGTATGACTTTCTGTGGAAAAGTTATAGTTGCTTTATAATTTTTTTTTGCATGTGATAGTAGAAGAGGTATGTTCTTTTCTCTTCCTGTTAATAATGATTGATGTGTATAAATTACTTAAATAAAGTTGATTTACACAGAAAAATGAAATACCTCTCCTGACTGGGCACTGCTCTACTCTGGACTCCTCAGCGTCGCCATCTTCCAGCTCTCTGCACTGTGACGTCATCACGCTCTCTGACCAGAATGTCACTGTCAGGAAACGTGGAAGACGTCACAGCGGTGGAGTAGGGAGAGGTAAGTATTGCAAGTTCTGGGGCCCTGAGCAAGCAGAGGGGGCCCACTCGTGGGCGCCAGCACTGGCACAGGGTCCCTTATAGTACGCCGGTGTCTCTGACGGCGAGTGGGCCCCCACCTGCTCAGGGCCCCGGTACTTGCCCGGGTGCGCCTGGTGCTGACGCCAGGCCTGGGGGAGAAACAGCCCAGTTAGGGAGGTGCCAAAACTGGCATATATTGAGGTGTAGGCTGGACGTTCAGCAGCTGCAAATGGATGAATTGGAGAAGTCGGAGGAAGAGGAAGACAAAGCGAGCCATTTTGCTGGCAACCTATGTGTGTTGTGAATGTGTTGGAGACGACTTCGGAGCTGAGGCTCCCTCTGGAGGTTTCTGAGGGTATTGAACCTATGTTGAACAGCAAAAGTCCGCCACCTGCAATTGATGAATGGTTATCAGGGGGACGGCTGGCCTGATATAAGTGATCAATTGTTACTTCCTGGTCTTGGTTGGAATTCAGCTTGCTTTTCTGCTGTCTCCTGCTATCATTCAGATAAGTTACTTTCTGTTTTTTTTTCTGTGGTTTGATTTTCCTTGTTTTTGCTGCTTTGCTTTTGAGTTCAGCCGGGTCCCCATTGGGGGCTCGTGCTAATCTCTGTTCTCTTTTTGTATTTATTCATTTGCTCTGTTCCTGCGATTTTTTACTGCTGGGTAGCTGTGTGTTCACACCAGAGATCTGATATAGGTGGTCGAGACCGTGTGGTCTCAGCATCTTTGGAATCAGAAGTGTTGGAGTTTTTCCTAGGGTTTTGCTGGGTTGCAGACAGTATTCTCTCCTGTACTGTCCTATCTAGACAGTTTTGGCCCCAGCGTTTGCTCATTCTATTTTCTGTCTGTGTTCGTGTTTTCATCTTGTCTAACCGCCATTATATGTTTGGGGGCTTCCTATTCCTTTGGGGCTCTACTCCAGGGCAGTTAGCTTTCCTCTTTCCATCTTCAGGGGTAGCTAATGTTTCCGACTGTGATGAGGCATCTAGGGCACCGTAAGAACGTCCCACGGCTGCTTCTAGTTGTGCGGTTAGTTTAGGGGTCTGCAACCTATTAGATCCTAACCTCTCTGGTGTTTTTCTGCCTTTGCGGATTTTTGCTCCTGCCCTCCTCAGCTATGAAATCATAACAGAATCACCGGCCATACTGAAAATTCTATGGTACTCAACAGAAGGGAAAAATAGTAAAAAAAAAAAAAGTTATCAGAGTTGTCAGAATTTTTTTTTTTGTGTTTGTCACATTTTTTCCCTCTTTTTTCTCTGGGGGATGAGGAGGAATTTTTTCCCCAATGGAAGTCAAGCATTTGTCCGATCGTGTGAAGCAGCTTGCTGCTGAAGTTCGGAGTATTGCTATCTATCTTGCTGGGTTGCCTGTTGTAGAACCTAGGATCCCTATGCCGGATATATTTTTGGGGGATCGGTCTAAATTTTTTAATTTTAAAAATAACTGTAAGTTGTTTTTTGCTTTGAAGCCTAAGTCCTCAGGGAACGCGGCACAGCAGGTTCAAATTGTCATATCCCTGTTGCGCGGCGACCCTCAGGATTGGGCCTTTTCCTGACACCTGGGGATCCTGTTTTGAATGATACTGATGTGTTTTTTCAGGCTCTGGGGTTGTTGTACGATGAACCTAATGTTACTGATCAAGCTGAGTAAACCTTGTTGGCATTGAATCAGTGTCAAGAAGCCGCTGAGCTGTATTGTCAGAAATTCCGAAAGTGGGCAGTCCTTACTAAATGGAATGATGATGCTCTGGCAGCTCTTTTTTGGAAGGGTCTGGCAGAGACTGTAAAGGACGTTATGGTGGGATTTCCTGTTCCCTCTGGTCTCAATGACTCTATGTCATTAGCTATTCAAATTGACAGACGTTTGCGCGAGCATAGAAATATGCGTGAGATTGTGATGCCTTGCGAGCCAGCTCCTGAGCCCATGCAGTGTGATGGAGTGACTTCTGGGGCACAGAGTTGTGAGTTTCGAAAGCGTAATAAGTTGTGTTTCTACTGTGGTGACGCTTCTCACATTATTTCCATCTGCCCCAAGCGGGGAAGATGTTCTGCGCGCTCAGTTGTTTTGGGTAGTTTTCAGACTAAATTTCTGTTGACTGTTACCTTGATTTGCTCCATGTCCACATTTTCGGCTCAGGCTTTTGTTGATTCAGGAGCAGCTATAAACCTGATGGATTTTGATTTTGCCAAACGTTGTGGTTTTCCCATGATACCCCTGCGGAAGTCTATTCCTTTGCTGGGCATTGATTCTACCCCTTTGGCGTAGAATAAACCCCAGTTTTCTACCCAGGTGATAATGCGGGTTGACCCGGACCACCAAGAGAATTGCAAATTTTCGGTGTTACATAATTTACATGACATTAATGTACTGAGTTTTCCTTGGTTACAGACTCATAATCCTGTTTTGGATTGGAAATCTGTGTCTGTGAACAGTTGGGTTTGTCAATGTGTTCGTACTGACACTCCTGTTTTTTCTGCCTCTCCCCAATCTCAAGATGTCCCTGACTATTTGACAGATTTTTCTGATGTGTTTAGTGAGAGTAAGTCTGCGTCCTTACCTCCTCATAGGAGTTATGATTGGGCTATTGACTTAGTACCCGGTTGTAAATTTCCTAAGGGTCGGTTCTTTAATTTATCTGTACCTGAGCATGATGCTATGCGATCTTATATCAAAGAGTCTTTAGAGAAGGGTAATATCAGACCATCCTCTTCACCCTTGGGCTCCGGCTTTTTCTTTGTGGCCAAGAAGGATGGCTCAATGAGGCCGTGTATTGACTATCGTCTCCTGAATAAGATCACTGATAAATATCAATATCAGTTACCTTGATTTCTGACCTATTTTCCAGAGTGAAAGGTGCTACTTGGTGTACCAAGCTTGACCTCAGGGGGGTGTATAACCTTATTCGCATTAAGCACGGGGATGAATGGAAGACGGCGTTTAATACCCCAGAGGGGCATTTTGAGTACCTAGTGATGCCTTTTGGGCTCACTAATGCCCCTTCCGTCTTCCAATCCTTTATGAACGATATTTTACGGCATTTCATGGATAAATTTCTGATAGTTTATTTGGACGATATCTTGATTTTTTCCAATGACTGGGATTCTCATGTGGAACATGTTTGGATTGTATTCCGGATTTTGAGAGAAACGAAAAAAAATTGGTTTGGTATCATACCCACAAGATTCCTTGTTTGCTTCTCCCACTGAAAGCACTCTATATGGATTTTGAGAGAAAATGCATTGTATGTGAAGGGATCAATATGTCTTTTTTGGCGTACAGAAGGTTTCATTTCTGGGATACATTTTGTCTCCGTCTGTTATTGAAATGGACCCGGTCAAAGTTCAGGCCATTTGTAATTGTGTTCAACCCACTACATTGAAGGCTCTTCAGAGATTTTTGGGTTTTGCTAATTTTTATCGTAAACTTATAGGTAATTTCTCTGGTATTGTGAAACCACTGACGGATTTGACCAAGAAGGGTTCTGATTTAGTGAATTGGTCTCCTGATTCAGTTTCTGCGTTTCAGGAGCTTAAGTGGAGATTCACTTTTGCTCCTGTTCTACGGCAACCTGATGTTTCTCTACCATTTCAGGTGGAGGTTGATGCTTCTGAGATTGGTGCAGGAGCAGTTTTGTCCCAAAGGGATCCGGAGACCTCTAAGAGTAACCCTTGTGCCTTCTTCTCTCGAAAATTTTCCCCAGTGGAACGTAATTATGATGTGGGAAATCGGGAGTTATTGCCTATGAAGTGGGCTTTTGAAGAGTGGAGACATTGGCTGGAAGGAGCCAAACATCAGGTGATGGTCCTCACGGACCATAAGAACCTGGTTTATCTTGAATCAGCCAAACAACTTAATCCTAGACAGGCCAGGTGTGCCTTGTTTTTCACACGTTTTAATTTTGTGGTCTCTTTTCTCCGTACACTAAGAATGTTAAGGCAGATGCCCTCTCGAGGAGTTTCTTTGCAGATTCTCCTGAGGTAACTGAGCCTGTTGTTATTCTGAAGGAGGCTGTGGTTCTTTCTGCTATCTCGCCCAATTTGAGACTGGCTCTGGAGGAATTTCAGGAGGATAAACCTGAACACAGCCCTGTTGGGAAATTGTTTGTCCCAGACCAGTGGAGGAAGAATGTGATGTGTGAGATTCATTGCTCCACGTTGGCTGGCCATCCCGGTATTTTTGGTACCAGAGATTTGGTGAGTCGGTCCTTTTGGTGGCCCACTTTGTCTCGTGACGTCAGGGACTTTGTGCAGTCCTGTGGGACTTGTTCTCGGTCCAAACTTTGCTCTCGCTCTAGTGGTTTGTTAATGCCATTGCCTGTGCCCAAGAAGCCATGGACCCATATCTCTATGGATTTTATTTCCGATATCCCTGTCTCTCAGAGAATGACAGTTATCTGGGTGATCTGTGATAGGTTTTCCAAGATGATACATCTTGTGCCACTACCTAAGTTGCCATCCTCCTCTGAGTTGGTGCCCTTGTTTTTTCAACAGGTGGTTCGGTTGCACGGCATTCCAGAGAACATTGTGTCAGACAGAGCAGTCCAGTTTGTTTCCAGATTTTGGAGGACATTTTGTTCCAAACTGGGAGTTCAGCTGTCTTTCTCCTCTGCGATCCACCCTCAGACCAATGGACAAACTGAGTGTTATGATTTGGTAGCTGAGGAGAGTAGGCAAAAACGGCAATACACCAGAGAGGTTGGAATCTACTGGATTGCAGTACCCTGACTAACCACCACAACTAAAGGCAGCTGTGGAGCGTTCCTAAGTTGGTCCTAGACGCCTCGTCACAGCCTGAGAGGTTAACTACACCTAAAGATAGAAAGAGGAAAGCTGTCTGCCCGGAGCAGATCCCCAAAGAACATAGGAAGCCCCCAAACATGTAATGGCGGTTAGACAAGAGGAAATACAGACACAGACAGAAAATAGTATGAGCAAACGTTGGGGCCCAATCTTCCTAGAAAGAAAAGGATAGGAAGGACACTTACTGCAATCCAAAAAACCCTGAAAAATACCAACTCTACTAATTGCAAAAACACCTGAGATCACACGACCTCTACCACCTAAATTAGTTCTCTGGTGTAACAAAACTAAGCCGCAGCCACTGAAAAAACTGGAAAAGGCAAATGAACAAATAAAAGTAGCTCAGATAAACTGAGAGGGGCACAAGCCCCCGGAGGGGACCTGGCTGACCTCCACAGAAGTGCAGAGAACAATGCCAAAAGCAAGCACAAAATAAAAGCAGAAAATATCTTATCTGATAGCAGAAGATGCAGGCAAGACTCAGCAAGCTTCAAAGTGAACCAGGAACCAAGTTGAGACAAGAACAATTGATCACCAGCAAACATGATGGGAGGGAACCTCCCTTATATAAGACCAGTCTGTAACTCCTGATTGCCAATCTTCACAATCTTCATTGAATGGTTCAGTACTGTTTGTAACCACCAGAGGGAGCTTCTGCTCAGAATTCATTTCTAACACATTCACAACACTGAGAGAACAAACCAGACCTTGGAAACTTATTTGAGATGTTTTGTGTCTGCTGATCAAGATGATTGGGTCTCTTTTTTGCCTTTAGCTGAGTTTGCTTTGAATAATAGGGCTAGTTCTGCCACCTTGATATCTCCTTTTTTTTGTAATTTCGGGTTTCATCCTCGATATTCTTCAGGGCAGGTGGAGGCTTCTGTCTGTCCGGGTGTTGACTCTATTGTGGAGAGAATGTAGCAGATTTGGGATCAAGTAGTGGATAAGTTGTCTCTCTCTCAGGAGAAGGCCCAGCGGTTTGCCAACCGGCATAGGACTGATGGTCCTCGGTTTAAAGTGGGTGACTTGGTTTGGTTGTCCTCTGAAAATATTCCTATGAAGGTTGCGTCTCCAAAATTTAAGCCAAGGTTCACTGGACCTAATAAGATCGTGAAAATTCTTAATCCAGTTTCCTTCCGTTTGCTTCTTCCAGGGACATTTAAGATTCACAACGTATTCCACAAATCTTTATTGAAGAGGTTTGTCGAGCCTGTGGTTCCTATGGCTGCGCCTACTGACCCTGTTTTGGTTGAGGGCAATTTGGAGTATGAGGTTGAGAAGATATTGGATTCTCGTTTGGCTAGATGGAGACTCCAGTACTTGGTTAAATGGAAAGGTTATGGTCAGGAGGACAATTCTTGGTTGTTTGCTTCTGACATTCATGCTGAGAGACTTGTCCGTGCCTATCACCGAGCTCATCGTGATCGGCCTGGTGGCGAACGTGAGGGTTCGGTGACCCCTCCTCAAGAGGGGGTGTTACTGTTGTGAACGTGTTGGAAACGACTTTGGAGCTGAGGCTCCCTCTGGTGGTTGCTGAGGGTATTGAACCTATGTTGAACAGCAAAAGTCCACCACCTGCAATTGATGAATGGTTATCAAGGAGGACGGACTGGCCTGATATAAGTGAGCTGACCTCTCATGATCCTCGTCGGTGATCAATTGTTACTTCCTGGTATTGGTTGGAATTCAGCTTGCTTTTCTGCTGTCTCCTGCTATCATTCAGATAAGTTACTTTCTGTTTTTTCTTCTGTGGTTTGATTTTCCTTGTTTTTGCTGCCTTGCTTTTGAGTTCAGCTGGGTCCCCTTTGGAGGCTTGTGCTGGTCTCTGTTCTCTTTCTCTTTTTGTATTTGTTCATTTGCTCAGTTCCTGTGATTTTTTTACTGCTGGGTAGCTGCGTGTTCACACCAGAGATCTGATATAGGTGGTCGAGACCGTGTGGTCTCAGCATTTTTGGAATCAGAAGTGTTGGAGTTTTTCCTAGGGTTTTGCTGGGTTGCAGACAGTATTCTCTCCTGTACTGTCCTATCTAGACAGTTTTGGCTACAGCGTTGGTTCATTCTATTTTCTGTCTGTGTTCATGTTTTCATCTTGTCTAACCGCCATTATATGTTTGGGGGCTTCCTATTCCTTTGGGGCTCTACTCCGGGGCAGTTAGCTTTCCTTTTTCCATCTTCAGGGGTAGCTAATCTCTCCAGCTGTGACGAGTCGTCTAGGGCACCGTAGGAACGTCCCACAGCTGCTTCTAGTTGTGCGGTTAGTTTAGGGGTCTGCAACCTATTAGATCCCAACCTCTCTGGTGTTTGGCTGCCTTTGCGGTTTTTTGCTCCTGCCCTCCTCAGCTACCAAATCATAACAATGTGTCATCAGGGGAAGGTGGCACAAAACCCTTTGAAACCCAGGCATGGTTCATTTTAATGAAGGTGAGATCACCAACATTTTGGGTCGACAGCCGGGTCCTTCTTTCTGTTAGGATTGATCCAGCAGCACTGAAGACTCTTTCTGATAGCACACTACCAGCAGGGCAAGCGAGCTCCTGTAAGACATATTGTGCCAATTCAGTCCACGTGTCCAGTTTACAGGCCCAGTAGTCAAAGGGGAATGAACTATGTGGGAGAACATCAATAGGGGAGGAGAGGTACTTTTGAACCAAAGTTGACAACTGCTGTCTCCTGTCTGTTGCAATAGATTCAGTATTAACAGTCGTGTGAGCAGTACTTGAGAAATAAGTCCACAACATGGTCATGAAACCCCTGTCTCCAACGCCACTTCGCTGTGTGCACCGCGAACACCTCTTCCATTTGGCCCAGTACGGCTCGTGGTAGAACCTGCACCGCTGCTGTGTGCTGGGAATGCCTCTAACAAACAGTTTACCAGAGTTGCTTGTTTGTTCGCCAATATTAGCTCTAGGTTCTCCTGTGGCATGATGTTCTGTAATTTGGCTTTTATAACGTGGATCGAGGATGCTGGCCAACCAGTAGTAGTCATCCTTCATAATTTTGGCAATGCGGGGGTCCCTTTTTAGGATCAGCAACACATAATCACACATGTGAGCCAATGTTCCAGGTGTCAATGATGCACTGCCAGTGGTGGATGGAGGAGCATTTTCTGCCAAATCCACATCCTTCCAGTCACGCACAAACCCTGTACCTGACCTTGGCAAGCCAACATTTTCTCTTGCCCCCTGAGAAGCATCCTCCTCCCCAAAATAATCATCCCCCTCATCCTCCTACTCTTCCTCTTCTTCCTCCACCTCATCCAGGACAGTTCCCTGAGCAGACAATGGCTAACTGTCATCAAGGCTTCCCTCCTCCTCCTCCGCTGCAGACGCCTGATCCTTAATGTGTGTCAAAGTTTGCATGAGCGGACGCATAAGTGGGATACTCATGCTTATGATGGCGTCGTCTGCGCTTACCAGCCATGTGCATTCCTCAAAACACTGAAGGACTTTACAGAGGTCTTTCAGCTTTGACCACTGCTCACCCGACAACTCGATGTCTGCCCTCAAACTGCCGGCCGTGTATCCTCCCACAAATGCATTAAAGCCTGCCTCTGTTCGCACAGCCTCTCAGCCATGTGCATGGTGGAGTTCCACCTTGTTGCAACGCCTATGATTAGGCGGTGCTTGGGGAGGTGGAGCGATCGCTGCAGCCTATGCGTACGACTGGAGTCCATGGGCGAGCGACGGATGTGCGAGCACAGTCTTCGCACCTTATGGAGCAGGGCTGTTAACTCCGGATAATTATTTATGAAGCACTGCACCACCATGTTCGAGGTGTGAGCCAGGCAAGGTATGTGTCTGAGTTTTGCCAGGGCTATGACTGCCACAAAATTACGGCCGTTATCACTGACTACCTTGCCTGGCTCAAGATGTAGACTACCCAGCCGTGACTCAGTTTCTCGCTGCTAGTAGTCGGCCAGTACCTCCGCGGTGTGTCTGTTATCGCCCAAAGACATCATCTTTAAAACAGCTTGCTGACACTCACTGATTGTTTGAGTGCATGGACAATTTTTCACATGCAGGTGGTGGGCAGGGATGGCTTTTATAGAAAAGAAGTGCCGACTAGGTAGGTCATAGCGTGGGACAGCGTAGGCCATGAGCTCTTGGAACGCTGCGCTTTCAACCAAATGGAAGGGCATAAACTCTAATGAGATCAGTTTGGCAATATAGGAGTTCAAAGCCAGTGTACGCGGATGAGAGGATGAGTACTTTCTTGTCCTACTCAGAGTGTCTGCTAGGGTGAGCTGGACTGAAGAGCTGCATACGGGGGAACTAGCAGTGGACATGACTGACTGAGAGGGGGTTGGTGATGGTGATGGTGGTGGTGGTGGTGATGGCCTAGATTCAGTCTTTTGTTGGAAAAACATTGGGATTCCCTGACTGCTTTAGCCTTGCGACGACACCTCAACATTTCTTGCTGGTGGTGTGCTAACCGATGGTCTTACAGTGGGGGAAGCGATGTAGCATTGCTGGCTACCTTCAGTCGGAGCAGGTGCACATGTGCTACTTGAGGTTTTGTAGTCCGTCCACGCTTGCAAGTGCATGGTGTTTAAATGTCTAAGCATGCAACTGGTATTCAAATTTCGGAGATTTTTCCCTCGGCGAAAGGTCCTTCCGCACTTCTTACAGATAACCTTTGCCTCATCCATAGGATTTTGGTCAAAAAAGTGCCACACTGCACTCTTCCTACTATGGGATAAATTTTCAGGGCTTGCACGCTGTGCTAATTTGACCGTCTGGCCAAGCTGTCCTGCAACTCTTTTTGTTTTTTAACACATTTTTGGACTGCTATGGGCCTGCCAGATAACCACAGCTGCGATGTCGATGCCTGCTGCGGATACTCCTCCTCTTCTGAGCTATTGCCAGCGGCATCCTCTTCCCCCAATGGATGCCAATCCGGGTCAACAACTGAGTCATCCATCACCTCCTCTTCAATTTCATCTGCACCTTCATCTGTGTCACCGTGTAAGGTGGTATAGCATGCTGGTAGGGGCACCTGAGTTTCATCAGGGTAAGATTCTGGCTCAGTAGACTGCGAGGGCAATGTATTGCTCTGGGTGAATGTACCAGCAGAATCATATAGCAGTGGCTGTGCATCAGTGCACTCCATGCCATATTCATCTTGGACTGGGGAATTCAGGATTTGACTTGATAACCCAGGCATGGTATATGAAAAGAGCTCCAGGGAGTAATCTGAAGTGTGGCCTGCCCCATCCTTCACTGTTGGTGGGGGTGAAGGACACAAGGAAAAGTGTTGTTCCTGACCAGGAGCCTGCACTGACGACTCAGTGCTTGCATTTTTTTGAAACTTCAGAAGAGGAGGCGATAGAGCTGGAGGCTGTTTCGGCAATATTAGCAAAATCCTGTTCCTGATGCTCCGGCTTTGAAAGCGGTTTACCTACTCCCAGAAAAGGGATCCTTCCAGGCCTTCTGGAGCCAGACGATGACGCAGACTGAACACCTCCTGCCTTAGGTGCTATTGTGCTTTTGGCATTACCAGCAGATGCACCACAACCACCATCAGTACCAGCTGGCCTCCCCCGCCCACGTCCGCGGCCTCTTCGACCATACTTCCTCATGTTTGGGAAAATGTACCAAAAATACCAGCAGATATGTGGTACTGTATGAGGAGAGTACAGCTGTATACGGTGTAGGGAAAAATTTAAATCTCCGTATATATTTTCAGAGTCACACACAGACGCTCTCTCAGTATGGATTTCACCATAATGCAAAAAGCAGATATACGGTACTGTATTAGAAGCGGACAGCAGTATACGGTGTAGGAGAAAATTGTAAATCTCCGTATATATTTCAGGAGTCACACACAGATGCTCACTCAGTATAGATTTGACCATAATACAAAGAGCAGATATAAGGTATTGTATCAGAAGCGGACAGCTGTATACGGTGTAGGAGAAAATTTAAATCTCCGTATATATTTCTGGAGTCACACACAGACGCTCACTCAGTATGGATTTCACCGTAATACAAACAGCAGATATATGGTACTGTATCAGAAGCGGACTAGTGTATACGGTGTAGGGGAAAATTTCAATCTCCGTATATATTTCCAGAGTCACACACAGACGCTCACTCAGTATGGATTTGACTGTAATACAAAGAGCAGATATAAGGTACTGTATCAGAAGCGTACAGCTGTATACGGTGTAGGGGAAAATTTCAATCTCCGTATATATTTCCTGAGTCACACACAGACGCTCACTCAGTATGGATTTGACTGTAATTCAAAGAGCAGATATACGGTACTGTATCAGAAGCGTACAGCTGTATACGGTGTAGGGGAAAATTTCAATCCCTGTATATATTTCCAGAGTCACACACAGATGCTCATTCAGTATGGATTTGACCGTAATACAAAGAGCAGATATACGGTACTGTATCAGAAGCAGACAGCTGTATATGGTCAAAAACACAAAAAGCGGATTAAAAAAATCTAAAATTCAAGAAAGCACCACCAAAAACAGGCCCAAATGGTTCTGTACACTGTGGCCTCTGTTCACACTGGATGCATTATAGTTAGCACTGGGCAGCCCGCATTAGGCGTCATTAATAGGCTGTGAACCAGACGCTCTGCATTCCTAGTGTGAACATTGCCATATACAGATTGTACTTTTGTGCACTGGTGTATCACACGGCCAATCCCTGATTGAAGGCTGTTTAATTTGGTATTAATGCACCTGTGTAGTCGCCATTTTACTTGGGTCCGCTGCACTCTGTCAGTGCATCAGTATTGAGGCCTTTTCAGACAGGTAAGCATCTCTGCCTGTTTTTGGTTGTGTTTTCTTGAATTTTGGATTTTTTTAATCCGCTTCTTGTGTTTTTGATCTTTGAGTAGGAGATGTTAGAGTAGGACTGGCAAGTGTAAGGATCCGTGACGTGGGTTGCCAGCTTACATATTTTGGCCAGAATATCAACCAATACCTTACATATATTTATATGTCTTTTTGCACATTATACTTTTGCAGAGTGCATTTGGGCCCAAATGGTTCTGTACACTGTGGCCTCTGTTCACACTGGTTGCATTATAGTTAGCACTGGGCAGCCAGCATTAGGCATCATTAATAGGCTGTGAACCAGACGCTCTGCATTCCTAGTGTAAACATTGCCATATACAGATTGTACTTTTGTGCACTGGTGTACCACACAGCCAATCCCTGATTGAAGGCTGGCTGCTTAATTTGGTATTAATACACCTGTGTAGTCGCCATTTTACTTGAGTCCGCTGCACTCTGTCAGTGCATCAGTATTGAGGCCTTTTCAGACAGGTAAGCATCTCCAGCTGTATATGGTGTAGGGGAAAATTTCAATCTCTGTATATATTTCTGGAGTCAGACACAGACGCTCACTCAATATGGATTTGACCGTAATACAAAAAGCAGAAAAATGGTACTGTATCAGAAGCGTACAACTGTATATGGTGTAGGGGAAAATTTAAATCTCCGTATATATTTCCGGAGTCACACACAGACGCTCACTCAGTATGGATTTGATCGTAATACAAAGAGCAGAAATACGGTACTGTATCAGAAGCGGACTAGTGTATACGGTGTAGGGGAAAATTTAAATCTCCGTATATATTTCTGGAGTCACACACAGACGCTCACTCAGTATGGATTTGACCTGTTATGTTTCGGTAGCTGAGGAGAAAACTGCAAAAAATAGCCAAAGTAGCAATACACCAGAGAGGCTGGAAACTATTGGATTGCAATAACCTAAACTAATCGCCACACTAGAAGTAGCCGTGGAGCGTACCTACGGTAATCCTAGATGCCTCGTCACAGCCGGAGAGATAGCTACACCTAAAGGCAGAAAGATGAATGCTATCTGCCCCGGAGCAGAATCCCCAAAGAAATAGGAAGCCCCCGAACATGTAATGGTGGTTAGACAAGAATAAAACTCGGACACAGACAGAAAATAGAATGAGCAAACGCTGGGGCCCAAGCTGTCTAGATAGAAAAGTATAGGAAAGAATTCTGACTGCAACCCAAAAAAACCCTGACAAAAATACCAACACTTCTGATTAACAAAAAAACCTGAGATCACACGATTTCCACCACCTAAATCAAATCTCTGGTGTAACACACAGCAACACAGCAAATAAAAAGTGACAAAGGATCAAAGCAAAAATGCAAACACACAATGAGCACAATTGCAGCGCAAGACCCCAAAAGGGGACCAGGCTGCAGTCCACTGCAAGCAGCAAACCAGCAGTGAAAATCCAACAGAGGAAAAAAAAAGCAAAACACTTATCTGAATGAGAGCAGGAAAGCAAGATGTGCTCCAAGCAAGAGCAGGAGGAACAATTGATTACCGGCAAGGCTGATGGGAACTCAGGTCACTTATATCAGACCATTCAGAGCCAGCTGAAGGCCATTCAGTAATTAGTTCATTACCCTTAGCAACCACCGGAGGGAGCCCCAGCTCAGAAGTCGCCTCCAAGGTATTCACAATATTGACCGTAATACAAAGAGCAGATATACGGTACTGTATCAGAAGCGGACAGCTGTATACGGTGTAGGGGAAAATTTAAATCTCCGTATATATTTCCGGAGTCACACACAGACGCTCACTCAGTATGGATTTGACCATAATACAAAGAGCAGATATACGGTACTGTATCAGAAGCGGACAGCTATATATGGTGTAGGGGAAAATTTAAATCTCCGTATATATTTCCGGAGTCACACACAGATATTCGGCATATATTTGTCCGTGATACCAGCCGGTACACGGTAGTGTGTGAGGAGCGTACAGCTCTATACGGTGTGGGATAAAATGAACGCTCGGTAACTGTGCAGAAAAAAAGAATAAAAGTATTAGTGCTGTGTAAAAAGCAGTTTGCACAGCAGTGTACACACAGCAATTCAGCTATCAGGCAGCCTAATAACCAGCGCTGCTGCACACAAGAAAATCCTCCCCTGTCACTGCACACTAACTGTACAGCACAATTGCTATCAGCACAAGCACATAAGAACTTCTCTTTCCAGCCCTAACTCTCTCCCTACTGATAAACAGCATCAGCAACCTCTCCCTACTGTTCGGCAGAAGTAAAATGGAGGTCGGCGCTCAGGGCCTTTATAGACACTATGACGCCACCCAAAGCAAGCCAATCACTGCAATGCCCTTCTCTAAGATGGTGGTGGACGGTGCACATGTCATCTCGTTGCCCACAGTGTGCATCCTTGCTCATTGGCTGAAAAAGGCGCCTGAAAGCATTCTGGGAACACCGACTTTGGCGCTCGTTTTGCCGACTGCATGGCCGACTTCACGCTATGGTCGGGTTTCGGTCAGCGAAATCCGACTTTGGCAATAGTCGGCGACTTATGAATCTGACCGACCTGTTTCGCTCAACTCTAATAATTAGCTATATGTGATTACTTCTATTCTTATAGCAACATGCCTTGGTTCACATTGATGTCACTTTAGCCACTGCAAGCAGAAATCATCTTGTCCTGAGAGGGCTAATTGTCATTTGGCCTCTTGGTTATTTGTTCCTACTATCATCAAATAACCTTTTTATTCTGATTTGAATTTTTTTTAATGATCTATTAAAGGTTATGTTTAAATTCTCGTCTTTGCTATAAACTACAAAATAAATCTTGCAAAATCTGATTTTCTGGATTTGTTTTCTCATTTTGACTCTTATAGTTGTGATCTACCTATGATGTAAATTACAGGCTTCTCTCATCTTTTTAAGTGGGAGAACTTGCAAAATTGGTGTCTGACTAAATACTTTTTTCCCCACTGTATATATGCTAATACCATCACGTATGCAAAGATAAACTGAGCCAATTTTATTGCTACAATGTATGTCTAGGAAATGCCAATATAATAGAGAGACGATGATGAAATAAACAGAGATCTGCTTTGATATTTTGTGCGTCAGCGTGGTTCTTTCCAATGTATGTACAGTGGGTACGGAAAGTATTCAGGCCCCTTTAAGTTTTTCACTCTTTGTTTCATTGCAGCCATTTGGTAAATTTGAAAAAGTTCAATTTTTTTTCTCATTAATGTACATTCTGCACCCCATCTTGACTGAAAAAAACAGAAATGTAGAAAGTTTTGCAACTTTATTAAAAAAGAAAAACTGAAATATCAATATCACATGGTCATAAGTATTCAGACCCTTTGCTCAGTATTGAGTAGAAGCACCCTTTTGAGCTAGTACAGCCATGAGTCTTGGGAATGATGCAACAAGTTTTTCACACCTGGATTTGGGGATCCTCTGCCATTTTTCCTTGCAGATCCTCTCCAGTTCTGTCAGGTTGGATGGTGAACGTTAATGGACAGTCATTTTCAGGTCTCTCCAGAGATGCTCAATTGGGTTTAAGTCAGGGCTCTGGTTGGGCCAGTCAAGAATGGTCACAGAGTTGTTCTGAAGCCACTCCTTCGTTATTTTAGCTGTGTGCTTAGGGTCATTGTCTTGTTGGAAGGTGAACCTTTAGCCAAGTCTGAGGTCCAGAGCACTCTGGAAGAAGTTTTCAACCAGGATATCTCTGTACTTGGCCACATTCATGTTTCCTTCAATTGCAACCAGGAGTCCAGTCACTGTAGCTGAAAAACACCCCCATAGTATGATGCTGCCACCACCATGTTTCACTGTTGGGATTGTATTGGGCAGATGATGAGCAGTGCCTCGTTTTCTCCACACATACCACTTAGAATTATCACTAGTGATGAGCGAGCATACTCGGTAATGCATTTCTGGGATTGATCGGTGGGAGTTCGGGTCCACACCCTGCATTCTTGGCACTCTTTAGAGCGCCAATCAACATGCAGGGATTGTGTGCCACACACTGTAATGTGTAATGTGTAATGTGTAATGGCACAGCCATGTTGTGGCATTACAGTGAGTGGCTGGCCGAAGAGGGTCATCAAGTCTATATCAGACCTGGCGCCGCCCTGCTCATCATATTCAGCTCCGGAATCAGCTAGTGTAGGGAGAGTTGCTGCCGAGATAGGGTCAGATTTGGGGGTTTCAAAGATAGTGTGGGTACACCATAATTGAATACACAAATCCAGCTAAATCAGCAGTCCTTCTAAGGACTAATTATAATGTATATAGTTTGCAGTGCTAGGTAGGCAGGGAGTGTATGTGGGTATATAGAAATCAGTACCAGGCAGGCATTGTATGTGGCATACTTCACTCAATACATTAAGAGGGTCCATTCTATTACTGTCTGCTGCTGCTGACTATTGCGTAATTGACTGTATATACATATCCCCAGGTATCATTGGCCAGGAACAATTTTTTTTGCATCTTAATCCTGATTATTTAATTCAACAGCAATCCAGAGCACACTTTTTTTCTCCATTTGCTTGTTGGGACTGCAGAATACAGCCAGATTGTTTTCATAGTACAGTGTGAAGATCCAGCTATTTTTAACGGGTTTGCCCGTCCCATCGGCATCTGAGTGCGCATAAAATTCTGTCATTTTTATGGTACTGTGGCATTTGAGGCCTCCATTCAACTGTTTTCCTGTGTCTTAGCCTAGTTATTGACAATATTTTCCTGTAAAAAATTAAACATACAGGCCACATATTTTACAGTGTAGCATCTCCGTCACACGCCTCATGTATCTGTGGGCTACAAATTGTGGCATTTGAGGCCTCCATTCAACTGTTTTTGCTTAGTGATACTCCAATTATTAACACTATTTTGCTGTAAAAAAAAATACAGGCCACCTATTTTACAGTGTAGTATCTCCATCACACGCCTCATCTATCTGTGGGCTACAAATTGTGGCATTTGAGGCCTCCATTCAACTGTTTTCCTGTGTCTTAGCCTAGTTATTGACACCAGTTTGCTGAAAAAAAAATTGTTACCTACAGGACAGATATTTTAAACTGTGGTTTTCCCGCACACGGATCACATATAAGTTCGCTCCAAAGGCAGAGGCCGTGGGCAAGCTGAAATTTGGCAACAACAAACACCCACATCTTCTCACTCGACCTTCCTGTCCCAATTACTAGGGGACCGCAGCAGTACACCATTATTGAACCCAGAGCAGTATCAAAAGGTTGTTGGTTGGATAGCGGAAAATGCTTCCTGTAACTTTGCCACCCACACCACCACCCTGTCTTCCACACTGTCAAGTCTGAGTAGCCGTGAGTCTGGACCGCATATTCCTCACCTTGATCCTCCTTTCTCCCACCATACCGAGTGCCTGGAGACAACTGATCCCACATTTGGACACTCCAAAGAGCTGTTGTCATGGGTGCATCGCCACGAAGATCGTCGCGATTGCACATTCTGACTTCTCACAGCTGAGCTTCTGTTTCTTTGTTTTTTGGTAATGTGAGAGTTAATTTTTCCTAGCTCTTTGCTAAGGCTAGGTGCAGCCTCGCCCGGCTGCTTTTGATTATGTTCTAATTAGTTTCCTTTATATTTCTGCCAGTCTGGGTGTTAGACGCCGGTGAAAGCATTCATGTAGTTCAGCAGACTGGAGCGGTTCTGAGAACATTTAAGCTAAGAGTTCATTAGTTGTTTTTACTCTTATAGCTTATAGTTAATCTCTGAGACCTTAGGTGTTCCTACTGTGTGTGAGTGTTGTATGTAAGACTTTATTTACTTTATTCCTTCTCTTTCTTGTTTGTCTTTCTGTTCATTATCCGTTACCTGTTCATTCCCTTTGGTGGTATTCAGGGTCCTTCTTAGGACTAGAATACAGTTGGCAGGGATTGATAGGAGACAGGGTTTACGCTGGTGGCCTGGACCTCTGTACCTTTAACAGTACCTCCAGGTAGAGGGATTAGTTAGGACCCCAGTTCAGGGTCAGCTTAGACCCCGGTCACCCTCTAGCCGGAGACAGTGTATAACGGATTCCGTATGGACCCACTGGACATTGTCAGGTAATTCTATGTTATCATATATCTATGCGCATGTTATATAGTATGTTGCCCTTTTGATATAGATTACTGACATCACATATATATATATCTGCTATACAGCGTGACATTTTCACCGGCCCAAACTAAAGATTCTCCCCAGCTGTCATGGATCCAGTAGCCCAGCTGGCCCGACAGTTGCAGGGGTTGTCCATGGAATTTGCAGACATTAAGTCCAAGGTTTTGTCCCTCCCAGAGCAAACCAGATCTGAACCTAAGGTTGCTCTCCCGGACAGGTTCACTGGTGGGCGGGACAAATTTTTTACTTTCCGGGAGGCATGTAAATTGTACTTTCGGCTGCGGCCTCGGTCATCTGGGAGTGAAGAGCAGAGGGTGGGAATTGTTATCTCGCTCTTACAAGGGGACCCTCAATCTTGGGCGTTCTCTATTCCTCCAGGTTCCCCAGATCTCCAGTCAGTGGATCGATTTTTTACTGCCCTGGGTCTGGTATATGATGATCCGGATCGAGTTTCCCTTGCTGAAACAAAGTTACGTAAAATACGGCAAGGAAATCGTCCAGCGGAGGAATATTCTTCTGAGTTCCGTAGATGGGCAACAGATACTCAGTGGAATGACCCAGCTCTTAGGAGCCAGTTTTGTCAAGGGTTGTCTGACAAATTAAAAGATGTGTTGGCTCAGTATGATTCTCCTCCATCACTGGAGGCTGCTATGGCCCTCGCTATTCGCATTGATAGACGACTTCGGGGAAGACGCGAGGTAACTCCGCCCCCCATGATGACTCCACCTACTACTAAAGTCCCTTATACTGAGGTTCCCCTGGTCTGTTCTGAGGAACCCATGCAGTTGGGAGGGACATCATTTTGTAGGAGGGAATCGGCGGTGCGCCGCAAGACTAGAAGGTGTTTCTTTTGCGGGAGAGAGGGACATTTTGTTGGGGGTTGTCCATCCCGGACCTCTTTGACCCAAGGAGTTAACCTGGGAGTCTGTATTTCGTCCCCAAATCCCTCTCAGTTTATCGTGCCTGCGGAGGTGGTGATTGGTACTAGAACTGAGAGGATTTCTGTTTTTCTTGATAGTGGGTCCGGGGCTAATCTTGTGGACGCTCGGTTTGCCCAGGTGCATGGTATGCAACTGAGTGTATTGGCCAAACCGGTCCCTATACTCTCTATTGATTCTAGACCTCTTGGTCAAGGTAGCTTGGTTCAAGCTGTTCATAACATAGATCTTCGAGTAGGGGCAATACATAAAGAGCAATTGTCTTGTTATGTGTTGGAGGGTCTACCTACTCCTATTGTGTTGGGACTTCCTTGGTTGGCTAAACATAACCCAGTGATTGATTGGCAATCCAGAAAGATTAGCCAGTGGGGTGAATTTTGCAAGAATAACTGCATGAGCACGGTCATCGGTGCGGTTGTACCTAGGACTTTGCCTCCTTTTCTGGAGGACTTTGGGGAGATGTTCTCAGAGGAGGGGTGTAAAGAGTTACCTCCTCATCGCGCATATGACTGCTCAATAAAGTTGCTTCCTGATGCCTTATCTCGTACTTTCCCAGGGACCGGGAGGATGGATGATCCGGTTCCTATTCCTCAGGAGGGAGTTGTGGTGTCAGCTGTATGCTCTGAGCTTGAGGGGGAGGTATTGGGGGCTCAGGGGGACGCCCCTGTGGGACTTCCAGAGAGACTGATAGTTCCAGATCGGTTAAGACTGAAGGTTACGGAGAACCGTTACAAACGGATGGCTGATAGGGGAGAGTTTCTGGTCGAGATCTGAAGGTGAATGATCTGGTGTGGTTGTCTACCAGGAATATTAAACTTAAAATTCCCTCCTGGAGGTTGGGTCCCAGATTCATCGGGCCGTACAGGATCAGTTCCATAATTAATCCTGTGGCATTTCGTCTGGACCTCCCTCCTACGTTTAAAATTCATAATGTGTTTCACAAGTCATTACTTAAAAAGTATGTGGCACCAGTCATACCGTCACCTCTACCTCCTCCTTCAGTGGTGGTCAATGATAACGTGGACGGACCTTTCACACAACTCACCCGGACAGACCTGGTCATGAGGGTCCGGAGGCCCCTCGTAGAAGGGGGGGTACTGTCATGGGTGCATCGCCACGAAGATCGTCGCGATTGCACATTCTGACTTCTCACAGCTGAGCTTCTGTTTCTTTGTTTTTTGGTAATGTGAGAGTTAATTTTTCCTAGCTCTTTGCTAAGGCTAGGTGCAGCCTCGCCCGGCTGCTTTTGATTATGTTCTAATTAGTTTCCTTTATATTTCTGCCAGTCTGGGTGTTAGACGCCGGTGAAAGCATTCATGTAGTTCAGCAGACTGGAGCGGTTCTGAGAACATTTAAGCTAAGAGTTCATTAGTTGTTTTTACTCTTATAGCTTATAGTTAATCTCTGAGACCTTAGGTGTTCCTACTGTGTGTGAGTGTTGTATGTAAGACTTTATTTACTTTATTCCTTCTCTTTCTTGTTTGTCTTTCTGTTCATTATCCGTTACCTGTTCATTCCCTTTGGTGGTATTCAGGGTCCTTCTTAGGACTAGAATACAGTTGGCAGGGATTGATAGGAGACAGGGTTTACGCTGGTGGCCTGGACCTCTGTACCTTTAACAGTACCTCCAGGTAGAGGGATTAGTTAGGACCCCAGTTCAGGGTCAGCTTAGACCCCGGTCACCCTCTAGCCGGAGACAGTGTATAACGGATTCCGTATGGACCCACTGGACATTGTCAGGTAATTCTATGTTATCATATATCTATGCGCATGTTATATAGTATGTTGCCCTTTTGATATAGATTACTGACATCACATATATATATATCTGCTATACAGCGTGACAGCTGTTCACTTTTCCATTTATAGATTTGGGCCTCTTGCCCGGTCCACTTGAAGTGGGGCAAGATGAGATTGCATGTAGCGATGCCCAAATTTTGAGCAGCCGCGGTCACACGAAGGCGACGGTGGGAACGTGTCACAACAGGTGGACGATGATGAGACACAAATGCCAGAAAATCAGGAGGAGGACCAGAGTGCAGAAGTGGAAGACGTGGTGGATGATATAGTAACTGACCCAACCTGGCAGGAGGACATGTAGAGCGAGGACAGAAGCACACAGGGGAAGGGAGGCATACCACCCCAACAGGCAGGAAGAAGCAGTGTGTTGGCCACAGACAAAAGGTGGGTAACCATTCCTCATAACACCAACATGCCGGAAGTTGGCAGAACAACTCTTAGGTCTTCCCGAGTCTGGTTGTTTTTTAAAAACTCTGCCGATAACCCCAAACAGGTCATTTGTACCACCTGCCATGGCCGCAGCAGCAAGTGTATCAAAACTACAAGCCTGACCACCACCAGAATGATTAGGTACATGGCAGCAAAGCACCCGACTTGTGGGCCGAACCCCAGGCTGCAGGAACAGTGTTTGCAGGTGACACCACTGCTTGTTCCACTGTTGTGTGTGCAAGCCAATCCCCTGTCCATGGTTCATGTGAAGATGCCCTCTGCCCTGCACCTGACGTTGCCCACACTCAACTAGCACCATCATCAAGCACGTCCACGTCCTTGTCCAAGCGCAGCCTTCAGTTGTACATACCCCAGTCATTGGAACGCAAGCAGAAATATGCAGCCAACACCCCACAGGCCACAGTACTAAATTCACACATTTCTCGTCTGCTTGCGCTCAAAATGTTGCCTTTTAGGCTCATGGAGATGGAAGCTTTCCGCAACCTGATGGCGGCAGCCATCCCAAGGTACTCGGTCCCCAGCCTCCACTATTTCTCCTGATGTGCCGTCCTGGTATTACACAAGCACGTGTCCCACAATATTACCAGTACCCTCAACAATGCTGTTACTGGGAAAGTCCACCTAACCATGGACACGTGGACAAGTGCTTGTGGGCAAGGACAGTACAACTCACTGACGGCACATTGGGTTACCATTGTGGAAGCCAGGACCCAGTCGGACCTTGGGATGGAACATGTTCTCCCGACGCCGAGGATTGTGGGCCTGCGTCAATCAGGGTTGCCCCCACAGTCTACAGCTCCTGCACCTCCTCCTCCTCTTCAGCCTCCATCTCCCAAATGACCACATCAGTCACAAGCTGGAAGCACTGCAGCACTGCCTCAGCCAAGCTGCAACAGGGTGTGCTGAAGCTAATATGCTTAGGTAACAAACCGCACAATGCTGAAGAATTGTGGACAGCTCTGAAAGAGCCGGCAGATCTGTGGCTGACATCTTGAACCTACAGCCAGGCATGGTCATGTGTCAAAATGTGTTATGTTACGGTAGCTGAGGAGTGCAGGTAAAAAAGGAAATACACCAGAGCAGTTGGAAACTATGAGATTGCAGTACCCTGACTAACCACCACAACTAGAGGCAGCCGTGGAGCATTCCTACGATGGTCCTAGACGCCTCGTCACAGCCTGAGAAACTAACTACACCTAAAGATAGAAATAGGAAAGCTATCTGCCCCGGAGCAGAACCCCAAAGATAATAGAAAGCCCCCAAACATGTAATGGCGGTTAGACAAGAGGAAATACTGACACAGAAAGAAAATAGTATGAGCAAACGCTGGGGCCCAAACTATCTAAATAGAAAAGGACAGGAAGGGTACTTACTGCAATCCCAGAAAACCCTGAAAAACACCAACTCTACTAATTTCAAAATCACCTGAGATCACACGACCTCTACCACCTAAATTAGTTCTCTGGTGTAACAAAAACAGCAGCCACTGAAAAAACTGCAAAAAGCAAAAGTACAAAACACAGTGGCTGGACTAAACTGAGAGGGCAAAAGCCCCCGGAGGGGACCCAGAAGGCCCCCACAGAAGTGCAGGACAAAATGCAAAAATATAGCAAAAACACAAAATAAGAAATTGTCTTATCTGATAGCAGGAGATACAGACACGACACAGCAGGCTACAAGGGAAACTGGAAAGAAGGATTCAGACCAGTACAATTGATCACCGGCAACCCTGATGGGAAAATGATTCCCTTAAATAAGACCAATCAGTAACACCTGATTCCCAATCCTCACTAGTACCGCTTGTAACCACCAGAGGGAGCCTCTGCTCAGAACTCATCTCAAACCCATTCACAACAGTACCCCCCCCTTGAGGAGGGGTCACCGAACCCTCATTTGAGCAACCAGGTCGGTCAGGATGAGTTCTATGATACGCACGGATAAGTCTCCTAGCATGGATGTCCGAAGCAAACACCCAAGAATTATCTTCCTGACCATAACCTCTCCATTTAACCAAATACTGGAGTCTTCGTCTAGAAAAACGAGAATCCAATATTTTCTCAACCACATACTCCAGATTGCCCTCAACCAAAACAGGGTCAGGAGGCACAGCAGCAGGAACCACTGGCTCAACAAACCTCTTCAACAAGGACTTGTGGAACACGTTATGGATCTTAAATGTCCCTGGAAGAAGCAAACGAAAAGAAACAGGATTAATAATCTCCATGATCTTATAAGGTCCAATGAACCTAGGCTTAAATTTAGGAGATGCTACTCTCATAGGAATATTCTTTGAGGACAACCAGACCAAGTCCCCCACTTTAAACCGAGGACCATCAGTCCTATGCCGGTTAGCAAACCGCTGGGCCTTCTCCTGAGAGAGGGACAACCTCTCCACTACCTGGTCCCAAATCTGCTGCATACGCTCAACAACAGAGTCAACACCTGGACAGACAGAAGCCTCCGTCTGTCCTGAAGAAAATCGAGGGTGAAACCCAGAATTACAGAAAAACGGAGACATCAAAGTGGCAGAGCTAGCCCTATTATTAAGAGCAAACTCAGCCAAAGGCAAAAAAGAGACCCAGTCATCCTGATCAGCAGACACAAAGCATCTTAGATAAGTCTCCAATGTCTGGTTTGTTCTCTCAGTTTGACCATTGGTCTGAGGATGAAATGCCGAGGAGAAAGACAATTGAACACCCAGTTTAGAACAAAAAGTCCTCCAAAATCTGGAAACAAACTGGACTCCTCTGTCAGACACAATGTTCTCAGGAATGCCGTGTAAACGAACCACGTGCTGAAGGAACAACGGCACCAATTCAGAGGAGGAAGGCAACTTAGGTAATGGCACAAGATGTATCATTTTGGAAAACCTATCACAAATTACCCAGATGGTGGTCATTCTCTGAGAAACAGGAAGATCGGAAATGAAATCCATAGAGATATGGTCCATGGTCTCTTGGGCACAGGCAATGGCATCAACAAACCACTAGAGCGAGAGCAAGGCTTGGAGCGAGAGCAAGTCCCGCAGGACTGCACAAATTCCCTGACATCGCGAGACAAGGTAGGCCACCAAAAGGACCGACTAACCAAGTCTTTGGTACCAAAAATTCCGGGATGCCCAGCCAATGCGGAACAATGAATCTCAGACATCACACTCTTTTTCCATTGGTCCGGGACAAACAATTTTCCAACAGGGCAGCGCTCGGGCCTATCCTCCTGACACCCCTCCAGAGCAAGTCTCAAATTAGGCGAGATGGCGGAAAGAACTACACCCTCCTTCAAAATAACAGAGGGATCAGATAGCTCAGGAGAGTCCGCAAGGAAACTCCTCGAGAGGGCATCCGCCTTAACATTCTTAGTGCCAGGAAGAAAGGAAACCACAAAATTAAAACGTGTGAAAAACAAGGCCCACCTGGCCTGTCTAGGATTGAGTCGCTTGGCAGATTCCAGATAGACCAGATTCTTATGGTCCGTAAGGACCACCACCTGATGTTTGGCTCCCTCCAGCCAATGTCTCCACTCTTCAAAAGCCCACTTCATGGCCAATAACTCCCGATTACCCACGTCATAATTACGTTCAGTAGGAGAAAATTTTCGAGAGAAAAAGGCACAAGGGTTACTTTTAGAGGTCTCTGGATCTTTTTGGGACAAAACGGCACCTGCCCCAATTTCAGAGGCATCAACCTCCACCTGAAATGGCAGAGAAACATCAGGCTGCCGTAGAACAGGAGCAGAAGTGAATCTCTGCTTAAGTTCCTGAAACGCAGAGACTGCCTCAGGAGGCCAATTCACCACATCAGAACCCTTTCTGGTCAAATCAGTTAATGGTTTAACAATAACAGAGAAATTACCAATAAATTTACGATAAAAATTGGCAAAACCCAAAAATCTCTGAAGAGCCTTTAATGAAGTAGGTTGGACCCAATCACAGATGGCCTGAACCTTGACCGGGTCCATTTCAATAACAGATGGGGACAAAATGAATCCCAGAAATGAGATCTCTGTACGCCAAAAAGACACTTTGATCCCTTCACATACAGAGCATTCTCTCTCAAAATCTGGAATACAGTTCGAACATGTTTCACATGAGAGTCCCAGTCATTAGAAAAAATCAAGATATCATCCAAATAAACAATCAGAAACTTGTCCACAAAATCCCTGAAAATGTCATTCATGAAGGACTGGAAGACGGAAGGAGCATTAGTGAGCCCAAAGGGCATCACAAGGTACTCAAAATGCCCTTCAGGGGTGTTAAATGCCGTCTTCCATTCATCCCCGTGCTTAATGCGAATAAGGTTATACGCCCCCTGAGGTCAAGCTTGGTAAACCAAGTAGCGTTTTTCACCCTGGAAAACAGGTCAGAAATCAAGGGTAACGGGTATTGATATTTCACAGTAATATTGTTCAAGAGACGATAATCAATACACGGCCTTAATGAACCATCTTTTTTGGCCACAAAGAAAAAACCGGCACCTAAGGGTGAAGAGAATGGTCTGATATGACCCTTCTCCAATGATTCCTTGATATAAGACCGCATAGCGTCATGTTCAGGTACAGACAAGTTAAAAAGGCGACCCTTAGGGAATTTACTACCTGGCACTAATTCAATAGCGCAGTCATAGCTCCTATGGGGAGGTAAGGATGCAGATTTACTTTCGCTAAACACATCAGAAAAATCAAACAAAAAGTCAGGAACATCCTCAGCCTGGGGGGAGGCAGAAAAAACAGGAGTGTTGGTATTAACACATTGGCAGCCCCAACTGGTTACAGACACAGATTTCCAATCCAAAACAGGATTATGAGACTGTAACCAAGGGAAACCCAGCACGATAATGTCATGCAGATTATATAGAACCAAAAATTTGCAGCACTCCTGGTGATCAGGTTCAACCCTCATTATCACCTGAGTAGAAAACTGGGGTTTATTCTCAGCCAAAGGGGTAGAATCGATCCCCAGTAGGGGAATAGACTTCTGTAGGGGTATCAAGGGAAATCCACAACGTTTAGCAAAATCATAATCCATCAGGTTAATAGCTGCTCCAGAATCAACGAAAGCCTGAGCAGAAAATGAGGACAGAGAGCATATCAGAGTGACAGTTAATAAAAACTTAGTCTGAACACTACCCAAGACAACTGAGCGTGCAAAACGTCTTCCCCGCTTAGGGCAGACTGAAATAGCATGAGAGGCATCACCACAGTAGAAACATAACCCATTGCGCTTTCGAAACTCATGACGCTGTGCCCCAGACACCACTCCATCACACTGCATGGGCTCAGCAGCTGGCTCACAAGGCAACACCACTCCACGCATACTTCTCCGCTCACGCAAACGTCTGTCAATTTGAATCGCTAATGACATAGAATCATTGAGACCAGAGGGGACAGGGAATCCCACCATAACATCCTTTACATTATCCGACAGACCCTTCTGTGAGTACCATACAATTTTTATGGCCGGTGATACTGTTATGTTACGGTAGCTGAGGAGTGCAGGTAAAAAAGGAAATACACCAGAGCAGTTGGAAACTATGAGATTGCAGTACCCTGACTAACCACCACAACTAGAGGCAGCCGTGGAGCATTCCTACGATGGTCCTAGACGCCTCGTCACAGCCTGAGAAACTAACTACACCTAAAGATAGAAATAGGAAAGCTATCTGCCCGGAGCAGAACCCCAAAGATAATAGAAAGCCCCCAAACATGTAATGGCGGTTAGACAAGAGGAAATACTGACACAGAAAGAAAATAGTATGAGCAAACGCTGGGGCCCAAACTATCTAAATAGAAAAGGACAGGAAGGGTACTTACTGCAATCCCAGAAAACCCTGAAAAACACCAACTCTACTAATTTCAAAATCACCTGAGATCACACGACCTCTACCACCTAAATTAGTTCTCTGGTGTAACAAAAACAGCAGCCACTGAAAAAACTGCAAAAAGCAAAAGTACAAAACACAGTGGCTGGACTAAACTGAGAGGGCAAAAGCCCCCGGAGGGGACCCAGAAGGCCCCACAAGAAGTGCAGGACAAAATGCAAAAATATAGCAAAAACACAAAATAAGAAATTGTCTTATCTGATAGCAGGAGATACAGACACGACACAGCAGGCTACAAGGGAAACTGGAAAGAAGGATTCAGACCAGTACAATTGATCACCGGCAACCCTGATGGGAAAATGATTCCCTTAAATAAGACCAATCAGTAACACCTGATTCCCAATCCTCACTAGTACCGCTTGTAACCACCAGAGGGAGCCTCTGCTCAGAACTCATCTCAAACCCATTCACAACAAAAATGGCGGGAACCTGATTGCGGCTCTGAGTCAAGGCAGGCTCACACACGTACTATGCCTAGCCCATGTGCTTAACCTCGTTGTTCAACGGTTACTCAAAAGCTACCCGGAGCTGCCGGATCTGCTTGTGAAAGTGCGCTGCCTGTGTGCCCATTTTAGAAAGTCAGCTACAGCTTCCACCGCCCTTTCCGTGCTTCAGCAGTGTTTGCAGCTTCCGGCTCACTGACTGGTGTGTGATGTCCCTACGTGTTGGAACTATACACTGCATAAGTTGGAAAGGATTTGTGAGCAGAAGAGGACAGTTTTTGACTACCAGCTTCAAGAAATCTGTCGGTATTCAGTTCAGACTCCACACATAAGACCTCAGGAGTGGACATGGATATCAGACATATGTACCATCCTACAAAACTTTGAGGAGTCCACCAAGATGGTGAGCGGCGATGACGCCATAATTAGTGTCACATCCCGCTCCTCTTTATTCAGAAAAGCTCTCTGCTCACAATGAAAAAGGATGCATTGCAGGAGGAGCACGATGAGATGGTGCAAGGAACCATACAGGGTGATTACACACAGCCCAGCGTCATGTCATCCCAATGTGTATTGGTTGACAATGAGGAAGAGGAAGAGGAGGAAGAACAGGAGCTAGTTTCATGCGCTATAGACGGTACGACAAGCACAACTGTCATACCGTCTGTTCAGCATAGATGGCTGAGGACAAGAAGGAGGACAGCATGGTCAGTTGTCCTCTTGGTGAGGACACGGAAGTCTTGTCTGTTAGCAGTCTGCCATGCATGACTGACTTTATGTTGCGCTGCCTTTCCCGTGAACTGCCTTTCTATGCTACTGGGGGGCAGAGGGGCCGGTCGCCCCGGGCCCTGGGCTCTCAGGGGGCCCACCCAGAGCTACGCTACTGTCAGGGCCGGTGTTAGGGGCCCCATCCCATAAGGGGCCCCTACCTCCGGTCAATGATTAGCTTTTCTTTCCCCTGCATTTGTACTGCGCATGTATCTAAAGTAGCATGCAAGGTAGAAACGCGATTACAGGGAGTCAACAAAGAGAAGAAATGACAGGCTTCCAATCAGAGTGCAGGCAGTGAGTCATGTGACCGCTCTTCTGCAGTCTGTGGAGGAGAGGGGGAAGGGAGGTCACTCACCCAATCCTGGCTGAGCGTGCTCTTCAAAGCTGCCTGCTGCAGAGAAGTCATTGGCTCCTGCAGCAGCCGGGACGCAGCGGGGCCCTGCATCTGACTGTGAGCTCAGGTCACTGTCTGCACTTGTCTGCTACTTCCTGCGAGGAGCCTGACAACCAAGGAGGCTAGGAGCAGCACCCAGGACCAGAGGACACACTCCACACGGCATGAGGACTGTTGAGTATTTTGGCACGTGTCATTTACTATTTGATATGTCTAGTCTGTTGGTCAAGTATATACATACAGGTATATAAAGCAATAAAGGTTCTTAAACTTGTATGTCTTGCTTATGCTCCAAGCTGGACAGAGACTGAAAACTGACATGTGATTGATAAGTGTCTTGGCACATAATTTATTTCATGCATATACAATAGCACAAAGATATATAAGATCTGTAGGTGTCAATATACACATACTAGTTTTCTGAAAGTTTATTGCTTGACATGATAAAAATTAAAGACTGACAAGTGGATTGACAAGTATCTAGGGAAATGACATTATATGTAGGCACACCAAAGCATAAAAAAAATTATCTGATCTGTGTATAGGCATCTAAGTTCAAGAAACCATGTTGCTTTTCAGTTTTATAGTTTTTGCCTATCATGTCATCCCATCTGGTGGGTTATGTTATAAATACATCCACTAACTTGCCTACATTAATATGGAGATCCTCTTTGGCAATGGCCAACGCATTGATCATGGGGACAAGATGGCCACATGTTAGACCAGTAACTTAGGATCAATGATTGTATTGGCTGTGGTATGGACTCAAAGTGTAATAATATTTATCTTTTTACACATTTTTTCACAGTTGCCTTTGGTGGAGCTTTTGTTTGGACATTTTAAAAGTATCTTAATAAAGTTTGTATTTTAGGGGATGCTTATGTTAGAAGTTAGTCCTGTATCCTTGTAAAACTATATACTCTGTAATCTGAAGTATCTTAAATGGCCAATTTGGCAGGAAATGAGAAGCTGATAACAGATAGCACTAGTAAAGAGAAAGAAGGGCTGAGCCAGTTCCCCGGATGTAGGGGTTGTGTGGACAACAGTTGCTCACTATGGGCCTGATTCATCATCTCTCCTGCCTTGATTTACATGGCTGACGTCTCCTATGTCATCCACTGTCTGTCCAGCTCTCGCACCTGCACAGGAGGGAACAGGAGCTGCGCAGCGCAACAGACTGGATGACATAGGAGACGTCAGCCACGTCAGTAAAGGCAGGAGAATGGCAATTGTGGGGTCAGAGGAGGCTCTATATGTCCTCATTCCTCTATACGTCCTCAATCAATTTTATTATACTCACAGGCGGCGCAGTCTGGGCATCTCTAGTCTTGATCAGGCGCCTACCCTCTTCTTGTGATCGCTGTCCCGCTTCGTTTGGAAGATGTGTCCTACATCATGCATTCAGTGTCCTCTATTGCACTCCGTGCAGGCGCACTTATCTTTTCCCTACTGAAGTCAGAGCACAGTATTGTAGTGCGCATGCGCTGGCTTTACTTCCATGTCATCAGTGCCCTTTGGCCTTTCCCAGCACATACGCACTACAGTACTTAGCTCTGCTTTCAGCAGCCCAGAGGGAAGTGCACCTGCACAGGAGCACTATGGGTGACACTGTGTGCGATGACATAGGACGGGTCATCCAGATGATGCAGTAATGGAGGGTGGCGATCTTAAGTCAAGACCAGCTATGCCTTGGTGAGCGCAGTTGGTGAGTATAATGAGAGGTCATTTTTATGCCATGCAGAGGGGATTGGGGACAGATTTACAGCCTTCCATACAAAGGCTGCCTATGGGGATGCATTATGCTATAGAGGCTGCCTATGGGGGCTGAATTATACTATATAGTCTTCCTATGTGAAGTGCATTACACTATATAATCTGCCTATGGGGAGTGCATTATACTGTAGAGTCTGCCTATGGGGAGTGAATGATACTATATGAAGGCCTATGGGGAGTGCATTATACTATATTGAGGACTATCTGGTGTATTATGCTATATGGAGTCTATCTAGGGGGCCATCATACAGTGTGGAGATTACAGTGATGTGGCCATCATACAATGTTGGAGCCATTTAACAGTTTGGGGGATGTAAAAGGGGTAAGTATATATACAGTGACGGGGAATTATACTGTGTATAAGAGAGCATCATACTGTGTATAGGGGAGCTGTACAGGCGGGAGACTTGGGACATTATTAAATGTAAAGTGGGCACTTATTGTTATAGAGGAACACAGGTTACTGTGTCTGTTAAAGGGGCACACAGGGTAATATTACTTTTTAGGGTACAAAATATGGGCACTGATTTTTTAGGGCACTTGCACCCGGCATTACTATATTCTAGAGGGTTGCTTTAGAATTTAGAGGTCACACAGAACCACACAATAGGTGAAGTAATAGGGACACATACGGCTCAGCATTGGGGTATCAGCAGGATGAGGAGTTTGTGCAGCTAGGGAATAGTCCCATTGGTGACTGTGCTGAAAATGTGAGAAGTGAAATATGTCTTTGTTGTATTCTCTGCAGCCGAGTCCTGGCTGGAAGAAGTTGTCATGTTGGTCTGGGCCAGATGGAAAAGACGTGAAAAGTGAACAACTCCATCAGAAAGAACATCAGCAGTAAGTCATTATCTGTAACTGTGCTGTGATCTCTTACATGTTCTGTAGGACTGATATCTACCACTGACCATATGACGGTAATATCCACGTTCGTCTTTATATAGAGATTATTTTCAGTCACATCACGGTCATCTACTCAGGTTCTCCTCCACTATTAGGGTGCATCACCCAGCTGTAATCAAGGTTACCTGGTTAGGGGCCCACTGAGAAGTTTCGCCCCCCCCCCGGAGCCGAAACCCTAGCTACGCCTCTGCCGTGACCCTCGCATTCTGAAAATTTTGGGTGACACTCATTACTGGTTGGTGACACTTCTAGACCCACACTACAAGGAGAACTTTCAATCTCTTATTCCAGAGGCAGACAAGTGTACTAAAATGGTGCAGTACCAGAGGGCCCATGTTGCGGAATTATTAAAAAATTCCCATCTGAAAGCATTGGCAGCAGAGGTCACAGTTTTTTGGACAACCAAGGGTACAGGCAAGACAGACACAACTCCAATCCAGCAGAGGCAGGGGATCACTGGCAAAGTTCTGTGAGAGTTTTCTCAGACCCTCCCATTGCACTGGCCCTGAGGAGCGGGGTACTCTCACAAGGAGTGCAAAGTTTTGGAAGATGCTGAGGTAGTATCATGCTGACCGTACCAACGTCCTCCGTGATTCCTCTCTGCCTTTTAATTATTGGGTACAGAGACATTACAAGTATAGGAGACCCTCTCCTTTAAATTGGGAAATGATTTATAGGAGGACATCCTCCACGTCTCTTCAGACACCACCACTAGAACACCAGGGTGAACGTGTTCCATGATGCAACAGCCAAGTTAGTGTTTTCAAAGGTGTTTATGATGCCTGGAAAAAAAATGTTTACACAGTATGTTGATGTGTACTCCCCAGGGGAAGTGTTGTGTATGTCTTGGTTGAAAACATTGCTAAAGTTGAAAAATGCATCAAAAACGCTACGTGTGAACATAGCCCAAGTGGTGGAGAAACATTTTATTTTTTTTGTTACTTATTTTGCTTACATACAAATCATTACCCTGGAAAGGATGTCCCTTAACTATTCCCAGGAAACTAAATTTTGGTATAGTTTTTGTATGTTTTATTGTGCGGCAGGAAAAGTGGCGTAAGACTCTGACAACATTGTTCACAGCAGTGACCTGGGAGTCAGAAATGCTTCCCATGATGTTCCCATGTCATTTGAGCACTGTTCCCATAGATTTCTGACATTTTGGGACTCTAAAAAGACCTCCGGGGGAGTTGCGGCAAAAAAGCTTGGGTTTCCCTTAGACTTACATTGGGCTCAGTGCTCGGGTCGAGCACCCGAGCCATTCCAATTTGCTCGACCCGAGCAACGAGCACCTGAGCATTTTAGTGCTCGCTCATCACTAATTATCACCAAAAAGTTCTATCTTCGTCTCATCAGACCAGATAATCTTATTCTCATAGTCAGGGAGTCCTTCATGTGTTTTATAACAAGCTCTATGCAGGCTTTCATATGTCTTGCATAGGAGAGGCTTCTGTCGGGTCACTCTGTCATAAAGCCTGACTGGTGGAGGGCTGCAGTGATAGTTGACTTTGTGGAACTTTCTCCGATCTCCCTAATGCATCTGTGGAGCTCAGCCACAGTGATCTTGGGGTTCTTCTTTACCTCTCTCAACAAGGCTCTTCTCCCGCAATTGCTCTTTTTGGCTGGACGGACAGGTCTAGGAAGACTTCTGGTGGTCCCAAACTTCTTCCATTTAAGGATTATGGAGGCCACTGTGCTCTTAGGAACCTTGAGTACTGCAGAAATTCTTTTTTAACCTTGGCCAGATGTGTGCCTTGCCACAATTCTGTCTCTGAGCTCCTTGGCCAGTTCCTTTGACCTCATGATTCTCATTTGGTCTGACATGCACTGTAAGCTGTGAGATCTTAGACAGGTGTGTGCCTTTACAAATCAAGTCCTATCAGTTTAATTAAACATAGCTGGACTCCAATGAAGGAGTAGAACCATCTCAAGGAGGATCACAAGGAAATGGACAGCATGTGACTTAAATATGATTGTCTGAGCAAAGGGTCTAAATACTTATGACCATGTGACATTTCATTTTTTCTTTTTAATAAATTTGGAAAAATTTCTACATTTCTGTTTTTTCAGACAAAATGGGGTGCAGAGTGTACATTAATGAGAAAAAAAATTAACTTTTTTGAATTTACCAAATGGCTGCAATGAAACAAAGAGTGAAAAATTTAAAGGGTTCTGAATACTTTCCGTACCCACTGTACTTGGTCTCTGTAATTAAATTTGGGGCTGGTACATTGTCTCAGACAGTACCACACTATGTGGCGATTACACTATCTATGTATGTCTTTGCACATCTTTAACACCTAAACATCTGTAATTTCTATACTGCATTCTATTCCAGTACGTGTCACATGGATGGTGCACAAAGATGCCACATTGATGTCATACAGATGGTACACACGTACATACGTGTGGCCCACAGAAAGCCAAAAAAAAGGACATTCTCAAGCGTAATTTTATTTTACGTGGACATGTGAAGGGGGCCTTAATAGGTTAGGGTGGATTCTGCATTTGTCCCATTCATCTGGAATCTGCAGAAATCCATGTGCTTGCAGAAACAACCCTATTCAGATAAATAGAAGTGATTTTCAGTTGCAGAAATTCCTTTTAACTGAACCTGCCATGTGTGAATCCAATGTTAAAATGAATGTCTAATGTGTGAAGAAAAAAATCATTATTTCACAATACTGTTGCCATCTTTCACCCCAAACAAGCTTCCCATTCTTAGGTGTGTACATAAAAGTAAGTACATAATTGTAGATATTTTAATAATTATTGTATCAATTTTAGCAATGGCTGACATAATGAAAACAAATTAACTTTTTATAAGTGAAAGGAGGAATCTTGTTTGAGATGTAGAATTACTCTTCATTAAGCAGTCGTGATTTGTGGATTAAAACACTAACACATGATCTGAGGTATAAATATGAAGAGCCTGAGTATTATTCATACTTGCTTGACATTAATTACTCTATATAGTTGAGTTCTTGAAAACACAGCACAATTCTTATTTACACTGTTTGTAACACCTTCACTAAGATCTAAATGGATTATCCAGGACTTTAATGATTTTTGTCTATTGGGTTAAGAAATAACAGGCAAGTAGTTGCTGACTACTGTATTTTTCGGGCTACAGGACACAATTTTTTCCCCTAAACATGGGAAGAAAATGGGGGTGGTCTAATAGTTTTAATGCAGCTTACCGATGGGGGCAATGGAACGGGGTCACAGGAGGAAGGGTCCCTGCTGCAGGAAGCCGGTGGCTGCAGGAGTCGGGTGATGCCACGGGTCTGGGCTGGGAAGTGGAGTCTCTGTCCTGCGCATTGACTTCCAGTAGTGGGCTTCAGGGAAATGGCCATCGAAGGCGACGCATGTGCAGATTGAGATCTCGGACTATAAGACGGACCCTTATTTTCTGAAAATTTTTTTTCCCTATTTTCCACCCCTAAACTTGTGGTGCGTTTTATAGTCCACAAAATACGGTACTTGCCTGCTAAGCACATGGACGATCTCTGCCATCTCACTGTCACGCTGTCGCCTCGCGAGCTCCGGTATACTTACCGGGCCGTGGTGCCCCTGCCCGCTCCCGGAGCTGCTGTGCATCATCTGGCGTCCTGTCTTCGGGTTCGCAGTCGGTCCCTGGTTCACTTCGGGTGCGCGTGCACGCCTCTCAGCGAAGCACGCGCACCTCCTCTACTGTGTAACTCCACTGCTCCTTCCGTCCTCTCTATGATCCTGGAGGATTCTGACCCGGAAGTCCCGTGGCGCGCTCTACATATCAGGCAAGCCTCTTCCCTCGAGCCGTGCTTAATGATCAAATTTGCCTTGCTTGTGATTCAGGTCCCTCTGTGTTTTCTCTCTTAGTGCCTTCCTGCCTGTGTCTCAGCCGTGTCCTCCTGCCAGTGTCTCACCCCTGCCTGTGTCTCAGCCATGCCCTCCTGCCAGTGTCTCATCCCTGCCTGTGTTTCAGCGTTGCCCTCCTGCCAGTGTCTCATCCCTGCCTGTGTTTCAGCCGTTTCCTCCTGCCAGTGTCTCATCGCTGCCTGTGTTTTGTCCGTGCAGTCTTGTCCGTATTTTTGCAGTGCCCACAAGTCAGTGCCTCGGCCGTGCCCGCCTATTTGTTAATCCTTCCCGTCTCCCGCTTGTGTCTCCTACTGTCCGTCCCTGGGTACCAGCTGTCGCGGCGATAGTCTCCCTTGGGCCTGCCCCATACGCTCCCTGTATAGGGGGTGGTTCACCAGGTCAGCTCGCCCTGGGGAGGTTCATTGTCGCGGCCCAACGGGTTCACTTTAGGGGTTCTACACGTTCTCACACTCACCCAGTGATTCCCTCTCATCAAAAGAGTATCTCTTCCGGTCTGCTCTGTCTACATGGCATCACTGCTGACGCCATGCTGATTAACAGTCGGATCCCCTCAGTTGAATATCAGGGAGCCAGCTGTCAATCGGCAGAGACGCAGATCAACAAAAACGATGTTGCTTTGTTGACGTGATGTTAGCGGAAGCATGGGAATCACTACTAGGTGCAGTCTGTGATCGCTCTGAGCTGGACAGAACAGGCAGGTAGTTAGTTAAATAGAACCTGACTGCTGATATATGTGGTCCGAATCACAGGCAACAGGTAACAGACACTGCTAACACACAACCTGGTTGCATATTCGACCAGAGGGTGATTACACACCCATGATAGTCAGCATGAGAAAAGCAAAGAGCAAATACCTGCTCCAAACAAGCATATAAACCAGGAGAAAAAAGGAGCGTATAGGTTACCGAAAGTACAAAATCTTTTATTCAATAACAATGTGTATCTGTACATAAAAGTCATAAAGGACATATAACACAGGTGGCAGCAAAAATTACATCAAATGCATTGCAAATCATAGTATATAGGACCCCACATATATCCAGACCCGAGCCAAACCATACCCACAGTGAGATTAGTGGGCACAGAAAAAATTGTTTATGAGAATAATAGTTTTGTAAGACAAATTGCCCACACAACCAATATTAAGTAACATGGATGGCTCTTCCAAATGGAGGGAAGAGATGAAAAAGCAAGAAAAACAACGAGGGGAGCTACAGAAAAAATCAATAAGGTATATATGCCTAAATATTTAAGCACAATGCATGCCCAGTTAACACCTCTCCCTTTGCTGTGCGCAAATGTTTTAATAAAGTGCTAGTAGTGCCAATAAACAACAAAGGGAGCTACAAAAAAATTAGTTAGGAGATGCCTGAGTATATAGGCACAATGCATGCCAAGTAAATACCTCTCCCTTTGCTGTAAGCCAATGTTTTTAGAAAAGTGCTAGTAATACCAGTAAACATAGCCACCCCCCACTGGATATAATGAGGTCAGAGATCGTAAAACATGACATAGATGCAAAAGCAGATGAATTATCGCATAAATAGCCACATGGATCTTACCCAGGTATATGGGACAAGGTACCCCCAGCACAAGTGCAGCTGTCCGGTCCTGACGCACGTTTCGTGGGCTAAAACCCACTTTCTCAAGGGACGGTACATGGGAGTAGCAGACAAGGACCTTCTTAAGCTATAAGTCAGCAGTCACATGCTGCTGGAGAGCCAATCAGCGCAGTGCATCTTGGCGCATGTGCAGTGCGTCTCCCAGGTCCTGTGCCATGCAGCCACAGCGTCTGGTGTGACGCCCGGCGGCATGTCAGGAGTGGTTGACACACGAACACATGCGCACCACCGCTAGAATGGATTCAGTATACTGTGTCGTAAATACCGCATAGAATGTAAGAAAATAAATGAGTGGCGCATAGAAGAGAATAATATTGGAATCTGATAGCAACCAATAGTCATATAGCAGGTAAATACAATATCAGACTGAGAGTCAGTCAGAGGAATTCCAATAGGCATATCAGTGTCACAGATCTCTTCCATATTTCAATGGGATGTTCACAACATCAGGTATTTTTTGAAGAAGGTTCGTCCAGAACTGATCTTGATGAGTAGTGTCCATACATACATAATCATAATCACATAGACTAAAATAAAGACGAAAAAGCAACAAGATCAATAAAAATAAAAGCAAAATTAAAAACACGGACATGCTGCACAATGTGAGGGGGTATATAACCAGAACAAAGGAAACAAAGAGGAAAACTGTACCACTAAAGGAAATTATGATACTAAAGAAATGGGGCAAAGGACATAGATTCATTCAAACCTTTAGGTGTTAGAGTGTCTAATTTGGCAATCCACCTGGTTTCCATCTGAGCCAAAATCTTCTTATAATTTCCACCCCTAACACCCAAATGGAGAATATCAATGCCTCTAACATAAAAGTAGCCGCGTTGCCATCATGGTACTTCAGAAAATGGCGTGGGATGGTTTTTAAATCAGATTGATCTCTTGCCGACTTGGCCGCGCGAATGTCCCGCACATGCTCCCTGGTGGTGAGACCGACATAAATTTTAGAGCAGCCACATGTAGCATAGTAAATAACATGGGTGCTCCCACAGGAAATACGATGTCGAATGTTGTATTCTTTTTCACCACCAGAGGACCGAAAGGTGGAGCAGCGCAGGACATTCGCGCAGGCAACGCAATGACCACATGGAAAAGAGCCAGGAGTCGGTCCCCTTGACCGAAGCGGTTTTAAGATCTTGAGCTTGTGCTTCAAATCTCGCCTCGGATGAACAGATGCGCCTCACCCTTAGGAACTGCCCAACCGGGACAGCCCTAATAGTAGATGGATTGTGTGCTGATGTAGCATGAATAAGTGAATTGACAGAGGTAGGTTTCCTATATACATCAGTCTGGATGTGGTCACTGGGGTCAACATCCAGAGTAATGTTGCTTTTTCGTCTTTATTTTAGTCTATGTGATTATGATTATGTATGTATGGACACTACCCATCAAGATCAGTTCTGGACGAACCTTCTTCAAAAAAGACCTGATTCTGTGAACATCCCATTGAAATATGGAAGAGATCGGTGACGCTGATATGCCTATTGGAATTCCTCTGACTGACTCTCAGTCTGATATTGTATTTCCCTGCTATATGACTATTGGTTGCTATCAGATTCCAATATTATTCTCTTCTATGTCCCACTCATTTATTTTCTTACATCTATGCGGTATTTACGACACAGTATACTGAATCCATTCTAGCGGTGGTGCGCATGCATTCGTGTGTCACCCACTCCTGACATGCCGCCGGGCGTCACACCAGACGCTCTGGCTGCATGGCATGACGTTGGTATAGTCGAGCTGTTTATCGTACGGAACAAGGACCCCAAACTGAGCCCCTACCCCATTATCAGGATACTCCCCAATATCCTCCCCCAAATAACGAGAGACAGTAAATCTTTGGAAATATATATGGCCACAGCAGCCTTTTTTAAATACAAACAATGTTACCAATAATTAACATATACCAGTAGTGTAGGAGGGGTACCTTTCATCAAACTCAATCTGACAGGTCGTCACGCCCCTATCATTTAATCCGTCTCCTTGTGATTTGATCTGTTCTGGGAAATCTGGGCTGTTGATCTGGGAATTTCAATCAAAGTGATTCATGAATTTATTCGGCTCTATTATATTTTTATCCATCTCCTTGTGGATTTGATCAGTCTGTGGTGTGGGGGAAAGATGTATCAAGGCGAATCTTGATTTTATAAGGCTCTTTTTTGTGGGGGTCTTTTAAGTCCACCAGTAAATGTATGTAAAGGGATTTTCTAGCATGGGTGGCATTAAATCTGAGGGTGTGCTTCCAACCTGTAAAGTTATATCTTAGTAGTCTATGTACAGGCTAAAAGAGTTTATTCTACAGTATTATCCAGTATATAAGTTTTCCACATAGAGAATTAAAGATAGGATCCGTATCTTTTTAGCAGGAGTGCACCAGTGATATGTTGGACATTTTCCAGTAAAGTACAATTGGAGAAGCTCGATCTTAACATGCTATTTAATATGGTAATTCACTTGATAGAAATTTACGCATAGTATTAGCACTGTATTGTGTATAGCCCGGCATACTCAGCTTAGCCCTGACATGTCCGGGCATGCCCGGACAAGTGGGAATATTCCAACAGATGTAGTGCGGTGTTTATAAATTTTGATTTTCTCTCCCACAATAAAATTTCTCACAATTGTATCATTACGCGTTTTTCACAGAAAAACTTCGCCAATATCTTACTGAACGGCATGTTCCGAGCAAAAAAAATGTAAAAAGTACACGCAGTATGTGACCGCAGACAGTGCTATACGTGTCTTGGATTTGGCTGCCTTGATAATAATAAGTCCCACAATTCTTGTTCAGGAAAGTCACAAAGGCGATTTTGAACAGAATTCAACAAAAAACCGGGTAAAACTTTTTAGCATAACGGTGTTTTGACTCTCAGCTGCTATTTTAAGCAGTTACCATGCCGATATTGTAGCGAATCAAGGTGTATTAAATTGAATACTAACACGATTCCAGCAACTTGATGACAAATTCAGAGCAAATTCGTTTTTTCGGGACGTTATTTTACCGGCCTATTTTGGCACATTCCCACTCCTACGCAGCATTTTTTGACCAACATTCAACAAAAATCGGGTACAAACTTTTTAGACACAGCTGTGTTTTGACTCTCAGCTGATATTTTAAACGGTTACCATAGAATATTGTTGAGAATCAAGCTGTATTAAATTGATTACTAACACGACTCCAGCAACTTGATGACAATTCAGAGCAAATTCGTTATTTCGGGACGGGTCCCGGCCTATTTTGGCACATGCTCCACTTTTACTCTGATTCAAACGTGATATTTGTAAAGCTAGGTTTTTTATAGATTCCAGCAACTTGATGGCAAATTCAGAGCAAATTTGTTATTTTGGGACGTGTGTGGTCTATTTTGGTACATGCCCACTCTACGCAGCGATTTTTGACCACCATGCATCAAAAATCGGGTACAAACTTTTTAGCATAGCGGTGTTTCTGACTCTCAGCTGCTATTTTAATAGTACCATACGAATATTGTAGCGAATCAAGATGTATTAAATTGATTACTAACACGATTCCGGCAACTTGATGACAAATTCACAACAAAATTCGTTATTTTGGGAGAGACCTAGGCCTATTTTTTAACGTTGTACCCCCTCAGATATAAAGACAGGCAGGCTTTTTCAAGAAAAACTGTCACTGTGGGCTTTTCTCTAGCCTTCATCAATGAGCCGTAGGAACACGGAGCCTACAGCCAGCCCTATGTGTGTTTAATTTGGGGCAAACAGATCAATCGCTGGTGTTTGGAAATACCATATTTTTTATAGATGGTGTTCCGCAGAATCATTTTTAAACCATTTCCGCCACTAGCCCCCCCAAACACACTTATGGTGTACCCGCAACCCTGTAGCAGCGCTTTTAGCTAAAAAGGCATGATTTAACTACCCGCGGTGATGTTTTGACCTTATTTGCATCATTTCATTATGCACACGGACAGCCGTGGAAAAAAAAACCCTGAAATTCAAAAACTTGTGCTGGCCGTTAACAACGCATTCATCTAAAAATTGAGCGAGTTGTTTTACAAACCCTCCAGCTGTGAATGCAAGTTCTGGTATGGCGTAATACTGACCCACTTAAGCCTGGGAGTAGGTTCTTGTTCACAGGCCTTTTTTAAAGGCTATGCCCCCCCAAAAAAAAACGCATGTTGGGACGTTTTTTTCCCGGCCTATTTTGGCAATCCCCATCCTTTGCTCGATATTGAGCACCGTTCAACAAAAATAGGTACAAACTTTTAGATAGCTTGTTTTTGCTCTCATGCCAGCCAGAAAGGCCTTTTGGCACAGGCCCACACATGCAACGATTTTGACAAGCATTCAACAAAAAATTGGGTACAAATTTTTAACTACCTGTGTTTCGGACTCTCAGTCCATCCAGAAGCACCCTGGCCAGATCTAGCCCATAAATTTCACATCGGGTATGGGCCCAATAGCTTTGTTTTTCAGGTATTAAAAACTGAAATCCGCGGCCGAGGTAAATTTTGTGGCTTCTGGGGGATAAAATTTAGCGGTTTGAACCTTATAGACAACGGTTATCGTCACACACAAGCCACAACCCTGGGCTAACACATTTACCGGTAGTTTTTTAAAACCCCTCCTTAACAGTAAAGTAAAATCGTGGGATGATTGTGGGTATAAATGTATACCCTGAAAATTACCTTGGTAAAGAACAGTAAAAAGTGTGCGTACAACTTATCCTCAAATCCCACGCTATCACAAACTATTATACAGAGGGGCCCGCGAGAATTTTGTATGTGTGTATCAAGATGCCCTGCTTGCCGATTGTTTGCTGTGAATGCTTCCATTTCCGGGGATAAGTTGGTAAATGCGCTGGGAGCTCGTGTTCGGGGCCCCTTGGGGTAAGCGTGAGATTTTACTTATTTTTCAATTAACCAGAATTGCGGCAGACAGGTTTATTTCACAGAAGTTACT
>JARQOD010000005.1:377751868-377810060 GCA_033576555.1 Oophaga sylvatica
CCCTGAGACACAATACCATCAATTGGTTTCATTTACAAAAAAACAAAACAAAACGCTATGACACTTAAAATCAATTTGCATAATAATTTGGAACATGGTGTATATCACATAGGATACATTGAGTCTGCTGTACATACTGTACATCACATAGGATACACTGGGACTGTGCTGTATATATCACATAGGATACACTGAGGCTGCTGTTTATACATCACATGGGAGACACTGACGTATACACAGTGGGTTCGGAAAGTATTCAGACCCCTTTAAATTTTTCACTCTCTGTTTCATTGCATCCATTTGCTAAATTCAAAAAAGTTCCTTTTTTCTCATTAATGTACACTCTGCACCCCATCTTGACTGAAAAAAAAATAGAAATGTAGAAATTTTTGCCGTTTTATTTAAAAAGAAAAACTGAAATATCACATGGTCATAAGTATTCAGGCCCTTTGCTCAGACACTCATATTTAAGGCACATGCTGTCCATTTCCTTGTGATCCTCCTTGAGATGGTTCTACTCCTTCATTGGAGTCCAGCTGTGTTTAATTAAACTGATAGGACTTGATTTGTAAAGGCACACACCAGTCTATATAAGACCTCACAACTCACAGTGCATGTCAGACCAAATGAGAATCATGAGGTCAAAGGAACTGGCCAAGGAGCTCAGAGACAGAATTGTGGCAAGGCACAGATTTGGCCAAGGTTGCAAAATAATTTCTGCAGCTCTCAAGGTTCCTAAGAGCACAGTGGCCTCCATAATCCTTAAATGGAAGAAGTTTGGGACCACCAGAAGTCTTCCTAGACCTGGCCGTCCAGCCAAACTGAGCAATTGTGGGAGAAGAGCCTTGGGTGAAAAGGTAAAGAAAAACTGAAGATCACTGTGGCTGAGCTCCACAGATGCAGTAGGGAGAAGGTAGAAATTTCCACAAAGTCAACTATCACTGCAGCCCTCCACCAGTCAGGCCTTTATGGCAGAGTGGCCCAACGGAAGCCTCTCCTCAGTGCAAGACATATGTATGCCCGCATAGAGTTTGCTAAAAAACACATGAAGGACTCCCAGACTATGTGAAATAAGATTCTCTGGTCTGATGAGAAGAAGATAGAACCTTTTGGTGATAATTCTAAACAGTATATGTGGGGAAAACCAGGCACTGCTCATCACATGCCCAATACAATACCAACAGTGAAACATGGTGGTGGCAGTATCATGCTATGGGGGTGTTTTTCAGCTGCAGGGACAGGACGACTGGTTGAAATTGAAGGAAACCTGAATGCGGCCAAGTACAGAGATATCCTGGATGAAAACCTCTTCCAGAGTGCTCTGGATTATGATGAGCGAGCACTAAAATGCTGGGGTACTTGTTGTTCGGGCCGAGCAAATTGGAATGCTCGGGTACTCGACCCGAGCAACTTAAGTCTATGGGAAAACCGAGCATTTTTGCCGCGATCCCCCCCAGGGGTTCTTTTAGAGTCTAAAAATGTCTGTAATTGATGGGAACAGTGCTCAAATGACACGGGACATCAGAACATCATAGGGAATACCCCTGGAAGCATTTCTGACTCCTAGGTCACTGCTGTGACCAATGTTGTCAGAGTGACGCCACTTTTACAGGCGCACACTAAAACATACAAAAACAAAACCAAAATGGATTTTCCAGGGAAATATGTTAAGGAACATCCTTTCCATGTAATAATTTGTATGTAAGGCAAAAGAAACCCGCCCCCAAAAAAATGTACCTCCGCCACTTGGGCTATGTTCACACGTAGCATTTTTGATGCGTTTTTCAACTTTAGCATAGCTTTCAACCAATACAAATGCATTTACTGGGAAATGTCATTTTAACATTTAACAACTTTAGCTGGCCTTGTGGTGTGTGACACAACATCAGACACATCCTGTTTCATTTATGAAGGAAGGACTCTGAAAATCACAAAGCCTATTTTTATAGGGGAATCAGGCGGCATTAATCTTCTTAAAGAGCCATCAGCTGGCTATGCTTTGTTGTTCCCATTATTAATCAGTAGGTTTCCTATACTGTTATTGCCTATGCAGTGAGTGGCTGGCCTGCCAAAAATTAGGATGCACCCCCTTACCCATTTGACGAGACGTACAGGAGGGCCTCAAGAAAAAGTGTTCCAGTTATAAGAAAATGCGTTTTCCATAGTGTTAGCCTATGCATTGAATGCAATGCCTGCCCTGCACTAAAGTAACATGCACCCTAATAAGCCTTTGAACCCACGTACTGGATGGCCTCATTAAAACCAGGTTCACATTATTCATTTTGTACTCCCATACTGTTTGCCTATGCATTGAATGCAAGGCCTGCCCTGCACCAAAGTAACATGCACCACAATAACACTTGGAACAGATGTCCTGGATGGCCACATGAAATCAAAGTTCCCATTTGGTACTGCTATACTGTTAGCCTAGGCATTGAATGCAAGGCCTGCCCTGCACCAAAGTAACGCGCACCCAAATAAGCCTTTGAACACACGTACTGGATGGCCATATGAAAACGAAGTGTACATTTTTTGCATTTGGTACTGCCATACTGTTTGCTTATGCATTGAATGCAAGGTCTGCCCTGCACCAAAGTAACACGCACCCCAATAAGCCTTTGAACCCACATACTGGATGGCCACAAGAAAACCAAGTTCACATTATTCATTTGGTACTCCCATACTGTTTGCCTATGCATTGAATGCATGGCCTGCCCTGCACCAAAGTAACATGTACCTCAATAACACTTGAAACAGATGTCCTGGATGGCCACATGAAATCAAAGTTCCCATTTTATCCATTTGGTACTGCCATAATGTTTGCTTATGCATTGAATGCAAGGCCTGCTCTGTACCAAAGTAACATGCACCCAAATAAGCCTTTGAACCCATATACTGGTTGGCCACATGAAAACCAAGTTCACATTTTTTGCATTTGGTACTGCCATACTGTTTGCTTATGCATTGAATGCAAGGCCTGCCCTGCACCAAAGTAACACACACCCCAATAAGCCTTTGAACCCATTGTTCCTACTAATTTGGTACTCACATATTGTTTGGATATGCAGTCAATTGTTAATACTGAAAAACCTGCATTGGAGAATGTCAGTGTTGACGATGAAGACTCGGCAGTGGACAATATCAGTGTTGAGTCTGGAAAATCTGCAGTAGATAATTTCAGTGTTGTTGCTGAAGAACCTGCAGTGGACAATTGCAGTGTTGAGACTTAAGACCCAGCAGGGTAGCTGTTAGGGTTCGAGTTCCCGCTGCTGCACAAGGGGAGTCTCGAACCAGTCCCGCTGTGGTCCCCCATCCATCTCTGGCCGCAGTGGAGCCTGCTCAGCAAAGACGTCGGTCCCAGCGTCTCGCCCAGTTTAACACTGTGCAGAGGCTTGTTGCGGTCTTTCCTGGTTCCTCTATTAGGCCGGAGTCACACACAACCACAAAAAATCGGTCCGTTTTAGACGGTCGACAATCGGATCAAAATAAAAACATCACACATCCTTCTGGCATCCGATTTTCCTTCAAAGATGCGATTTAAGTCGCATGTGTGTGTACCTTGTAACATCCGATTTTCATCCGACTTGCGAGATTTTCTCGCAGGCTTGCAAAACTGACATATAATGGATCCAAAAGAATAGTATTTAAATGCCAAAAGAAAGAATAGATATATACACATAGAACACATATATATATATATATACATGTCATTGTGACATGTATATATATATATATTTATAATTCTTACACTTCTACATACTGTAATAGCCGCTAATTCAATTGCCGGCTTCAGTGAAATCACAGAAGCCGACATGAAATGATACATTGTTTCCACACATTTAACCATGTAATTTCATGTATTTTTATATATGTTTGAAACATACAATTACATGAGTATATGTGTGCTAAATTTCAGACATGTAGGGGTTAATTAAAGGTGTAAATTAGTTGAAAAAAAATGCGTGGGCTCCCGCTGTATTTTCTCCACCAGACAGACAAAGCAAAGCGAGTGGGGGCAGATAATAATAGCCTAGGGAGGGTACATTTTTTTTGTGCCCCCCCTGGCTACTAACATCTGCCCCCAGACACCCCAGAAAGGGCAAATCTATAATTAGATTCGCCCTTTCTGGCACTTTGCCCGTCTATTCCCATTGCCCTGTAGCGGTGGCGAATGGGTTAATCTCACCTTACTGTCACCTTAGTATTGAAAGGTGACCTTAAGGCAGGTTAATAATTGATAGCTGTCAATTAGACAACTATCAATTATTAATCCTATTGTATGAAAGAAAAATCAAACACACATAGTTTAATAAAAAATAAGTTTAATGAAATAATCACACAGTTTTTGACCATATTTTATTTTCCTGCTAAAACCATTTCCTGTAATAAAAATAAAATAAAAAAGCAAAATTATACTTACCAATCCGATGTACAGTCAGGTCCCACGGTGTAATCCATCAGAAAGGGTTAACAGGTTACAGGTCGCAGAGAGCTAATAATGCTGTCTCAGACCTGTATTCCCCTGAATGAATAAGTTCCTCTCCCAGCGAAAGTAGAGGAATAGATTCATGAATGGAGCTTAATTGATTTATTACAACTTTCACTTCAGTGACCTGACCTAAGGTGAAAGTGGACACAATCAATTAAGCTTCATTCATGAAACAGATCCTCTCCTGTCGCCAGGAGAGGAACTTATTCATTCAGGAGCTTTGAGCTGAGCACGCAGGATTACTTGCACTGCTTGGCTCAAAGCTAGTTAACCCTTTGTGAAGGATTACAGCGTGGGACGTGACAGATCGGCGGAATAGGTAAGAATAATGTTGTTTTATTTTTTTTTCTTTATTTTAGGAGATCAATGGCTTCGCACGGATTAAGTGTAAAATAAAATATGGTCAAAAAAATGTGTTTTTATTTCATTAAAATTATTTATTCTTAAAGTGTGTGTGTTTTTTTATTTACTTCAATAGGATTAATAATTGATAGTTGTCTAATTGACAGCTATCAATTATTAACCTGCCTTAAGGTCACCTTTCAATACTAAGGTGACAGTAAGGTGAGATTAACCCATTCGCCACCGCTACAGGGCAATGGGAATAGACGGGCAAAGTGCCAGAAAGGGCGAATCTAATTATAGATTTGCCCTTTCTGGGGTGTCTGGGGGCAGATGTTAGTAGCCAGGGGGGCACAAAAAAAATGTACCCTCCCTAGGCTATTATTATCTGCCCCACATCGCTTTGCTTTGTCTGTCTGGTGGAGAAAATCAGCGGGAGCCCACGCATTTTTTTTCAACGAAATTACACCTTTAATTAACCCCTACATGTCTGAAATTTTGCACAAATACACTCATGTAATTGTATGTTTCAAACATATATAAAAATACATGAAATTACATGGTTAAATGTGTGGAAACAATGTATCATTTCATGTCGGCTTCTGTGATTTCACAAAACCGGCAATTGAATTAGCGGCTATAACAGTATGTAGAAGTCTAGGAACTATAAATATATGTATATGTACATGTCACAATGACATGTATATATATATATATGTGTTCTATGTGTATATATCTATTCTTTCTAGTCTTTATTAAAGCTGTCAGTGTGATTTTACAGTATAGCCGGGGATGAATTGCCGGCTTTTCTAAAGGACACCGATGCGATTTCATCGCAAGTCACACAGTGTGGTCCGTTTGTAATCCGATTTTTCATCGCTCCCATAGACTTGCATTGGCGATTGTCGACCAACAATCGGTGACAATCGCAGCATGCTGCGATTGTACACGGACGTTTAAAACGGACCACAAAAAATCTGATACTGGGAGCTGCTCCATAGATTAACATAGGTCCGACTGCAATGCGATATTTCATCGCATTGCAGTCGTCCGATTTTGTCGCCAGTGTGACTCCGGCCTTATAACCAGTGCTGGAGCAGGCAGTTCGGGAACTAAGTCCCTGCTTTCTCCATCTGAGCATGTCCAGGGCAAGATCTCCCATTGGAGATCAGGGGTCACATGCTCGGTTACAGCAGCGACTCCCATTGGTCCGCCAGGAAGGTCCTGAAACTACATGTGTTCTGGAATGGTTTCGCATTGGTCCTTTTCTGGTAGGTCCTGCAGTTGCTACTATAAAAGGGTGGCATGGCTGGGCCGCCATGCGCTAGTATCAAATCCGTTACGTGCTTGCTCCAGTGTGATCATGTATGCATGTGGTTAGGTCTGGCTGAAATAAGCCCCTAGAATACCGGCACCTCCAGTGAGGAGATTGTATGCACGTGTTCAGGGCTCGGCTGAAAACGCCATTAGAATACCGGCTACTCCGGTGAGGAGATTATTGCTTGTGTTCTGACTGCATGATCACGGACTGCTATCCACACAGCAGTTAACTGTGTACCTGGATCCAGCGACTTTGTGACGCAACAGGGTTCGTTTTAAAACGCTAGTCAGCGCTCTAGTGTTTTACTTTGCGGCTCACTGAAGCTAAGTGAGTTCGCACTTATCGCCATATAGCGCTGTGGCATTCCCGCTAGCGGCTCTGTGGATTAACAGAGTTCGCACTAACTGCCACAGATCGCTACGGCGTTTATTTTAGCGACTCTGCGGGATAACAGAGTTCGCTACTCACGCCATCTTACTAGCAGCAGGCTCTGCCTGCACGGTGGACCCCGGGCTGCGAACGCACCTCTCCTTAATATCTATTAGGTGCTTTCCGCAGGCCCTTAACATAATACTAGTGCCAGGGTCTTGCTAGTAAAATGGCGGACGACCAGCGTCCACAGCAGTACATCCAGCAGCTGGAGGGTAGGTTGGCGGTCCTTGAGTGCACAACCTCAGCTGTGGATGTTACCGCAGTAGCTGTTCAAGCTGCTAGCGTGGCTGCAGCCAGTTTGTCCACCGCTACCTCTGCTCCGACATTATCCCACCTCCCACTTCCAGACAAGTTTACGGGTGACAGTAAACATTGTCGGGGATTCGTGAGTCAGTGCTCTATACAGCTTGAGCTTCTGGCAACACGTTTCCCCACGGGCACAAGTGGATTTTATTGTGTCTCTTCTGTCGGGCAGAGCATTGGAGTGGGCAACGCCGCTGTGGGAGCGCGACGATCGTGTGGTGCAGAGTTCTCGGTTTTTGGAGGTTCTGAAAAAGTTCTTTTTAGGACCTCAGGTCACGCATGATACGGCACTCCAACTGCTGGCAATGTCACAGGGCTTGTCAATGGTCAGCCAGTTCTCAGCCAATTTCGGACTTTGGCCTCTGAATTAGAGCGGCCAGATAAAGTTCTTATTCCAGTGTTCTGGAGAGGACTGGCAGACCATGTAAAGGACGCTTTGGCTACCAGGGAGATTCCTGCCACACTGGAGAAACTCATTTCTATATCTACCCGCATCGACCTCCGTTTTCACGAGCGGAGGCTAGAGCGGACCCAGTGTAGGCAGAGGTTTCGGCTGGTACCCACCTTTGCCAAACCTCTTGAATTTCCCGTTCGGGCGTCCGACTCCCCAGAGACCGTGGAGACTACTCGAGTGGGATCTAAGTCTCAGACCACTTGAGTATCCGTGGTCTGTAGAGTGTGTCAGCAGCCAGGACATTATGCCAACCGATGTCCCCAGCGAATGAGTAAACGGTCATGTTCCGTGACCATGGGTGCAGGGTTATTAGACGCGAGGGATTTTGCTCCGAAAGTGCTCCTTAAAGGATTAATCTCTCTAGGTTCAACCACTCTTCCCGCCAAGCTTTGTGTGGACTCTGGGGCAGAGGGGAATTTTATGTCTTCCTCCTTTGCCTCTCGCCATTCCATACCGCTGGTGACGCTCGCCGAGCAAATATCGGTGAGAGTATTGAATGGAGCAATCCTGCCCTCACAAATCACCCACCAGACTGTCTCTCTACCTCTGTCTATGTCCCCTTCTCATCAGGAGAATATATCCCTTTTTGTTCTTCCTGAGGGAATAGATGAGGTTTTGTTGGGATTACCCTGGCTTCGCCACCACTCTCCCCATATTGAGTGGTCCTCTGGGAGAATACTGGATTGGGGTGATCATTGCAGAGACAGATGTCTCAGAGAGGACGTTCAGGTTTCCACCACGGAGATACCCATAGACCTTGCTTCTCTCCCCAAGGTTTATTGGTCATACGCGGACGTATTCTCCAAAAAGGCAGCGGAGACTCTTTCGCCTCATCGCCCCTATGACTGTCCTATAGACCTCTTGCCTGGAACGGAGCCCCCTCGGGGAAGAGTGTATCCTCTCTCTCTTCCTGAGAAGGAGGCCATGTCACTATACATCCAGGAAAATCTGGCAAGAGGGTTTATTAGGAAGTCAGTCTCACCAGCAGGGGCAGGATTTTTCTTTGTTCAGAAGAAGAATGGAGAATTACGACCGTGTATAGACTATAGGGGTCTTAACGCCATTACCGTTAAGAACAAATATCCTTTGCCCCTAATATCTGAGCTCTTTGATAGGCTCCCCCAAGGGTATTTACTAAGCTGGATCTTCGTGGTGCCTATAACCTGATCCGCATCCGTGAGGGGGACGAATGGAAGACGGCGTTCAATAATAATCTTAATAATAATCTTTATTTTTATATAGCGCTAACAGATTCCGCAGCGCTTTACAGTTTTGCCACATTATCGTCGCTGTCCCGATGGGGCTCACAATCTAGATTCCCTATCAGTATGTTTTTGGAGTGTGGGAGGAAACCGGAGAACCCGGAGAAAACCCACGCAAACACGGGGAGAACATACAAACTCCTTGCAGATGTTGTCCTAGGTGGGATTTGAACCCAGGACTCCAGCGCTGCAAGGCTGTAGTGCTATCCACTGAGCCACCGTGCTGCCCCTTCAATACCAGAGATGGACATTACGAATATCTTGTGATGCCCTTCGGGCTCTGTAATGCTCTAGCCGTCTTCCAAGATTTCGTAAATGACATCTTCCGGGACATGCTTGCCACCTCTGTGGTAGTCTATCTGGATGACATTCTCATCTTTTCTCCAGATATGGACACCCACCGGAGAGATGTTTGCAGGGTCTTTGACGTCTTGCGGGCTAATTCCTTATATGCGAAGTTGGAGAAGTGTGTGTTTGAGCAGGAGTCTCTGCCATTCCTGGGCTATATCATCTCCACTCAGGGATTGGCTATGGATCCTGCCAAACTACAGGTTGTAATGGATTGGCAAGAACCCCACTCTCTTAAAGCGGTGCAGCGCTTTATGGGGTTCATTAATTACTATCGCCAATTCATTCCTCACTTCTCTACTTTGGTTGCTCCCTTGGTAGCCCTCACTAAGAAGGGAGCCAATCCCAAATTGTGGTCAGAGGAGGTCTGCAAGGCCTTTACCTCAATCAAGTCCCATTTTGCTAGCGCTCCTATCCTACATCGTCCCGAGGTTGATAAGCCTTTAATATTGGAGGTAGATGCCTCGTCCGTTGGTGCTGGAGCAGTCCTTTTTCAAAAGGATGCTCAAGGTCGGAAACATCCTTGCTTCTTCTTCTCCAAGACCTTCACACCAGCGGAGAGGAATTATTCCATTGGTGATAGGGAGTTGCTAGCCATGAAGTTGGCCTTTTCCAAGTGGAGACATCTCTCCCACCTCATTGTAGATTGTAAGCTCTCACGAGCAGGGTCGGCTTATTTTGATTTAATTATTGAATTGTTAACGTTGTTACTTATGACTTATGTTTTGAAACTGTTAAACTGTAAAGCGCTGCGGAATATGTTGGCGCTATATAAATAAAGATATTATTATTATTATTATTATCTCCTGGAGGGGGCTCGCTTTCCATTTCAAGTGTTCACTGACCACAAAAATTTGGTCTATTTACAGACCGCCCAGCGGCTAAATTCCCTACAGGCCAGATGGTCCCTGTTCTTCTCCCGGTTCCATTTCACCCTCCATTTTCTCTCCGGGGAGAAGAACATTCGTGCCGATGCTCTGTCTCGCTCCGTGATGTCCTCTGAGGAGATGGAGGAGGAGCCTCGGCTGATTGTCCCCACAGAGAGCCTAAGAACTGTGGCCCCGGTTTCGCTTGAGTCTGTGCCTCCGGACAAGACTTTTGTGCCCATCAATTTGCGAACGGAGGTACTCTCTTGGGCACACTTGTCCAGGGTGGGTGGACATTTTGGGGCAAAGAGGACATCTGAGTTGCTGGCGAGGACATACTGGTGGCCACATATGGTCCGTGACGTCAGGGAATACGTTCAGGCGTGCGTCTCCTGCGCCAAGAATAAGTCCCCTCCACAACGGCTGGCTGGGTTACTTTTCCCTTTACCGGTGGCAGACAGGCCCTGGAAGATGGTTGGGATGGATTTTGTGGTGGGCTTACCCTAGTCTCGGGGCTGCACCATCATCTGGGTGATAACCGACCACTTCTCCAAAATGGTGCACTTGGTGCTGTTACCACGGTTACCGTCTGCACGGGCCTTGGCAGCATTATTCATTAGGCATATTTTCCGCCTACACGGTATGCCAGACAAAATTGTCAGTGATCGAGGTCCCCAGTTTGCGTCTTGGTTCTGGAGAGAGCTGTGTTGTTTACTCAGCATTGAGTTGAATCTCTCCTCTGCAATACCATCCCGAGACGAATGGGTTGGCAGAGAGGGCCAACCAGACCTTGGTCACATACTTGCGACATTTTGTCTCTGCCAGGCAGGATGACTGAGCATCCTTGCTACCGTGTGCTGAGTTCGCTCTAAATAATGCTGTGGCTGACTCCACTGGACAGACCCCATTCCTCCTGAACTACGGTCAGCATCCGCGGGTACCAGTGCCCATGCCCGTGTCTTCCGCCGATTCCAGGGTGGCATACTGGGCTGTGGAGGCACGGGACATTTGGGACCGCACCCAGGATGCCATTCAGGCCTCCAAAGAGAGGATGAGGTCTTCGGCCGATGCCCATCGGCGCCCCGCTCCTACATTTGCTCTGGGTGACCTGGTGTGGCTCTCCGCCCTAAACGTCAGGCTACGTGTAGAGTCCACCAAGTTGGCACCTTGCTTTTTGGGTCCCTTTAAAGTTCTTGAGCAGGTGAACCCGGTGGTTTACCGCCTAGCCCTTCCGCCTCGCCTTGGTATCACCGACACCTTTCACGTGTTTCTCCTGAAACCCATGGCCATTTCCGGTTTTCCGAGTCATCTGCCGGGACGTTGGGTTCATCACCGACCATCATGAGGTGAACGCCATTGTTGGGTGCAAGGTTGTACGAGGGAAAAGATTTTATTTGGTGGATTGGAGGGGTTATGGGCCTTTGAGCGCAGCGAGGTCCAAAGAAGGGGGGTAATGTTAGGGTTCGAGTTCCCGCTGCTGCACAAGGGGAGTCTCGAACCAGTCCCGCTGCGGTCCCCCATCCATCCCGGCCACAGTGGAGCCTGCTCAGCAAAGACGTTGATCCCAGTGTCTCGCCCAGTTTAACACCGTGCAGAGGCTTGTTGTGGTCTTTCCTGGTTCCTCTATTATAACCAGTGCTGGAGCAGGCTGTTCGGGAACTAAGTCCCTGCTTTCTCCATCTGAGCATGTCCAGGGCAAGATCTCCCATTGGAGATCAGGGGTCACATGCTCGGTTACAGCAGCGACTCCCATTGGTCCGCCAGGAAGGTCCTGAAACTACATGTGTTCTGGAATGGTTTCGCATTGGTCCTTTTCTGGTAGGTCCTGCAGTTGCTACTATAAAAGGGTGGCATGGCTGGGCCGCCATGCGCTAGTATCAAATCCGTTACGTGCTTGCGCCAGTGTGGTCATGTATGCATGTGGTTAGGTCTGGCTGAAATAAGCCCCTAGAATACCGGCACCTCCGGTGAGGAGATTGTATGCACGTGTTCAGGGCTCGGCTGAAAACGCCATTAGAATACCGGCTACTCCGGTGAGGAGATTATTGCTTGTGTTCTGACTGCATGATCACGGACTGCTATCCGTACAGCAGTTAACCGTGTACCTGGTCCCAGTAAAGTTACTCAGCGACTTTGTGACGCAACAAGGTTCGTTTTAAAACGCTAGTCAGCGCTCTAGTGTTTTACTTTGCGGCTCACTGAAGCTAAGTGAGTTCGCATTATCGCCATTTAGCGCTGTGGCATTCCCGCTAGCGGCTCTGTGGATTAACAGAGTTTGCACTAACTGCCACAGCGCGCTACGGCGTTTATTTTAGCTACTCTGCGGGATAACAGAGTTCGCTACTCACGCCATCTTACTATCAGCAGGCTCTGCGAACGCACCTCTCCTTAATATCTATTAGGTGCGTTCCGCAGGCCCTTAACAGTAACATTGCAGTGTTGAGGCTGTAGAACCTTTATGGTAGCATTGCAGAGTTGAGGAAGAACACCCGGCAGTGGAGCATTAGGCTAAGTGCACACGGCAGGAATTTTCGCTTTTTTTCCCGCTGCAAAAACGCAAAAAAAACGCAAGCATTAAGCATCCTATTCATTTAAATGGATTCCGCAATTTTTGTGCACATGCAGCGTTTTTTTTCCGCGAAAAAAACGCTTCGCGGAAAAAATAGCAACATGTTCATTAATTTTGCGTAATCTCGGCGGAATGAATTTTCTGGCGCCAGTTATGGATCTGCGAGCGTAAGTGCATGTCTGTAGAAAGGCTAGTACTGGTTTGGATATAAAATATTAATAGTGTTTTTTGTTTTCCTCTATAGCACCGAGTCAAACCTTAAAGAGAGAGAGACTGCTTCGGACTCGGAGGCAGTAATAGACCCCGTGGGGGATGTTGTTGAGAAGGCAGGCCCTTCCTCGGCAGCTACGTCCTCCAGTCAAGCAGCAGCACCACCACCACCAGCAGCAGAGGAGTCGGAAAGCTTTCCTCCACAGCAAGAAGACAATCCCCTGAGTAGCAGCCCTACTAGGCCACAGGATGTGTCTTCGCCACCTTACATCATTCCAAGGTGAGCCAGGCGCAGAAGAGAAGGCGTTGGGTCTGGCACAAGGAGGCAGGTGGACAGAGGAGTTCTGTACTATTTGTCCAATGCTGCCCATGATGATGGGGAGGAGGCATTTGGACGCAGTCTTGCTCGCTACCTCAGGGGTATTCCACGTGAGCACAGACTGCGGATCAGAGGTGGAGTACAAATTCTTCTAGATGCAGGTACCCCACCAAATGATCTCAACACCTTATTCGATTTTCTAGAAAGGTGGCAGCTTTCGTCTGAAAATCTACTACGGTTGTTGGGAAGCCAGCGAAGGGAGTCAGCTTCAGCCTCTGATCCTCCTCCTCCTCATCAAGCTCCTCCTACACCTCCTCCTTGTGTCCCACAGATACCAACTCATCCTCCACAACCTCCTTCCTACCAACCTGTACCGCACCAGGTACAACAGATGGGACAGAGTGGCCATTCCCAATATGCCCACTTGAACATACCCAATGTTGTTAGCTGGCCACAACATGGGTATGGTCGACATGGGCATATTGGGGGGTATAGTCAAAGTGGGCAGTCCTATACCTATGACTACCCACAACAGTTTCCCATGTTCCCCTACCCAAACCCCCATCAGGATCCAGCCAGAAGCAAACAGCAAACAGGCCATTCTGCCACCACTCACGGTGACACACTGGCTGTAGATCCCTCAACCCAACCCACACAACCTGGCCCTCCACCTTCACCACCCTCCACCTACCATAACTTGTAGGTCTGATTTAGTTACTCATTTCTTTGAGTGATTTTGTTATGTTGTTGACATTTGTGACTGCTGTCAATTTTCGTTACAAAAAAGTTATTAAGCCCTTTGGACATATTTGTCCAGTAGGGTATTTTGATAGCGACAAAAAAATACCAAAAATATATAAAGTGTTAAGTCGCATAGCTTGTATGTTATTATTGTTAGACCTGATGGGCTGGGTAACGTATAAACAACATGAGAGTACAAACACCACAACAACAACAAGGAGGTCAAGCAAAAATGGTTTATGGGAGAAATAAATAAGCACACTACATAGATAAGGCCTCTTCTTGCCAGGGAGTAGCACCCTCAGGGGACACAAAATAATTAGTGAACACATCACGTACTTTTAGACCAGAAGGTGGACGACGGGGATGGATGAGTGGTCTCATAGGCATAGACACATTACCAGACCCAATGTCAGCAACATCAGGTGAGGAGCATTCATGCATTCTACAGAAGTTATGTAGGACCACACATGCTTTGACTACAACATTTACATTATCTTCACTCAGTTGAATGGCTGATTGTAGTATCCGCCATTTAGCACACAGAATACCAAAGGTGCACTCCACCAGGCGTCGTGCACGTGAAAGGCGAAAATTAAAGAATTGTTAGGATTTGAACCTGTGAGCCATGGCTTGTTGGTCTGTTCCCTTGCTGTGGAGCTATTTCGGAACTTGAATAACTTCAGCCTGAAACCATATGAACTTCGTCTGGGATAGAGATCATCACCTGCCCTGCTGATTGTTCCCTCCCTGATTAAGACTGATTGGACCTGCTATATATACCTGGCCCTGTGCAGCTTCCTGTTGCTGAGTATATTGTGGTGCTCAGTCTAACTGAGTGAAGCATTATCTGAGCTCCTGATCTGAAGGTGTTCTGCTGGCATCTTCCTGTCTCTTGTGGAAACCCTGCTGTTCCTACCTCCAACTCTATTCACCTAAACGGACTTGGTGCTTGTGTGTGATCTCGGCCGGCCCGTACTCGGGCGGGCTCCGGCACCTGCCGACATAGTGAACCACCACCGCCATATACGGCACTTCCAGAAGTCCTTCCTTAGTCCGCTCATCTGCACACTTCTGCTCCGGCCACTGACTTCCAGTCCTGTATCACCAGTAACGTGACAGAATACTCAGCCTCTCAAAAATGGAGGCCGCTGGAGCAGAAACTTTGGAAACACGTGTCAGAAAACTGCAGGGTGCAATGTCCAGTTTGCACACCGAACAGGTGAATGGAAAAGCACGGATGGACGCATTTATTGCACAAAGCGATCATAATGTCCAGAACCACCAACAAGCTATCCAAGATCTGCAGAATGCAGTGCAAGTGTTGACTGCTCGAATTACACAGCTAGAAGGACAAGCTTCCATCTCAGCGTCTGCCACGCCCCCAAGCTACCACCTTTTCGTTTTGGCGGTGATCGAGATAAATTTCGTGGATTTTTGAATCAATGTTACCTGTTCTTCGATACACATGCCAATCAGTTCCCGACTGATAGGTCAAAGGTGCTATGCATCATTATGCTGTTAACCCACAAAGCGATCGCTTGGGCTAATCCTCTGATTGAGACTCGGGACGCACGTTTAGACAATCTGAACGAGTTTATTCGAGCGATGCAGCAGATGTTTGATGACCCAAACCGTGCAGCTACCGCTGAATATTGATTACACAAGGCAAACGCCCCGTCGCAGAGTATGCTATGGAGTATAGGAGGTGGGCCGTTGACACTGAATTGAATAATGCAGCAAAAGTAACTTTCTTTAAAAGAGGACTTTCTAGTGCAGTAAAGGACGAACTTGCCCGTGGAGAGACCCCTTCGGATCTGGATTATTTCATCAAGCATTGCATCCAGGTTGACACCCGTCTGTCTGAACGACGACAAGAGAAGTGGACCTCCATGAATCGTTCAACTAACTCTTATAACTCCTCCCTGCCATCGGTCACTAAAGAAGTGCCTAGCCGGAATGTCCGAGATACAGAACTAGAGCCAATGCAAATAGATGCGATCCAGAGACGAGCGAGTGCAGAATGAAGAGAACAGAGATTTAAAGAGAATCTATGTCTGTACTGCGGGGAAGCGGGACATTTTCTTATCAACTGTCCAAGTCGTCCCACAAACCGTTCAAGAAAAATGGTGGCAGCTATAATGGATCCTGATTCTTCCGACGAGGAGTCTTTCATCTCAGAGACTGATTATGCTAAAGATGAGATCCAGTCCATATCATCCATAGTTCCACCTACCAGGAAGGAAAGCCGTGAATCTCACTATTTTGTAACTATCAAACTGAAGGTTAACTCCCAGTGGATCACTGCATCAGCCATGATCGACTCTGGGGCCAGCGGAATGTTCATGGATTCTGCATTTGCTCAAAATCATGGCATAGATATGCAGAAAAGACGTTCACCTATCGTGATGGAGACGGTAGATGGATCTCCACTGAACTCGGGGCCAGTAGATCATGAGACAGGACCTTTGGAGATCTATATTGAGCCGAGCATCGTGAGATGTTGACATTCCTAATTATTTCTTCTCCACATTTTCCCATCATTTTAGGTTTGCCCTGGTTGCAGAAGCACAATCCTATCATCGATTGGGAGATGAAAATGATCAGTTTCCCCGAAAAGGAAGTTCAGACGGAGGTTCCAAGCGAATCCACATTAGAAGCAGTTCAGAATCCAGAATTGCCTCAGCTACCACCGGTGTATGAAGATTTCTTGGATGTCTGTGACAAGAAGGGAGCGGATACACTTCCGCCGCATCGACCATACGACTGCCCAATAGAACTACTCCCGGGGGCGGCTATACCGTTTGGAACTATCTATCCTTTACGGGTCCTGAACTGAAGGCTCTTAAAGAATTTATTGATGAAAACCTAAGCAAAAAATTTATTCGTCCATCATCTTCGCCCGCTGGAACCCCTATATTCTTTGTCAAGAAAAAGGATGGAACATTACGCCCAGTAGTGGACTACAGGGAGCTTAATAAAGTCACGGTAAAAAACCGTTATCCTCTACCGTTGATCCCGGAACTCCTAGAAAGAGTACAAAGTGCGAAGATCTTCACTAAGTTAGATTTACGTGGGGCATACAATTTAGTACGTATAAAGCCTGGAGATGAATGGAAAACGGCCTTTCGTACCCGATACGGACACTTTGAAAGTCTAGTGATGCCCTTCGGACTCGCTAATGCTCCAGCTACCTTCCAGCACCTGGCAAATGATATTTTCCGAGACCTGTTGGATCAGTTCATGGTCGTTTATCTAAATGACATCCTGATTTTTTCAAACTCTATGGAGGAACATCAAACGCACGTAAGACAAGTGCTACAACGGTTAAGGGAGAACTCGTTATATATTAAATTAGAAAAATGTGAATTCCATCGAGAAGAGATTCAGTTCTTGGGATACGTCATTTCACCTCAAAGATTATGGATGGATGCTAAGAAAACGCAAGCTATCTCCAAGTGGCCTATCCCTAAAAATGTGAAAGAAGTTCAGCGTTTTGTAGGGTTCGCCAACTTTTACAGACGCTTTATTAAGATTTTTCAGAAATCGTGCTACCCATCACGCAATTAACAAAAAAAGGAGCAAAATTCATCTGGACACCCCAAGCGCAAGAAGCGTTCTCTCGTTTAAAAAGGAAATTCACAACGGCTCCCATATTACGCCATCCTGACCCTGAATTGGCTTTTATCATCGAGGTGGATGCTTCAGACTGTGCGGTCGGCGCTATCCTTTCTCAGAGGACAGGGGAAAAGAAGTTGCTGCATCCATGTGCATTTTTCTCACAACGTATGTCTGTAGCCGAGAAGAACTATGACGTGGGAAATAAAGAATTGCTCGCCATCATATCAGCATTCAAAGAGTGGAGACATCATCTCCAAGGGGCTGCACAACAAATTTTGGTGTTGACCGATCATCGCAATCTAGAGTTTATCAGGTCTGCAAAATGCCTCTCTCCTCGGCAGACTCGTTGGAGTCTGTTTTTGAATCAATTCAATTTCGTAATTTCATATCGACCAGGCTCCCGTAACAAGAAAGCAGACACATTATCCAGAATGTTTTCAAGCGAAGCTAATCTTGTAACGACACCCAAACCCATTGTGGCAGATACTAAGATCTTGGGAGTAATACATGATGGAGATTTGCTGGAAGATTTGAAAGCAGCATACGAAACAGACTCGTTTCTATCACATCCATCAGGGGACGTGCATCTGTTTTTTAAAAATCAAGTATGGACTGATGGTCGATGACTATATGTACCAGAAGCAGCTCGGTTAAGAGTCCTACAACTAGTGCACAATTCTAAAATTGCAGGACACAAAGGGACACAGAAAACGCAGGAGTTTTTGTATTTTTTGTGACGAAATTCAAGTAGGACTGATGGTCATGTATATGTACCATGAAGCACTCGTTAGAGTCCAGATATAAGACTCCACGTGCATCCCCTATGGGACTATTGCAGCCTCTCGCCATCCCAACACGACCGTGGAGATCAATTTCAATGGACTTTATTGTAGATCTACCAGAGTCCAAGGGAAAGACATCCATTCTGGTAGTAGTGGATCGACTTACAAAAGCAGCGCATTTCATCCCGTGTTCAGGTCTACCTTCAGCAAAAGATACAGCTGATCTGATAACTTGCAATGTTTTTCGCCTCCACGGAGTGCCGGATGAAGTCGTTTCAGATCGAGGTGTGCAATTTACATCTAAATTTTGGCGCAGTTTATGCTCAGCACTAGACATCAAAGTACGATTGTCAACCGCTTACCATCCACAATCTAACAGCCAGACAGAACGTACAAATCAGACGCTGGAGCAGTATCTTCGTTGTTATATTTGCCATCTGCAAGACGACTGGGTGGATCTGCTGCCATTTGCGGAATTTTCATATAATAATTCACATAATCCCTCTACGAAACAGACGCCATTTTTTGCAAATCTGGGATATCACCCAAACATCGTTCCCAAAAATCCTGTGGCACCATTAATACCAGCAGTCGCAGAAAGAATCTCTCTGCTACAGCAAAATCTGAATGTTCTGAAAGACACTCTAAAGGAAGCTCAGGAGAAATATAAAAAGCGGCCGACAGGTATCGGAGACCCACTCCCACGTTTAGGATTGGAGATCGAGTGTGGTTATCCACTAAGAATTTGAAATTGAAGATTCCTTCTCCTAAATTAGGACAAAAATTTGTGGGACCATACAAAATCAGTAAGATTGTGAGTCCATTGGCCGTACGTCTACAGCTACCAACATCAATGAAGATTCATCCTGTTTTTCATGTGTCGTTGTTGAAAGCCGCCACAGCCAATCCATTTCCAGAACGATCCCCTCCGCCTCCCATGCAATTGAAGTGGACTGACAGGAGCAGTTTGTGGTGGAAAAGATCTTGGATTCCCGAATACACAGAAATCGTTTGCAATATTTAATCAAATGGCAGGGCTACGACACGGAGGAAAATTCATGGGAACCAGTAAGCAACGTCAATGCTCCTCGTTTGATTAGACAATTTCACCAGCGGTATCCTGCAAAACCTGGGCAGGTTGCGTCCAGAGGCCCCGTTAAGTGGGGAGTATTGTTAGGATTTGAACCTGTGAGCCATGGCTTGTTGGTCTTTCCCTTGCTGTGGAGCTATTTCGGAACTTGAATAACTTCAGCCTGAAACCATATGAACTTCGTCTGGGATAGAGATCACCTGCCCTGCTGATTGTTCCCTCCCTGATTAAGACTGATTGGACCTGCTATATATACCTGGCCCTGTGCAGCTTCCTGTTGCTGAGTATATTGTGGTGCTCAGTCTAACTGAGTGAAGCATTATCTGAGCTCCTGATCTGGAAGGTGTTCTGCTGGCATCTTCCTGTCTCTTGTGGAAACCCTGCTGTTCCTACCTCCAACTCTATTCACCTAAACGGACTTGGTGCTTGTGTGTGATCTCGGCCGGCCCGTACTCGGGCGGGCTCCGGCATCTGCCGATATAGTGAACCACCACCGCCATATACGGCACTTCCAGAAGTCCTTCATTGGTCCGCTCATCTGCACACTTCTGCTCCGGCCACTGACTTCCAGTCCTGTATCGCCAGTAACGTGACAAGATTCTTCGCCGATGGTTCAGATTGCGACGGGGATATGGCCTCATAACATGACGTGTCAATTGAAACGCCTCATCCGCTACAATAACATAAGGCACTAGTTCTGTTCCAGATTGGAGTCTGTAAGTAGACTTGGTGGTGGTAGGTCCAATTGGTTATTGCGTAGCCGCAGACCCATAATGAAAGAATTGAAGACTCTGGAGTCACCAGTCATTCCATAGGCCCCAATGTCTACAATTATAAACCTGTAGTGAGTGTCGACCAAGGCCAACAACACTACAGAAAAAAATTGTTTATAATTGTAGAATTGGGAGCCTGAGTTGGGCGGCTTACGCACACGAATGTGCTTCTCGTCCAGTGCTCCTATACAGTGTGGAAACTGGCACATTTTTCGAAATCCCCGTGCAATCCGCAACCAGTCACACATTTTGGGCTCAGGCATGACCTCTTGATGTAGTCTGGACCAAATTTCAACACAAGTAGAGCGGACTATGCCTGAAATGGTGGATTTACCAATTAAGAACTCTAAGTGCAGAGCAGCGTATGACAGCCCAGTGGAAAGGAACCTGCAAAACACAAAGAAGACAAAACATGTACACATCAGCATGCAAAACAAGAACCACAGCATTCACAACACTTACAATGCCTCACTTGGTCAAAGCATGCATGCACTAAATGCTATTACAAGGCATGCCTTCTGTGGGTTACACACAAGCAAATAATTAAGATGGGTAAGCGTGAGAAAAACATTACTGACAATAACTTTACAATAAGTCTGGTACAACACTTGGAAAGTAGCTATGTTGAGGCAAACATCATCAACATATCGTTGACACACACACCGTAATGTTAGGAGAAGGCGTTCCTCGGCAGAAATAGCTGGTCACATCCTGGTGTACTGAAATGTGATCCCAGGGCGCACAATCTCCAGCAACTTATCGAAGGTAGCAAGGCTCATTCGACAATATTGGAAAAACTTGTCACCATGGCTACGCAGCTACGAATAGAGACAGTGGAAATGGCCTTTACTTATCCTTCACCTCAAAAGTGAATGGACCCACATTCTTCTGCGCCTTCTGGGATCTGCAATCACAGGATATGGCTCCCCAAACCGTCGGGATATAACCCAATTGAACAGCACACGCTCAGTGGTACTAGATATCAGTCTGTCGCTCATGTTTGTGACAAAGCTGCAAGACAGCACTAAGCACAAGTAACCAAATGAGACCAGTGCAAAGGTGGGAGGGTCACACCTGTTGGAGACCCCTTAAATATGGCTCTGCCTGATTATTTAAATTAGCATCAGGCCTCAAAACCATTATTTGTCCATTTTGGTAAGCTGCCACAAAAAAATCGCTCGTCGGATGTAAATCGGATGTTACCAGTACGCTCAGATGCGACTAAATCGCATCATTCCTGGAAAATCGGATGACAGACGGATGAATGTTCATGAAAGTTTTGTGCGATAATCGACCGTCTAAAACGGTCCGATTTTTTAGACGGTGTGTGTGACCCCAGCCTAAAGGTAAAAGTTATAAGACCATCTCCAAGCACCTTGATGTTCCTGTGACTACAGTTGCACATACAGTTAGGTCCATATATATTTGGACAGAGACAACATTTATTTAATTTTGGTTCTAGACATTACCACAATGAATTTTAAACAAAACAATTCAGATGCAGTTGAAGTTCAGACTTTCAGCTTTCATTTGAGGGTATCCACATTAAAATTGGATGAAGGGTTTAGGAGTTTCAGTTCCTTAACATGTGCCACCCTGTTTTTAAAGGGGCCAAAAGTAATTGCACAGATTAAATAATTGTAAATAAAATGTTCATTTCTAGTACTTGGTTGAAAACCCTTTGTTGGCAATGACTGCCTGAAGTCTTGAACTCATGGACATCACCAGACTCTGTGTTTACTCCTTTTTGATGCTCTGCCAGGCGTTCACTGCGGTGGTTTTCAGTTGCTGTTTGTTTGTGGGCCTTTCTGTCTGAAATTTAGTCTTTAACAAGTGAAATGCATGCTCAATTGGGTTGAGATCAGGTGACTGACTTGGCCATTCAAGAATATTCCACTTCTTTGCTTTAATAGACTCCTTTATGTTTTGGGTCATTGTCCATCTGTAGTATGAAACGACGGCCAATCAGTTTGGCTGCATTTGGCTGTATCTGAGCACGCAGTATGGCTCTGAATACCTCAGAATTCAATTTGGCTGCTTCTGTCCTGTGTCACATCATCAATAAAAACTAGTGACCCAGTGCCACTGCCAGCCATGCATGCCCAAGCCATCACACTGCCTCCGCCATGTTTTACAGATGATGTGGTATGCTTTGGATCATGAGCTGTACCACGCCTTCGCCATACTTTTCTCTTTCCATCATTCTGGCAGAGGTTGATCTTGGGTTCATCTGTCCAAAGAATGTTCTTCCAGAACTGTGCTGGTTTTTTTAGATGTTTTTTAGCAAAGTCCAAGCTAGCCTTTTTATTCTTGATGCTTATAAGTGGCTTGCACCGTGCAGTGAAACCCTCTTTATTTACTTTCATGCAGTCTTCTCTTTATGGTAGATTTGGATATCGATACGCCTACCTCCTGGAGAGTGTTGTTCACTTGGTTGGCTGTTGTGAAGGGGTTTCTCTTTCTTCTTCACCACTGTTGTCTTGCGTGGGCGCCCAGGTCTTTTTGCATTGATGAGTTCACCAGTGCTTTCTTTCTTTCTCAGGATGTACCAAACTGTAGATTTTGTCACTCCTAAAGTTGTAGCAATTTCTCGGATGGGTTTTTCCTGTTTTTGCAGCTTAAGGATGGCTTATTTCACCTGCATGGAGAGCTCCTTTGACCGCATGTTTCCTTTACAGCAAAATCTTTCAAATGCAAACACCACACCTCAAATCAACTCCAGCCCTTTTATCTGCTTAATTGAGAATGACATAACGAAGGGATTGCCCACAGCTGTCCATGAAATAGCCTTGGAGTCAATTGTCCAATTACTTTTGGCCCCTTTAAAAACAGGGTGGCACATGTTAAGGAGCTGAAACTCCTAAACCATTCATCCAATTTGAATGTGGATACCCTGAAATGAAAGCTTAATGTCTGAACTTCAACTGCATCTGAATTGTTTTGCTTAAAATTCATTGTGGTAATGTCTAGAACCAAAATTAAATAAATGTTGTCTCTGTCCAAATAAATATGGAACTAACTGTATTATTCAGAAATTTAAGCTTCTTTGGACTGTAGCCAACCTCCCTGGACATGGCCACAGGAGGAAAATTGATGACAAATCAAAGAGACTGATAATACGATACCACACTTTTCAATTTGTGGCCTGTATTTTTATATTTTTGACCCCATAATAGTGTATAGAAATAGGGTAACAGACAGCAAATACAGTGGAATGTAGCCCTGAAATGCCACAATTTGTAGCTCACAGTTAGATCAGGCGTCTGAAAGAGATACCACTCTATTCAATATGTGGCCTGTTTTTTTAATTTTTTACTCCAAAATAGTGTATAGAAATAGGTTAACAGACAGCAAATACAGTGGAATGTAGCCCTGAAATGCTACAATTTGTAGCCCACCGATAGAGCTGGCGTCTGACAGAGATACCACACTGTTCAATATCTGGTCTGTATTTTTAAATTTTTTACCCCAAAATAATGTATAGAAATAGAGTAACAGACAGCAAATATAGTGGAATGTAGCCCTGAAATGCCACAATTTGTAGCCCACAGATAGATCAGGCATCTGACGGAGATACCACACTGTTCAATATGTGGCCTGTTTTTTTTCATTTTTACCCCAAAATAGTGTATAGAAATAAGGTAACAGACAGCAAATACAGGTGGAATGTAACCCTGAAATGCCATAATTTGTAGCCCACAGATAGATCAGGTGCAACACATGCTAGGACTGTGGGATACTCGGGCCGGTTCTGATAGTACTTAAAGGGGATTCTCACAGCAGCGATGACCTGGTCTGTGGCCCTGGGCGTGCAATGGCGGTGATGAGGGGTAGTTTTTAGGGGAAAGTTTTGTGATGCCACCCGCGGTATTCGGCAAGGGATAGCCGATGCTGCAGTTCAGTTCCTCTGGGGCCAATAGCAATGCAGCAGAGATGTTATCGCTCCCCACGGGTGGAGCGGGGCCCCAGGGCAGATATGGCAGGCTGTGAGAGAAGGAGAATGTTGGGATGCAGGGCTGAGGATTGGAGGAATAACTGATCAACACAAAGGCTGTTGTTTCCTTTACCTTTTACTGAGTAGTACAGGTACAGTCAGGTGCTCAGGTTACAGATCGTTCTGGAGCTGGTCAGCCTGGAAGCAATTTGGAAATTTCATTAGTCAGGTGGGTTGTGAGGCCTCCTTTCTAGCTTTATTCTCTGAGGTACTTGTTGTTATAAACTCTATTCAAGTCCCTCTTTCTGTCTTATGCTTAGATAGTAGAAAGAAAATGCAAACATCATAATGCATGTAAGAGATGTTAATTATACCCAACATGGAAATTAGAAGCATGCATATTGAAAACGGACATGTGAAGACCAGCTGTACATAATACAGAAAACCACCACGAGAAAAACAGCCTCACGGTCAGGATAAATTATATAATCTTTATTGACAAAATTTGTTAAAATATTACAGGGACAAATGGCAGGGGAAAGGGAATTGTAGCAGAAATAGCAAATATGCACATAAATCAAAGATCAAATGTATACCTGCTGATAGATCTCACATAACAAAGGACAACTGTCCATATGATGAAAATCAAGGGTAAACCCATATATACTCATGTAGCCAATACACATCAGAATGTATACACAGAATCCCCATATAATTTATCAGGTAAGTACCAGGGAATAACGCAGAAATATATATATATATTATTGTAATACATAATGATGTGGAAGGCTGCTAAATATCAGATGGAATAATACAATACTAGGTAGAATCACCGAAAAAAGAACCATCTTGGCAGCCACATAGAGCGATTTACCTAAGACAGCAGGAGCATAAGATCAACAGGAACCCCGAACCCGACGCGCGTTTCGGAGCCGCTCACAGGCTCCTTCCTCAGGGGGCGTCAGGGGAGACAGAGACCCTCATCGGTATAAATGTGCTGGCTACCGGATATGACGTATCCGCATGCTAACCGAAGCAGCAAGCGACAGGCACCGCCCCCGGACGTCATCGCTCACAACACATGGGAACCACATGATGCGGCAGAAGACGCCGGGGAGAGGGGCCGGCCACAGCAGCCAAGGCCGCACGCGCAATAGCGCCAAAGTGACACAATCCACCATATTGTGTAAGGGCAAAAAAGGCCAGAAAGGGCTAAATAAAACCATGTGCCAAATCGCAGTAAACAGATCGCACCACATCCCAATGAATGCATGGTGAGAAACATGTGGGGCCCCACATATCTACACAGCAATCAAAGGGAAGTGTAAGCCGACTGAAAACAGTGTATGGCATGTACTAAAAGTACTATAACAACAAAACAATATATAATAATAACAATATGTGTATATAAAACAAAATGAAGGAAAAATAAAAAATAAAAAATAAAAAAACAAAATAACACCCAAACAATATGTGTAACACATAGAGCATAAAGATATATACATCCAACCAAACACAATATAACAAAGTGCATACCAAATATTGCACTAACCACCATATGAAAACACAATTGAAATAATATAAATTACATATGTGTAAAAAATAAAGATAAATGAAAAATACAAAATACAAAAAACATAAATATAATATAAGCAAAAATGATCTGTCTCCTCATGGACGAAGGACACTGTAGAAGAAGATGATGAAGATCATTCATATCCAGAACTGAAAATAAAAATAAATGTAAGTATAAAATGTAAAATTCATAAAATATGTGCAAAGATGCACCACTACACTAGGGAAAATCACAAAAACGGGACAAAAGATACATTTTCATTCAATCCTTCTGGATGAATGGTACGCAAGGTCCAAATCCATCTACTTTCAAGTTGGCCTAATCTTTTAGTCAGATTGCCACCTCTAATGTTAATGTTCAAAGAGTCAATTCCACGCACTCTCAGTAGCGCCGCATCACACTGATGACGCTCTCTGAAATGGCGCGGTAAAGTTTTAAGAGTAGAGGTGTCCATACAGGAAGAAGCCGCCTGAATGCCAAGGACGTGCTCCCTAATACGTACCTTCAGTTGTCTAGTTGTGAGTCCCACATAAATGAGACCACAAGGGCAGGTGGCGTAATATATGATAAACCTTGATGTACAGGTAATCCGTTGTTTAATATTATACACCACACTGCCATCGGAATTCGTAAAGGAGGCACATCGTTCGACATTTGGACAGGCTATGCACTTGCCACATGGTACACATCCACCCGTAAATGACACATTGTCAAGAAAGGTAGTCCTTATAGAAGGAACATAGTGACTCTGCGTTAGGCGATCCCGTAGATTTTTGGCCCTCCTATAGGTGATGGATGGACGATCTGGGAGAAATTTTTTAATTACATTGTCAGCCTTCAAAATGGGCCAAGCTCTATCCAGAGCAGATTTCATGAGTTGAAATTGCGAGTGAAAGGTCATAATAAATCTTGGCATATCAGCATTGCTAGTATTACGGGGAGTCCTATTATACAATATGTTATTACGACATGAGTGCTTAGCCCTATGATAGGCTTTTTTAATAGCTCGTCCACTATAACCCCGTGATAAAAATCTTGAACGAAGTTCACTCGCACGAATCTCAAAATCACTATCTGTGGAGCAGATGCGGCGCAGCCGTAAAAACTGCCCCACAGGAATGGCCCTAATAATGTGACGTGGGTGACACGATGACGCGTGCAACAAAGTGTTAGTCGAAGTCTTCTTACGATAAATATCAGTTTGAATATTACCACCAATACCTTTTTTAATGGTAACATCAAGAAAGTCAATGGACTGACTATCCACACCAGGGAAAGATAGATATTAAGATCATTGTTGTTTAATGAGGTGACGAACTGCACAAGGTCAACAGATGTGCCCTGCCAGACAAAGAAGATATCGTCGATATAGCGTACCCAAAATAGGACACGATCAATCGACCCCTGTTTGTCCGACAGGAAGAGATCCCTCTCCCACAACCCCAGGAAGAGGCAGGCATAGGCGGGCGCAAAGGCCGCACCCATCGCGGTCCCCTGGAGCTGTAGGTAAAAGGATCCCTTAAACACAAAAAAGTTGTGTGTGAGAGTGAACTCTAGTAACTCCAGGATGAGATCCCTCAATCCCTCTGGGATGTTGGGAAATTGTCAAAAAGAAACGAGTGGCTCTAAGGCCATCAACATGCCTGATGTTGGTATATAAGGATTCAACATCAACTGAAGCCAATAGAGTATCACTCTCAAGACACATCCCGTCAACCCTGCGCAGTAAGTCCCCTGTATCTTGGAGGAAGGAAGGGAGGCTTGTTACCAATGGCTGTAAGTAGTAATCTACCCATTGGTTGACTTTCTCCAAGAAATTCCCTCTCCCAGATATGATTGGTCTGCCGGGTGGTGCTACCTCGTTCTTATGTATTTTGGGCAGGAGGTACAGTGTAGAGATTGTAGGTTCCTTCACAGTGAGTGCTGAAACCAGCTCCTTGGTGACAATGCCAGTGTCTATGGCCTTCTTAAGGATGGAATCAAGCTGCATAATATATGCAGAGAGGGGATTGTATGTCAACTTTCTATAGCACTTAGAGTTATTTAACTGTCTAAAAGCCTCCCTCTCATACATATCTTTAGGCCACACTACGACATTGCCACCTTTATCCGCCGGCTTCAGCACTACATCCGGAAGCTCCTGTAGAGCTTTAAGACGAACTCTTTCCACTTTCGTCAAATTATCACCCCTGCCAAATTTGGGTATTTTTAAGAAGTCATCGGTCACCACCCGGACAAACGTATCCACACTGGCACAAGAAGACAAGGGAGGGAATTTCTGAGAGCGTATACGAATAGATGGAGGAATCTTACCTCCAAGGCCATTATGTTCATTAGCCAATTCCTCTAAGGTTCTTACAGCCTCCTGTTCCTCCTCTGTGGGGAAAAGATGGTGAAATTCACTATTATAAAAGTATCTTTTAAACAACAATGATCTGGCAAACAGATGTAAGTCCTTCACCGCCGTGAATGTATCAAACCCCGGTGTGGGAGAGAAAGAGAGACCTCTACCTAAAAGAGAAAGATCCACCTCAGTGAGAACATGATTACTTAGGTTGATCACCTTATTATCTCTCCTATGCGCCTCAGTAGAATTATTGAATTGTCTCTTGTACGGATGGTATGAATGGTCACGCAATCTGTGCCCTTCAACCGCTGCCTCAGAGGCAACAGAAGTAAGTGAAACATCCGACCGACCGCTCATAGAGGACAAAGACACACTGGAAGGTGCTTTGTGTATATTAGAATTATTATTTTTCCTCCAGAGATAGACCTTCCCCGTCCGGTAGTCTCTCAAATCTCTATTGTATTTCACCAATTGATTCGCCTGGATTTTCTTAACCATAGTGTCCATTGTTTTATCCAGGTCAACTTCAAATTGTTGAACTCTATCAGTAGAACATCCCTTACGTATGTCTTCCTGAGCTGTATCAATGGAAGAATCCAGCTCAGTTATTTTAGTAGAGTTCAAATCAATCAATAATTGGAGAAAAATCAAAGAACACTGGTTGCACGCATCCTCCCATTTAGAAACAAATTGTGTATCGTCAACAGGGAAAGTGGGAACAACCCTGACCCTTAGACCTCTTGGAATCATTTTGTGGGAAACATATTTCTCCAAGAATGTCCTGTTCCACCATAGTCTGGACCTTTTTTCCAACAACAGTTTCATATTATGAAATTTATCATCCCAGCTGCGATCTCCCACTGATGGAATATCACTCGCCCCAGTGCCAAAAACCTGATCAAGTTGATTGAGCCAAGTTTTTTCCTTTGCTCGATAGTCCATTATGTCCACAATATAGAAACCTGTGCATAACACAGCAAATATTAGATAGTAGAAAGAAAATGCGAACATCATAATGCATGTAAGAGATGTTAATTATACCCAACATGGAAATTAGAAGCATGCATATTGAAAACGGACATGTGAAGACCAGCTGTACATAATACAGAAAACCACCACGAGAAAAACAGCCTCACGGTCAGGATAAATTATATAATCTTTATTGACAAAATTTGTTAAAATATTACAGGGACAAATGGCAGGGGAAAGGGAATTGTAGCAGAAATAGCAAATATGCACATAAATCAAAGATCAAATGTATACCTGCTGATAGATCTCTTCTACAGTGTCCTTCGTCCATGAGGAGACAGATCATTTTTGCTTATATTATATTTATGTTTTTTGTATTTTGTATTTTTCATTTTATCTTTATTTTTACACATATGTAATTTATATTATTTCAATTGTGTTTTCATATGGTGGTTAGTGCAATATTTGGTATGCACTTTGTTATATTGTGTTTGGTTGGATGTATATATCTTTATGCTCTATGTGTTACACATATTGTTTGGGTGTTATTTTGTTTTTTTATTTTTTATTTTTTTATTTTTCCTTCATTTTGTTTTATATACACATATTGTTATTATTATATATTGTTTTGTTGTTATAGTACTTTTAGTACATGCCACACACTGTTTTCAGTCGGCTTACACTTCCCTTTGATTGCTGTGTAGATATGTGGGGCCCCACATGTTTCTCACCATGCATTCATTGGGATGTGGTGCGATCTGTTTACTGCGATTTGGCACATGGTTTTATTTAGCCCTTTCTGGCCTTTTTTGCCCTTACACAATATGGTGGATTGTGTCACTTTGGCGCTATTGCGCGTGCGGCCTTGGCTGCTGTGGCCGGCCCCTCTCCCCGGCGTCTTCTGCCGCATCATGTGGTTCCCATGTGTTGTGAGCGATGACGTCCGGGGGCGGTGCCTGTCGCTTGCTGCTTCGGTTAGCATGCGGATACGTCATATCCGGTAGCCAGCACATTTATACCGATGAGGGTCTCTGTTCCCCTGACGCCCCCTGAGGAAGGAGCCTGTGAGCGGCTCCGAAACGCGCGTCGGGTTCGGGGTTCCTGTTGATCTTATGCTCCTGCTGTCTTAGGTAAATCGCTCTATGTGGCTGCCAAGATGGTTCTTTTTTCGGTGATTCTACCTAGTATTGTATTATTCCATCTGATATTTAGCAGCCTTCCACATCATTATGTATTACAATAATATATATATATATTTCTGCGTTATTCCTGGTACTTACCTGATAAATTATATGGGGATTCTGTGTATACATTCTGATGTGTATTGGCTACATGAGTATATATGGGTTTACCCTTGATTTTCATCATATGGACAGTTGTCCTTTGTTATGTGAGATCTATCAGCAGGTATACATTTGATCTTTGATTTATGTGCATATTTGCTATTTCTGCTACAATTCCCTTTCCCCTGCCATTTGTCCCTGTAATATTTTAACAAATTTTGTCAATAAAGATTATATAATTTATCCTGACCGTGAGGCTGTTTTTCTCGTGGTGGTTTTCTGTATTATGTACAGCTGGTCTTCACATGTCCGTTTTCAATATGCATGCTTCTAATTTCCATGTTGGGTATAATTAACATCTCTTACATGCATTATGATGTTCGCATTTTCTTTCTACTATCTAATATTTGCTGTGTTATGCACAGGTTTCTATATTGTGGACATAATGGACTATCGAGCAAAGGAAAAAACTTGGCTCAATCAACTTGATCAGGTTTTTGGCACTGGGGCGAGTGATATTCCATCAGTGGGAGATCGCAGCTGGGATGATAAATTTCATAATATGAAACTGTTGTTGGAAAAAAGGTCCAGACTATGGTGGAACAGGACATTCTTGGAGAAATATGTTTCCCACAAAATGATTCCAAGAGGTCTAAGGGTCAGGGTTGTTCCCACTTTCCCTGTTGACGATACACAATTTGTTTCTAAATGGGAGGATGCGTGCAACCAGTGTTCTTTGATTTTTCTCCAATTATTGATTGATTTGAACTCTACTAAAATAACTGAGCTGGATTCTTCCATTGATACAGCTCAGGAAGACATACGTAAGGGATGTTCTACTGATAGAGTTCAACAATTTGAAGTTGACCTGGATAAAACAATGGACACTATGGTTAAGAAAATCCAGGCGAATCAATTGGTGAAATACAATAGAGATTTGAGAGACTACCGGACGGGGAAGGTCTATCTCTGGAGGAAAAATAATAATTCTAATATACACAAAGCACCTTCCAGTGTGTCTTTGTCCTCTATGAGCGGTCGGTCGGATGTTTCACTTACTTCTGTTGCCTCTGAGGCAGCGGTTGAAGGGCACAGATTGCGTGACCATTCATACCATCCGTACAAGAGACAATTCAATAATTCTATTGAGGCGCATAGGAGAGATAATAAGGTGATCAACCTAAGTAATCATGTTCTCACTGAGGTGGATCTTTCTCTTTTGGGTAGAGGTCTCTCTTTCTCTCCCACACCGGGGTTTGATACATTCACGGCGGTGAAGGACTTACATCTGTTTGCCAGATCATTGTTGTTTAAAAGATACTTTTATAATAGTGAATTTCACCATCTTTTCCCCACAGAGGAGGAACAGGAGGCTGTAAGAACCTTAGAGGAATTGGCTAATGAACATAATGGCCTTGGAGGTAAGATTCCTCCATCTATTCGTATACGCTCTCAGAAATTCCCTCCCTTGTCTTCTTGTGCCAGTGTGGATACGTTTGTCCGGGTGGTGACCGATGACTTCTTAAAAATACCCAAATTTGGCAGGGGTGATAATTTGACGAAAGTGGAAAGAGTTCGTCTTAAAGCTCTACAGGAGCTTCCGGATGTAGTGCTGAAGCCGGCGGATAAAGGTGGCAATGTCGTAGTGTGGCCTAAAGATATGTATGAGAGGGAGGCTTTTAGACAGTTAAATAACTCTAAGTGCTATAGAAAGTTGACATACAATCCCCTCTCTGCATATATTATGCAGCTTGATTCCATCCTTAAGAAGGCCATAGACACTGGCATTGTCACCAAGGAGCTGGTTTCAGCACTCACTGTGAAGGAACCTACAATCTCTACACTGTACCTCCTGCCCAAAATACATAAGAACGAGGTAGCACCACCCGGCAGACCAATCATATCTGGGAGAGGGAATTTCTTGGAGAAAGTCAACCAATGGGTAGATTACTACTTACAGCCATTGGTAACAAGCCTCCCTTCCTTCCTCCAAGATACAGGGGACTTACTGCGCAGGGTTGACGGGATGTGTCTTGAGAGTGATACTCTATTGGCTTCAGTTGATGTTGAATCCTTATATACCAACATCAGGCATGTTGATGGCCTTAGAGCCACTCGTTTCTTTTTGACAACTTCCAACATCCCAGAGGGATTGAGGGATCTCATCCTGGAGTTACTAGAGTTCACTCTCACACACAACTTTTTTGTGTTTAAGGGATCCTTTTACCTACAGCTCCAGGGGACCGCGATGGGTGCGGCCTTTGCGCCCGCCTATGCCTGCCTCTTCCTGGGGTTGTGGGAGAGGGATCTCTTCCTGTCGGACAAACAGGGGTCGATTGATCGTGTCCTATTTTGGGCACGCTATATCGACGATATCTTCTTTGTCTGGCAGGGCACATCTGTTGACCTTGTGCAGTTCGTCACCTCATTAAACAACAATGATCTTAATATCTATCTTTCTCCTGGTGTGGGATAGTCAGTCCATTGACTTTCTTGATGTTACCATTAAAAAAGGTATTGGTGGTAATATTCAAACTGATATTTATCGTAAGAAGACTTCGACTAACACTTTGTTGCACGCGTCATCGTGTCACCCACGTCACATTATTAGGGCCATTCCTGTGGGGCAGTTTTTACGGCTGCGCCGCATCTGCTCCACAGATAGTGATTTTGAGATTCGTGCGAGTGAACTTCGTTCAAGATTTTTATCACGGGGTTATAGTGGACGAGCTATTAAAAAAGCCTATCATAGGGCTAAGCACTCATGTCGTAATAACATATTGTATAATAGGACTCCCCGTAATACTAGCAATGCTGATATGCCAAGATTTATTACGACCTTTCACTCGCAATTTCAACTCATGAAATCTGCTCTGGATAGAGCTTGGCCCATTTTGAAGGCTGACAATGTAATTAAAAAATTTCTCCCAGATCGTCCATCCATCACCTATAGGAGGGCCAAAAATCTACGGGATCGCCTAACGCAGAGTCACTATGTTCCTTCTATAAGGACTACCTTTCTTGACAATGTGTCATTTACGGGTGGATGTGTACCATGTGGCAAGTGCATAGCCTGTCCAAATGTCGAACGATGTGCCTCCTTTACGAATTCCGATGGCAGTGTGGTGTATAATATTAAACAACGGATTACCTGTACATCAAGGTTTATCATATATTACGCCACCTGCCCTTGTGGTCTCATTTATGTGGGACTCACAACTAGACAACTGAAGGTACGTATTAGGGAGCACGTCCTTGGCATTCAGGCGGCTTCTTCCTGTATGGACACCTCTACTCTTAAAACTTTACCGCGCCATTTCAGAGAGCGTCATCAGTGTGATGCGGCGCTACTGAGAGTGCGTGGAATTGACTCTTTGAACATTAACATTAGAGGTGGCAATCTGACTAAAAGATTAGGCCAACTTGAAAGTAGATGGATTTGGACCTTGCGTACCATTCATCCAGAAGGATTGAATGAAAATGTATCTTTTGTCCCGTTTTTGTGATTTTCCCTAGTGTAGTGGTGCATCTTTGCACATATTTTATGAATTTTACATTTTATACTTACATTTATTTTTATTTTTCAGTTCTGGATATGAATGATCTTCATCATCTTCTTCTACAGTGTCCTTCGTCCATGAGGAGACAGATCATTTTTGCTTATATTATATTTATGTTTTTTGTATTTTGTATTTTTCATTTTATCTTTATTTTTACACATATGTAATTTATATTATTTCAATTGTGTTTTCATATGGTGGTTAGTGCAATATTTGGTATGCACTTTGTTATATTGTGTTTGGTTGGATGTATATATCTTTATGCTCTATGTGTTACACATATTGTTTGGGTGTTATTTTGTTTTTTTTTTTTATTTTTTTTATTTTTCCTTCATTTTGTTTTATATACACATATTGTTATTATTATATATTGTTTTGTTGTTATAGTACTTTTAGTACATGCCATACACTGTTTTCAGTCGGCTTACACTTCCCTTTGATTGCTGTGTAGATATGTGGGGCCCCACATGTTTCTCACCATGCATTCATTGGGATGTGGTGCGATCTGTTTACTGCGATTTGGCACATGGTTTTATTTAGCCCTTTCTGGCCTTTTTTGCCCTTACACAATATGGTGGATTGTGTCACTTTGGCGCTATTGCGCGTGCGGCCTTGGCTGCTGTGGCCGGCCCCTCTCCCCGGCGTCTTCTGCCGCATCATGTGGTTCCCATGTGTTGTGAGCGATGACGTCCGGGGGCGGTGCCTGTCGCTTGCTGCTTCGGTTAGCATGCGGATACGTCATATCCGGTAGCCAGCACATTTATACCGATGAGGGTCTCTGTCTCCCTGACGCCCCCTGAGGAAGGAGCCTGTGAGCGGCTCCGAAACGCGCGTCGGGTTCGGGGTTCCTGTTGATCTTATGCTCCTGCTGTCTTAGGTAAATCGCTCTATGTGGCTGCCAAGATGGTTCTTTTTTCGGTGATTCTACCTAGTATTGTATTATTCCATCTGATATTTAGCAGCCTTCCACATCATTATGTATTACAATAATATATATATATATTTCTGCGTTATTCCCTGGTACTTACCTGATAAACTATATGGGGATTCTGTGTATACATTCTGATGTGTATTGGCTACATGAGTATATATGGGTTTACCCTTGATTTTCATCATATGGACAGTTGTCCTTTGTTATGTGAGATCTATCAGCAAGTATACATTTGATCTTTGATTTATGTGCATATTTGCTATTTCTGCTACAATTCCCTTTCCCCTGCCATTTGTCCCTGTAATATTTTAACAAATTTTGTCAATAAAGATTATATAATTTATCCTGACCGTGAGGCTGTTTTTCTCGTGGTGGTTTTCTGTATTATGTACAGCTGGTCTTCACATGTCCGTTTTCAATATGCATGCTTCTAATTTCCATGTTGGGTATAATTAACATCTCTTACATGCATTATGATGTTCGCATTTTCTTTCTACTATCTAATATTTGCTGTGTTATGCACAGGTTTCTATATTGTGGACATAATGGACTATCGAGCAAAGGAAAAAACTTGGCTCAATCAACTTGATCAGGTTTTTGGCACTGGGGCGAGTGATATTCCATCAGTGGGAGATCGCAGCTGGGATGATAAATTTCATAATATGAAACTGTTGTTGGAAAAAAGGTCCAGACTATGGTGGAACAGGACATTCTTGGAGAAATATGTTTCCCACAAAATGATTCCAAGAGGTCTAAGGGTCAGGGTTGTTCCCACTTTCCCTGTTGACGATACACAATTTGTTTCTAAATGGGAGGATGCGTGCAACCAGTGTTCTTTGATTTTTCTCCAATTATTGATTGATTTGAACTCTACTAAAATAACTGAGCTGGATTCTTCCATTGATACAGCTCAGGAAGACATACGTAAGGGATGTTCTACTGATAGAGTTCAACAATTTGAAGTTGACCTGGATAAAACAATGGACACTATGGTTAAGAAAATCCAGGCGAATCAATTGGTGAAATACAATAGAGATTTGAGAGACTACCGGACGGGGAAGGTCTATCTCTGGAGGAAAAATAATAATTCTAATATACACAAAGCACCTTCCAGTGTGTCTTTGTCCTCTATGAGCGGTCGGTCGGATGTTTCACTTACTTCTGTTGCCTCTGAGGCAGCGGTTGAAGGGCACAGATTGCGTGACCATTCATACCATCCGTACAAGAGACAATTCAATAATTCTACTGAGGCGCATAGGAGAGATAATAAGGTGATCAACCTAAGTAATCATGTTCTCACTGAGGTGGATCTTTCTCTTTTAGGTAGAGGTCTCTCTTTCTCTCCCACACCGGGGTTTGATACATTCACGGCGGTGAAGGACTTACATCTGTTTGCCAGATCATTGTTGTTTAAAAGATACTTTTATAATAGTGAATTTCACCATCTTTTCCCCACAGAGGAGGAACAGGAGGCTGTAAGAACCTTAGAGGAATTGGCTAATGAACATAATGGCCTTGGAGGTAAGATTCCTCCATCTATTCGTATACGCTCTCAGAAATTCCCTCCCTTGTCTTCTTGTGCCAGTGTGGATACGTTTGTCCGGGTGGTGACCGATGACTTCTTAAAAATACCCAAATTTGGCAGGGGTGATAATTTGACGAAAGTGGAAAGAGTTCGTCTTAAAGCTCTACAGGAGCTTCCGGATGTAGTGCTGAAGCCGGCGGATAAAGGTGGCAATGTCGTAGTGTGGCCTAAAGATATGTATGAGAGGGAGGCTTTTAGACAGTTAAATAACTCTAAGTGCTATAGAAAGTTGACATACAATCCCCTCTCTGCATATATTATGCAGCTTGATTCCATCCTTAAGAAGGCCATAGACACTGGCATTGTCACCAAGGAGCTGGTTTCAGCACTCACTGTGAAGGAACCTACAATCTCTACACTGTACCTCCTGCCCAAAATACATAAGAACGAGGTAGCACCACCCGGCAGACCAATCATATCTGGGAGAGGGAATTTCTTGGAGAAAGTCAACCAATGGGTAGATTACTACTTACAGCCATTGGTAACAAGCCTCCCTTCCTTCCTCCAAGATACAGGGGACTTACTGCGCAGGGTTGACGGGATGTGTCTTGAGAGTGATACTCTATTGGCTTCAGTTGATGTTGAATCCTTATATACCAACATCAGGCATGTTGATGGCCTTAGAGCCACTCGTTTCTTTTTGACAACTTCCAACATCCCAGAGGGATTGAGGGATCTCATCCTGGAGTTACTAGAGTTCACTCTCACACACAACTTTTTTGTGTTTAAGGGATCCTTTTACCTACAGCTCCAGGGGACCGCGATGGGTGCGGCCTTTGCGCCCGCCTATGCCTGCCTCTTCCTGGGGTTGTGGGAGAGGGATCTCTTCCTGTCGGACAAACAGGGGTCGATTGATCGTGTCCTATTTTGGGCACGCTATATCGACGATATCTTCTTTGTCTGGCAGGGCACATCTGTTGACCTTGTGCAGTTCGTCACCTCATTAAACAACAATGATCTTAATATCTATCTTTCCCTGGTGTGGGATAGTCAGTCCATTGACTTTCTTGATGTTACCATTAAAAAAGGTATTGGTGGTAATATTCAAACTGATATTTATCGTAAGAAGACTTCGACTAACACTTTGTTGCACGCGTCATCGTGTCACCCACGTCACATTATTAGGGCCATTCCTGTGGGGCAGTTTTTACGGCTGCGCCGCATCTGCTCCACAGATAGTGATTTTGAGATTCGTGCGAGTGAACTTCGTTCAAGATTTTTATCACGGGGTTATAGTGGACGAGCTATTAAAAAAGCCTATCATAGGGCTAAGCACTCATGTCGTAATAACATATTGTATAATAGGACTCCCCGTAATACTAGCAATGCTGATATGCCAAGATTTATTACGACCTTTCACTCGCAATTTCAACTCATGAAATCTGCTCTGGATAGAGCTTGGCCCATTTTGAAGGCTGACAATGTAATTAAAAAATTTCTCCCAGATCGTCCATCCATCACCTATAGGAGGGCCAAAAATCTACGGGATCGCCTAACGCAGAGTCACTATGTTCCTTCTATAAGGACTACCTTTCTTGACAATGTGTCATTTACGGGTGGATGTGTACCATGTGGCAAGTGCATAGCCTGTCCAAATGTCGAACGATGTGCCTCCTTTACGAATTCCGATGGCAGTGTGGTGTATAATATTAAACAACGGATTACCTGTACATCAAGGTTTATCATATATTACGCCACCTGCCTTGTGGTCTCATTTATGTGGGACTCACAACTAGACAACTGAAGGTACGTATTAGGGAGCACGTCCTTGGCATTCAGGCGGCTTCTTCCTGTATGGACACCTCTACTCTTAAAACTTTACCGCGCCATTTCAGAGAGCGTCATCAGTGTGATGCGGCGCTACTGAGAGTGCGTGGAATTGACTCTTTGAACATTAACATTAGAGGTGGCAATCTGACTAAAAGATTAGGCCAACTTGAAAGTAGATGGATTTGGACCTTGCGTACCATTCATCCAGAAGGATTGAATGAAAATGTATCTTTTGTCCCGTTTTTGTGATTTTCCCTAGTGTAGTGGTGCATCTTTGCACATATTTTATGAATTTTACATTTTATACTTACATTTATTTTTATTTTTCAGTTCTGGATATGAATGATCTTCATCATCTTCTTCTACAGTGTCCTTCGTCCATGAGGAGACAGATCATTTTTGCTTATATTATATTTATGTTTTTTGTATTTTTCATTTTATCTTTATTTTTACACATATGTAATTTATATTATTTCAATTGTGTTTTCATATGGTGGTTAGTGCAATATTTGGTATGCACTTTGTTATATTGTGTTTGGTTGGATGTATATATCTTTATGCTCTATGTGTTACACATATTGTTTGGGTGTTATTTTGTTTTTTTATTTTTTATTTTTTTATTTTTCCTTCATTTTGTTTTATATACACATATTGTTATTATTATATATTGTTTTGTTGTTATAGTACTTTTAGTACATGCCATACACTGTTTTCAGTCGGCTTACACTTCCCTTTGATTGCTGTGTAGATATGTGGGGCCCCACATGTTTCTCACCATGCATTCATTGGGATGTGGTGCGATCTGTTTACTGCGATTTGGCACATGGTTTTATTTAGCCCTTTCTGGCCTTTTTTGCCCTTACACAATATGGTGGATTGTGTCACTTTGGCGCTATTGCGCGTGCGGCCTTGGCTGCTGTGGCCGGCCCTCTCCCCGGCGTCTTCTGCCGCATCATGTGGTTCCCATGTGTTGTGAGCGATGACGTCCGGGGGCGGTGCCTGTCGCTTGCTGCTTCGGTTAGCATGCGGATACGTCATATCCGGTAGCCAGCACATTTATACCGATGAGGGTCTCTGTCTCCCTGACGCCCCTGAGGAAGGAGCCTGTGAGCGGCTCCGAAACGCGCGTCGGGTTCGGGGTTCCTGTTGATCTTATGCTCCTGCTGTCTTAGGTAAATCGCTCTATGTGGCTGCCAAGATGGTTCTTTTTTCGGTGATTCTACTAGTATTGTATTATTCCATCTGATATTTAGCAGCCTTCCACATCATTATGTATTACAATAATATATATATATATTTCTGCGTTATTCCCTGGTACTTACCTGATAAATTATATGGGGATTCTGTGTATACATTCTGATGTGTATTGGCTACATGAGTATATATGGGGTTACCCTTGATTTTCATCATATGGACAGTTGTCCTTTGTTATGTGAGATCTATCAGCAGGTATACATTTGATCTTTGATTTATGTGCATATTTGCTATTTCTGCTACAATTCCCTTTCCCCTGCCATTTGTCCCTGTAATATTTTAACAAATTTTGTCAATAAAGATTATATAATTTATCCTGACCGTGAGGCTGTTTTTCTCGTGGTGGTTTTCTGTCTTATGCTTAGGTAGAACTCTACTCGCATGACAGGCAGCTTGAGCCTGTTTCAGGGGTCACTGTTGTGAATGAGCAGAGGCTCTCTCTGGTGGTTACAGACAGTACTGAACCTTCCAGCGAGGAATGGCAATCTGGGATCACTGACTGGACTGATATAAGGGAGGTTCCCTCCCATGATGGTCGCCGGTGATCAATTGTTCTGGTCTCAATTGTGGTTCCTGGTTCATTTGGAAGTTTGCTGGTGTCTTGCCTGCGTCTGCTGCTTTCAGATAAGATATTTTCTGCTTTTCTTTTTGTGCTTGCTATTTGCATAGTTTTCTGCACATACGTGGAGGACAGCCGGGTCCCCTCCTGGGGCCTGTGCTCCTCACAGTTTGTCTGTAGCCACTGTTGATTTTTCATTTGTTTTTTCATGCTTTTTCAGCAGCTGCGGCTTGGTTTTGTTCACACTGAGATCTGATTTAGTGGGTGGCGAGATATTGTGATCTCAGTATTTTTGTAATCAGAATTGTTGGATTTTTGTGGGTTTGGGCTTTCTGGGTTGCAGAAAGTAATCTCTCCTGTCCTATCCTATTTAGTCAGCTTGTGGCCCCAGCGTTTGCTCATTCTATTTTCTGTCTGTGTCCGTGCTTTCTTCTTGTCTAACCGCCATGACATGTTTGGGGGCTTCCTATTTTCTTTGGGGATCTGCTCCGGGGCAGATAGCTTTCATCTTTCTGCCTTTAGGTGTAGTTATTTCTCAGGCTGTGACGAGGCGTCTAGGATTAACGTAGGAACGCTCCACGGCTACCTCTAGTTGTGTGGTTAGTTTAGGAATCTGCAACCCATTAGTTACCAACATCTCAGGTGTTCGGCTGCCCGGCTGTTGTTCCTGTCCTCCTCAGATATCTAACATAACAGGTCACTCCTGTCTGGCGGCTCCGGCTCACATGTGCTGCTGTGTCATCGAGTATCAGTTGGGGCAGAGGACCTGTGGTCTCCTGCCCTCCGGATTCTGCTGCCGGGGCTTTAGTACCCACACAGCCTCTGGCTCCAGTGTCCGGTCACTGGCGCTCAAGCCTGGAGTGAGCTCAGATGGAGCTTCTATCCCCAGCTCCTCTCCACACGTCCTCTCTCAACCTTGTTCAGGCTCTAACTCTCACTAACATCCTTCTCCCGACCAGAGAGCAGCTCCCCTGAAGTTGGGTTTAGAGCTCCCCCTGCTGGCCTGGAGCAGGAACTGTGTTGTATGCTGGGACTACCTGGTAAGGGGAATCCTTCTTTGCTTCCAGGCATGACATCACTCCCCCCTGGAGGGAGGCAAGTCCATTCTGGCAACCGGACTCCTGGGGTGCCACATTCCCCCTAGTATAATTCAGTACTGCCGGACTGAGGAAACACAAAAGAAATAAAACATAACTTTTTACATGATTTTGACAACATATAAATTCGGCATAGTCCTGAAATGGGGTGTCCTTTTTTACCCAGCAAAGTACAATATGAGGGAACCCGTCTCAAACTCCCAACATAGGCCCTGGGCATGACTACTTAGTGGTCACCAGGTTGGACTACTTCTTCGGCCACGCCAGACGGTTTTTGTTCTGTAGTCACCGGTGCTAACTATTTACAATCATTGTCCTGGTCACTACGAGTCCAGTGACCCAATCCAAATAATCAAGAATACAAGAGTGCTCAAAAGTTTATACAGTAAGTCTCTGTAGGTTCATATACTTAACGGTTGCAATTATAAACATTATTAACTTATTTACAGTATTAACATTGTGGAATTTTAGTCATTATACCGGGCTGGGACCTGACCTCTAGTACTAAGAGAGGATCTGTGCAGTGCAGGTATTGACAGTGACCTGACCAGATTCACTATGCATGCTACCACTGGCACATAGCACATAGCACAGGTATACCTGATTTTCTACGACTACTCCTGCTCACTGTGGGCATGACAGATTCACCGTTGGCAGGGTTGGACTCTCTTGTTCCGCTTCTGGTGTGGCATCTGCTGCTTGAGCCCACTGATTTTCAGGTTGGTCTTGAGTCACATGTCTTCTTAGCACTACTAGTTGGGGAAAGGTCAAGATGGGCACAACTATGGCCTGGTTCACTCTTGTCCAATTTGAAGAGAACTTGCCGAGTACAGTGCTGATCTTTTCTTCTTCTTTTACTGGCTGAAGAATGTCCTTATCTTCAATCTTTTCCTTCAGTTGGTCAGGGCATGGTTTCAGATGATCCCTCAATACTGCCGCAGAGTTTTCTCCTCCATCTTTGCTGATGAGGCACACCTTGATGTTATGAAAGTCTGAAGGCATGATGGTGTATGGTTCAGCCTCCCACTGGTCATCAAGTTTATGAAGTTGTCTCTTTCTTTTGAGTACCTGTTTTCCAGGTGATAGGGGAACTGCAGGTGCGTGCTGATTGTAGTTTCTTTCCTGCTTCTGTCTTTCTTGGGACAAACTCTTCTCTATGCAATCTTGCACTTTGCGGTACTGCTGCTGTCACTTTGTATCCCAATCTCCATCTGGTAATGTTACTTCAGGTGTTAAGACTCCCATGTCCAAGTCAATGGGTAACTTGCCAGGTCTTGCTCTCATCAAGTAGGCTGGAATACAGTTGGTGGAGTTTACAGAGATATGATTGTAGAGATCTACCAGATCCGGCAACTTCTCTGGCCACAGGTTGCTCTCTTCCAGGGGCAAGATCTTCAATAGGTCAATTACCACCTGGTTCATTTTCTCACACATGCCATTTGTCTGTGGATGGTAAGGCGTCGTCCTGATTTTCTTGCAGCCATACAGTTTACAGAACTCCTGGAACACTTCTGCTTCAAAAGCTGGACCTTGGTCGGTAAACACTCGTTCAGGGTAACCGTGAGGTCGACAAAAGTATTCTTGGAACGCCTTGGCCGCTGTCATTGCTGTTTGGTCCTTGACAGGCACGACTACCAGAAACCTTGAGTAATGGTCCACTATGGTGAGGGCGTAGACATAGCCTGAACGGACTGGGGTCAGCTTCACGTGGTCCAAGGCTACCAGTTCAAGTGGCTGTTTGGTGATTATTGGCTGTTACGGGGCTCGCTGGCTGTTACGGTCCTTCCTGCGCAGGTTGCATGGTCCACATTCCCGGCACCACTCTTCAATGGCCTTCCTCATACCAACCCAGTAGAACCTCTCGCGAATTAGGACCTCCAACTTCTTCCATCTGAAGTGTCCTGCTCCCTCGTGGTACGCTTCCAGGACCATTGGTGCATCCCGCTGACTACCACCTGCCAGACCAGTTTGTGAGTTCGGGAGTTGACACTTCTCTGACACAGCTTTCCCTCGTAGATGAATAGCCTACCCTTTTCCTTCCACAACTGTTGGGTCTCTTGTGGAGCATCTGGACCGGGGGCTAGTCAGCTTGTGTCAGTAACTCCTTTACCAGGCTGACTGCTGGATCGCTATCCTGCGTCTCCGCTCACTCATGGTGGGGCAACGGATTCAACGTGGCTTCCTGCTTAACATAGCACTTGTCCCACACACAGTGGGAGCATTGGGCCTCTCCGGGGCGGTGGAAGGCTGGTAACTCGAGTTCTTCTAGCTCTTCCTGGTCCTCTTCCCCATCTGGTAAATTGGGCATTCTGGAAAGCGCATCAGCATTGGCGTTCTTATGCCCCGCCTGGTACTTGATGGTAAACTCATAGTTGGACAGCCGGGCCATCCATCGCTGCCCCAGCGCACCTAGATTTGCAGTTTCCAAGTGAGTTAGCGGATTGTTGTCCATGAAGATGGTAAACTTCGCCGAAGCCAGGTAGTGTTTGAATCGCTCGGTCACAGCCCAGACTATGGCGAGAAACTCCAATTTAAAGGAGCTGTAGTTGTCATTGTTCCTTTCAGTGGGACGAAGCTTCCTGCTGGCGTAGGTGATTACCTTTCTCTGCCTTTCTGCACTTGGGACAGCACTGCTCCCAATCCCACGTTGCTGGCAGCGGTATACAGTATAAATGGTTGGTCATAGTCTGGGTAGGCCAGGACTTCATCTCCCGTAAGAGCCAACTTCAACCGAGTGAAGGATCTTTCCAGTTCATCATTCCAGTCAAACGTAGGACTCTTTTTCCTGGCCTTCTTAGGCTGGCCCACGAGAAGGTTTTGCAGGGGTACGGCTATTTCATTGAAGCCCTTCATGAACCTTTGGTAGTAGCCTACCAACCCAAGGAAATGACGTATTTCATGAATGTTGCTGAGCCTCTGCCAGTCCCGGATAACTGTGACTTTGTCGGGGTCTGGTGCCACGCCTTCCGAGCTCACTACGTGGCCTAGGTACTGCACCTTGGGCTTCAGAAGGTGGCATTTGGACGGTTTTACTTTCAGGCCAAAGTTGGACAGGGCCTCAAACACCTTGGCCAGGTGCTTCAAATGGTCTTCATAGGTCTTGGAGAAGACAATGACGTCATCTAGGTACAACAGAACTGTCTCGAAGTTCTTGTGTTCGAGGCAACACTCCATCAACCTCTGGAACGTCCCTGGTGCATTGCAAAGCCCGAAAGGCATGTAGTTGAACTCTGAGAAGCCCATTAGTGTTGCAAAGGCGGTCTTTTCTTTGTCCACCTCTGCCACGGGAACCTGCCAATACCCACTGGTGAGATCTAAGGTAGAAAAATAGTTAGCGGTTCTCAGTGCAGCTAGTGATTCCTCAATCCTAGGTAATGGATAGGCGTCCTTGTGAGTAATACTGTTAATTCGCCTGTAGTCAACACACATCCTCATTGTGCCATCTTTCTTTCTAACGAGGACTAGCAGAGCTGCCCAGGGGTTACAACTGTCTCTGATCACCCAGCCTCCTTCTTCTCCAGTAACATACTCTTGGCACATTGATAGCGAGCTGGGGGTACAGGTACAGGTACCTCTCTTCAATGGGCGGATGATTTCCAGTGGGGATGTGATGTTGAACCCCTTTTACCTGCAAAAAGTCTAAAGGGTATTTACTGAATATCTGTTCATACTCTTGAACCACCCGGTAAAACCCATTCTTTTGGTGTGAAGGGGTGGAATCAGTGCATACGTGCAGCTTCTGACACCAATACTCTAGCTGTTCTGCAGAGCCATTGTCCTCTGCCTGGTCATACGAGACCAAAGGTTCTGCTGTCTGGATTGCGTTGAGATTGACAGTGAACAGCTTAGCAATGGTGGCATACCGGGGTAGTTTCACCTCCTGCTCCCCACAATTTAAGATGCGTACAGGTACCCTCCCCTTGCGGACATCGACTAGCCCTCTGGCTGTCAGGACAGTGGGCCTACTATCAGAGTACACTGGTTCTACCAGGGCTGGTAATCTTTACCACAAAGGCCTATGGCTGCCGGACACCAAATTAACATTTCTCTCCTTGGTGGTACTGCAATGGGGAATGGATCACTCACTTTGACACTGCCGACTTCTCCACCAGACAGCTCTACCTGTTGTCTTTGCATCAGGGCCTTGATCTCCTTTTGCAGGACCACTTGCTCGGTGGAACCAGCAGTTTCGGCTACCTGTTTCAACAAAACAATAACCTCTGCAAGACAATTTTCTATCATCTGAGTACCTAAGGTCATTATTGGTTATATTCTCGTCGATCAATGTCTACAATTATCAGACCTTGGGCTTTTAATTCTACTCGCCCCACCTTAATTGTCACTTGGGGGAAAGGCTGGCCATTGCTGGCGACTACTGCCAGCTCATTATCTGGGCCGCGAGTAATATCAGAGTTAGCCCAGTACCGGTTGTAAAAAAATATATGGCATAGTCGTCACTTGAGAGCCTGTGTCCAGTAAAGCATTCATTGGGATGACGTCAATCACAACTGGTCGTCCTCTGACGTACTTGGCTCGCCAGCTTTGTGGGCCTGGTCGTCCTACTTCTGGGAGTTTGCCCTCTGCCCCAGGGGTTGCTCATTTAAATTGCAAAATCTTGCGATGTGCCCCGCTTTGCTGCAGAGGCGGCAAATGGGTTGTCCGTTCTGGTCATAGCGATCGTTGTCTCTCCCTCTGGTCGGTGGATCCTCTTCCGCCATCGCCACGGGACGTCATCTGGACTGGAAGCCAACTGGATCTTCTCCATCGGGGCACTTGCATGGACTGCACAGTTTTCGCTAGTGCAGCCACATTTTTGGTCAGCTCCTGGACTTGAAGACATAGTTCTGCAGATGGATCATTATCCAGGGTCTGTGAGTCGGCCTGAACGGGAGTCTGAGGGAAGGATGCTGCCTCATGGTAGTATGTAATTGCTGGGCACCTAGGGGGCACTGGGCGGCTGACATTTGGTTCATGCAGCACCCGGATAGCCCTATCTTTAAAGTCTGCAAAGTTCAGGCCAGGGTTTTGTAGGGCCATGATGTACAGTTGTGGGTGCTGGACAGGAGTTCCTCAATAAATTGCTACTTCAACAATCTGTCTCCATTCTGCACGCTGTCGGGGTTAATCTGCTTTATGGCCCGCAGTGCCTCCTGAAGATTAAGGGCATAGTCCCGTATATTGTCCTGCACCCTTTGTTTGCACCCAAAAGAATCTCATTTTTATTTCTGCTGCAGTGCAGGTATCAAAGGTGCCCTTCAGCTTAGCCAGAATTTCCTTAACAGTTTCTTTATCAGTGTCCTGCCAGGACTTTACTTCCCTTTGGGCCACACCAGTTAACTGTCCAAAGAGAATGCTGACTTTTTGGCTTTCAGAAAGGGGATACACTCAAACAGACTACACAGTCTCTCCTTGAAATCGCTCAGGGTATGCGACTCACCTGAGTATTGCGGTAACCAGGCCGCTCCCGGTATATACGGCATTGATAGCAGCATTATGGGGACTGCGTTGGCAGTCACCAGATCTTGCTGCAGTCTGAAGGCTGCAGCTGCGTCGGCCTCCGGATTCTGCTGTACCATGGGGGCTGCAGCTGCACCTGCCACTGAATCTTGCGGCACTATGGGGGCTGCGGCTGTGTCCTCCGCTAAATCTCCACCTGCGCTGGACATTTCCCCCCCCAGTGAATCTTAGCCAGGCTCTGCGGTACCGCTGGATTACCAGTCTGTTACTCTGTCGGCGGGATGAATTGTGCACGCCGGAATTCCAGGCCTCAGCTCCCTGTTCTCTGCTAGCTGATGTCTGAGCGCGAGCAGCACTTTTCTTTTCGCGCTCTCTCTCAGGCCCTGCCCATGACGGCACGCCCCTTCTGCTTCCGCGCACCGCGTGGCGTTGTATTGGCATCAACTTATTTAATTTTAACAAAGTCTTCGGCACACAGTACCCAGCAACACCAGGCTACGCTATCCTGTTCGTGATGCCAAGTTGCAACACCCGCTAGGACTGTGGGATACTCGGGCCGGGTCTGACAGTGCTTAAAGGGGATTGTCACAGCAGCGGTGACCCAGTCTGTGGCCCTGGGTGTGTAATGGCGGTGATGAGGGGTAGTTTTTAAGGGAAAGTTTGTTGATGCCACCCGCGGTATTCGGCAAGGGATAGCCGATGCTGCAGTTCAGTTTCTCTGGGGTCAATGGTAATGCAGCAGAGATGTTATCGCTTCCCACGGGTGGAGGGGGGCCCCAGGGCAGATATGGCAGGCTGTGAGGGAAGGAGGACATTGGGATGCAGGACTGAGGATTGGAGGAATAATTGACAGACACAAAGGCTGTTGTTTCCTTTACCTTTTACTGAGCAGTGCATGCACAGTCGGGGGCTCAGGTTACAGAAGGTTCTGGAGCCGGTCAGCCTGGAAGCAATTTGGGAATTTCCTTAGTCAGGTGGGTTGTGAGGCCTCCTTTCTAGTGCTGTTCTCTGACGTACTTGCTGCTGTAAACTCTAGTCAAGTCCCTCTTTCTGTCTGATGCTTAGGTAGAACTCCACTCGCATGACAGGCAGCTTCAGCCTGTTTAAGGGTTCGCTCCTGTCTGGCGTCTCCGGCTCACACGTGCTGCTGTGCCATTGAGTATCAGTTGGTGCAGAGGACCTGTGGTCTCCTGCCATCCGGATTCTGCTGCCGGGGCTTTAGTACCCACACAGCCTCTGGCTCCGGTGCCCAGTCACTGCGCTCAAGCCTGGGGTGAGCTCAGATGGAACTTCTATCCCAGCTCCTTTCCGCATGTCCTCTCTCAACCTTGTTCAGACTATAACTCTCACTAACTTCCTCCTCCTGACCAAAGAGAGCAGCTCCCTTGAAGTCGGGTTTAGAGCTTCCCCTGCTGGCCTGGAGCAGGAACTGTGTTGTATGCTGGAACTACCTGGTAAGGGGATTCCTTTCTTTGCTTCCAGGCATGACATCACTCCCCCTTGGAGGGAGACTAGGCCATTGTGGCAATCGGACTCCTGGGGAGACACATTGGCATCTGACAGAGATACCACACTGTTCAATATGTGACCAGTATTTTTAAATTTTTGAACCCAAAATAGTGTATAGAAATAGGGTAACAAACAGCAAATACAGTGGACGTAGCCCTGAAATGCCACAATTTGTAGCCCACAGATAAATCAGGTGTCTGACGGAGATACCACACTGTTCAATATGTGGCCTGTATTTTTTAAATTTTTACCCCAAAATACTGTATAGAAATAGGTTAACAGACAGCAAATACAGGGAACTGTAGGCCTGAAATGCTACAATGTTTAGCCAACAGAAAAATTCCGGTATCTAAACACTTTACGGAAAGTAAGCATACTGAAAAGGATTTGCGTTTCAGATTGATTGATGTGATTCCACAGTTAAGGAGGGGTGGTAATAGAGTGTCTTTACTTAAGAAAAAAGAGATGGAGTGGCTCTATGAACTAAACACTCTTAAACCTATGGGATTAAATGTTGAATATAAATTACGTACACTTATTTGAAATCGACACTTTTTTTCAGCTGAACTGATGAAGTTTTGAATCTTCAACTGTATAATAGGTTAATTAATTTTTGTATTCTATGAATATTAATTTTAATATAATATCTATTGTTTTTAGATGCAACACTTCACGGACACATGGATAATAGCTATTATACTTACCCGGAGGAGTGAGACATTATATGGAGGATAATACCGTGTATACTCGAGTATAAGCCGACCCGAGTATAAGCCGACCCCCCTAATTTTGCCACAAAAATCTGGGAAAACTTACTGACTCGAGTTTAAGCCTAGGGTGGAAATTGAGATTATGCCCTATATGCTGCCCATGTATTATGCCCCCATAGATGCTCCATAGATTGTGCCCCCATAGATGCTCCATAGATTGTGCCCCCATATATGATCCATAGATTATGCCCCATAGATGCTTGTTATGAATGTTTTAGAAATGAATTCTGAGCAGAAGCTCCCTCTGGCGGTTACAAACGATACTGAACCATTCAATGAGGATTGGCAATCAGGAACACGGACTGGCTTGATATAAGGGAGGTTTCCCCCATCATGGTTGCCGGTGATCAATTGTTCTTGTCTCAACGTTGTTTCCTGGTTCATTTGGAAGCTTGCTGAGTCTTGCCTCTTCTCCTGCTCTCAGATAAGATATTTTCTGTTTTTTTTTGTTTTTGTACTTGCCATTTGCAATTTTCTCTGCATTTCTGTGAGGTTGGCCAGGTTCCCCTCCTCGGGGGGCTTGGGCGCCTCTCGGTTCCTCTGGAGCCACTGTTGTTTGCTCATTTGCCTTTTCCAGTTTTTTCTGTGGCTGCAGCTTAGTTTTGTTACACCAGAGAACTAATTTAGGTGGTAGAGGTTGTGTGATCTCAGGTGTTTTTGCAATTAGTAGCGTTGGCTTTTTTTTAGGGTTTTTTTTGGATTGCAGTAAGTATCCTTCCTATCCTTTTCTGTCCAGGCAGATTGGGCCCCAGCGTTTGCTCATACTATTTTCTGTCTGTGTCTGTATTTCCTCTTGTCTAACCGCCATTACATGTTTGGGGGCTTCCTATGTTCTTTGGGGATCTGCTCTGGGGCAGATAGCTTTCCTCTTTCTATCTTTAGGTGTAGTTAGCCTCTCAGGCTGTGACGAGGCGTCTAGGACCAAAGTAGGAACGCTCCACTGGCTGCCTTTAGTTGTGGTGGTTAGTCAGGGTACTGCAATCCAGTAGATCCCAACCTCTCTGGTGTATTGCCTTTTTTGCCTGCTCTCCTCAGCTACCAAAACATAACAGATGCTCCATAGATTGTGCCCCCATAGATGCTCCATAGATTATGCCCCCATAGATGCTCCATAGATTGTGCCCCATATATGATCCATAGATTATGCCCCCATAGATGCTCCACAGATTGTGCCCCATATATGATCCATAGATTATGCCACCATAGATGCTCCATAGATTGTGCCCCCATATATGATCCATAGATTATGCCCCCATAGATGCTCCACAGATTGTGCCCCCATATATGATCCATAGATTATGCCCCCATAGATGCTCCATAGATTGTGCCCCCATATATGATCCATAGATTATGCCCCCATAGATGCTCCATAAGATAGTGCCCTCATAGATTATTCCCCCATAGATGCTCCATAGATTGTGCCCCCATATATGATCCATAGATTATGCCCCATAGATGCTCCATAAGATAGTGCCCCCATAGATTATTCCCCCATAGATGCTCCATAGATTGTGCCCCCATATATGATCCATAGATTATGCCCCCATAGATGCTCCACAGATTGTGCCCCCATATATGATCCATAGATTATGCCCCATAGATGCTCCATAGATTGTGCCCCCATATATGATCCATAGATTATGCCCCCATAGATGCTTGTTATGAATGTTTTAGAAATGAATTCTGAGCAGAAGCTCCCTCTGGCGGTTACAAACGATACTGAACCATTCAATGAGGATTGGCAATCAGGAATCACGGACTGGCTTGATATAAGGGAGGTTTCCCCCATCATGGTTGCCGGTGATCAATTGTTCTTGTCTCAACGTTGTTTCCTGGTTCATTTGGAAGCTTGCTGAGTCTTGCCTCTTCTCCTGCTCTAGATAAGATATTTTCTGTTTTTTTTGTTTTTGTACTTGCCATTTGCAATTTTCTCTGCATTTCTGTGAGGTTGGCCAGGTTCCCCTCCTCGGGGGGCTTGGGCGCCTCTCGGTTCCTCTGGAGCCACTGTTGTTTGCTCATTTGCCTTTTCCAGTTTTTTCTGTGGCTGCAGCTTAGTTTTGTTACACCAGAGAACTAATTTAGGTGGTAGAGGTTGTGTGATCTCAGGTGTTTTTGCAATTAGTAGCGTTGGCTTTTTTTTAGGGTTTTTTTTGGATTGCAGTAAGTATCCTTCCTATCCTTTTCTGTCCAGGCAGATTGGGCCCCAGCGTTTGCTCATACTATTTTCTGTCTGTGTCTGTATTTCCTCTTGTCTAACCGCCATTACATGTTTGGGGGCTTCCTATGTTCTTTGGGGATCTGCTCTGGGGCAGATAGCTTTCTCTTTCTATCTTTAGGTGTAGTTAGCCTCTCAGGCTGTGACGAGGCGTCTAGGACCAAAGTAGGAACGCTCCACGGCTGCCTTTAGTTGTGGTGGTTAGTCAGGGTACTGCAATCCAGTAGATCCCAACCTCTCTGGTGTATTGCCTTTTTTGCCTGCTCTCCTCAGCTACCAAAACATAACAGATGCTCCATAGATTGTGCCCCCATAGATGCTCCATAGATTATGCCCCATAGATGCTCCATAGATTGTGCCCCATATATGATCCATAGATTATGCCCCCATAGATGCTCCACAGATTGTGCCCCATATATGATCCATAGATTATGCCACCATAGATGCTCCATAGATTGTGCCCCCATATATGATCCATAGATTATGCCCCCATAGATGCTCCACAGATTGTGCCCCATATATGATCATAGATTATGCCCCCATAGATGCTCCATAGATTGTGCCCCATATATGATCCATAGATTATGCCCCCATAGATGCTCCATAAGATAGTGCCCTCATAGATTATTCCCCCATAGATGCTCCATAGATTGTGCCCCCATATATGATCCATAGATTATGCCCCCATAGATGCTCCATAAGATAGTGCCCCCATAGATTATTCCCCCATAGATGCTCCATAGATTGTGCCCCCATATATGATCCATAGATTATGCCCCATAGATGCTCCACAGATTGTGCCCCCATATATGATCCATAGATTATGCCCCCATAGATGCTCCATAGATTGTGCCCCCATATATGATCCATAGATTATGCCCCATAGATGCTCCATAAGATAGTGCCCCCATAGATTATTCCCCCATAGATGCTCCATAGATTATGCCCCATAGATTATGCCCCATAGATTATTCCCATAATGCCATAGTTAGCCTCAATTGCTGCTGCAACCGAAAAAAAAAAAAGAATACTCAACTCTGTCCAGAATGCCAGGGGGGGGGTTAAAAAGCCCCCAGGTTTTGACTATGATTTTGTCGCTCCCTGTTGAAAGCCTTTGGTTTATGTAAATCCCGTGTAAAAAAACCCCCGGAAAGGTTTTTTGTTGTGCATTTTTGGTATACCCCATAATAATGGCAATATTGGTTTTGGTTTGCGTTGATTTTTTAAACCGAAGGATAGTTGTTATTACAAGCAAACTTGGTAGAGCAGGAATTTGGACATGCGCAGTCGAGACTTTTTTATGGGAAAAACCCAGTGAGACGGTATGGGCATCTTCAGAAATGGATTGCGATGATAAAAGGTGTATGGGTTTTGGTGCCCTTATGACTAATAGGACGCAGGGGCCTGGGTGTGTGTTTATAGCCCCAAAAAAGTCATGTTGTTTATCTCCTCTGTTTTTTGTCTACACTTGTTAAATTTGCAAGCTGCACGATTAATGTAATAATTGATGGTTTTTTTTTTCACATAATGTATAACACATTGGCACTTTGAGGCATTGCAATTTGTACAATTATAGAAGTTTATGCATAATGATGTAAAATTGGTGTATCCTTGGGTACTTTTTTATAATGAAAGTTGATTATTATTTTAATTGTCAATATAAACCGGTTTGAACCATTTCATGCTTGAGAAAGGTCTTTGACCCCAAAAGTCGCCACCCCCTGTTGGTTGAAAAAATCACTTTACCTCATTTTTGGGTGCTGCCTTTTTTTTTTTCTATAGTTTGGGGGGAAAACACAGAAAAAAAAGGGGATGTAGCCTGAACGCCACAATTTTTGCAACAGATAGATCAATCTTGGGATACCAGATTTTTGTAGGGCCTTTTTTTTTAAATTTTTTCCCAAAATAGTGTATAAAAAAAGGGTAACAGACGCAAGTACAGTGGAATGAAACCCCCGAACGCCCCAATTTGTGCATAGATGATCAGATTTTTACAGAGTACCACACTTTTCAAATGGGGCCCGGTTTTTTTTTTTTTTTCCCCCAAATAGTGTATAGAAAAAGGTAAAGATAGAAAATACAGGGAAATGTAGGGCTGAAATGTACAACTTTCCAAAGAAAATCTGGCTCTGACAGCTACAATGTTGAATAGTGGCTTTTTTTTTTTAATTTTTTTCCCCCAAAAAGTTATAGAATGGGGAAAAAGACAACAAATACAGTGGAAGTAGCCTGAAATGAGCCATAAAATGCCCAATTTGTACCCCCAAAATCGGCGCGATGGAGATCCCCGACTGTTTAAATGTGGCCTGTATTTTTAAATTTTTTTCCAAAAAATAGTGTATAAAACAGGGAACAGACAGCAAATCAGGGGAAAAGTAGCCCTAAAAATTAAAATTTTTACCTGAGTCGCACAGAGGGCTTTGGGGTACTGACCGAGCCCGTTCACTTCACGGGGGGGTGTCACGGGTAGCGCAGGGGGGCGTTGCCTTGGGCGCTCACTAAAAAGGGGTATTTCAGGGGGTTTTAAATGTTCGTGACCCCCTTGGTTCCTGGTCGGGTGACCAGCGTGCGGGTGAATCCTCTGAGGGGTTTTTATTGGGGCAAGGGTTAAGTCCCCAGGCGAGATGATCCCTGAGGTATTTGGCGGGAGGGGTGAAGGGGAAAAATGCGACACACACAAGACAGTCTTTTCTGTACCTTTCTGGTGAGAAGTTGCAGGCAGCCCGGGACCCCTCAGGGTGAAGGATCACGCCCGAAAAACCAGAGTAGGTGAAAGGGCCCCCCTTTTTTCTTTTTTTTGGGGGGGGGATTTTTAACTTGAAAAACAGAGTTTAACCCCTTTTCTTTGCTACCCCCGGTGATTTGTGGGGGAGCCTTTTTTGGACAGAAATAGTCTCTTATGCAGGGCCCTGTAACTCTTGTTCTTCCTGACCCGGTTACGTACAGCCGAAGGGGGCCCCTTGTGACTTTTTACCGTAGGGTCTCCCCGGGGTTTTCCCCAGGTGCAGATGTGGTAAGCGCGGCCCCTGTCCGGTGGTGCAGGGGCAGGTAAGCATTAATTGTTGACCTCGTCACTTCTTTCCCCCTTTTCAATTCCCCTTTCCTACTCTCCCCTATATAGCACAAGACAGTAGATGTTTTTTCCCCCTTCCTTTAAAAACCGACACCTTCTTTCTGAAACAGCTCCCCCGTTGGAATCTCATACTAACCTTACAGAAAGTGGCAACCTTTCCCTAACGGATCCCCTAATAATAGTGTTTTTTGAAGTTTGGCTTTCAATAAGTCTTTTTTTTGGCTGAGTTCCTTCGCTGTCTGAGGAATAGTCGTTTTTCCGTTATCTGAAGAATGTCTTTCTCCTTCACTTTGAGGTTTGCTGTTCTGAAAAGGAAAACAAAAACTAGTAATCGCACTAGATGCCTTATCTCATGCTGTCATTTCAAAAGGGGGTTCGGGGTACCAGGGGAAAAAGTGAATGTTGTGTGCAAAGGGTTTTGTGGATTTACTTTCCGGGGATTTTCCCCGGGGAACATGTGGTCCCCCTCACTTGGGGGCTAAATCCCCCCCCCGTTAAAAACAGCACTCCGGGTGAAAAAGAAAAAATTTTTTTAACAACAAAACATAATTTAATCTTCCTTGCGGGAGGTAAAAGGGAATTCAAAGTTTCAAAATACAATAACATTATACAATATTTACACAAAATTTTTTTTCTTTTTACACTTGGTATTGGTTTACTAATTTTTTTGTGGCCTTTTGGTACCTAACAGGTAACCTTCCCCCTTGTTGTGCGTACTGCCCCCGTGGTGGGTGTCAGGATGTGCATTGGCTATCTGCCCCCGGCTGGCAAACTGTAATACTGCCCCTTAACCTCTTAGGGATCTGGCAAAAATCTTGTGGTTTGGCGATGCGGTCTTTTTCGCCGGGGGATTCTTCTGGTAGTTCACGTTTGGGGTTTTCCTTTTTTTGGACCACTTCTGGAGGGTTCGGAGCAGGTTCCTTTGAATATTTCTTTGCTGCGGCAATGGTTAACTGGCTTTAAAACGTTTTGTGGTTGGTAAAATTTTTAAGTACGGGAATAATCACAGCATCCGAACGGGGCCAACTGCAGGAAAATTTCCCAGGTGTGTGTTGATTTTTCCCCCGGTTTTCTTTTTCCAAAAGTTTTTCCCCATGAAGTTTTAACAGTTGGACACAGTTTTAGGTGGCTCTGGATACGTGGTGGTCGTCTTTCCTCCATCTTTGCAAAAGGGCCCGGTTTTCCTGTTGTAAAAATTGGGGAATTTTCATGACATAGGGGTCTTTTTCCATGTCATCCAATTTGTGCATTCTTTTTTTTCTTTTTCACAATTTTCCAGCAAAAAAGGGTTTTGGGGCACTTTTGTGTATTTTTTCCCCTTGTTTTTCCCCTTTTTTTTGAGAATCTTCCCCGCAGGTTTACCTCCTGTACGTTTTGTCGGTTGTGCCCCCAACTTCAGTGTAACTAGTTTTGGGTTTTACAACCCCAAAATTCCAAATCCAGGCAGTTTTCCCGTCTTGCTCGCAAAAAGGAGGTGGAGTGATTTTGGGGAAATCACCGGAAAGTGATTGTACAATTTTGAAAAAATTTTTTCCCCCCTTTTGAGGGTGATAGAAAAATTTGGGAAACCCTAAAAATAGAAAAGTTCTTTTAGGATAATCAGACTTCTTTTTTTTTTTCTTTTTCTTTGGCAAAATTTAATTTCAAAAAATAATAAAATAAAATTTTTGTTATTGCACTCAAAAAACATAATTATGTGAATTTGTTTGGTAAGCCGTGCCAAAATTTTATAAAAAAATTATTATCTTTCCTAAACCTAAACGAAGTCTCCGGTCCCGTCATCATCATCTGATGTTTTGGCTTATGTTGATCTTGTTCTTGATTTTTTGAAAAAAACGTTTTTTTCGAAATTCCTTTGAAATAACTGTGTTTTAAGCCCGTTGTCAGGTCCTCAAATCCATAAATTAAAAATGTTAAAAAAAACAAAGCCCCTTTTGAAAGAACTTTAATATTAGCAGTCCTTTAAGCCCCGGCTTCATTGGTCCCTTGGTATTTTGGAATCCCCCTGCATCCCCAATGGTTTTGGGGGACGGGTTTTGGGGCGTTTTTTGGCACAAAGCAAGGGTTTAAATGACTTTTTTCCCCAAGAAACCCCCTAACCGCCCTTGCCCCAATGCACAGGTCATGTCGGGTTGTATTTTCCCCGCACTTTTTTTTTTTCCCCCAGTTTATTGAGCTTCATAGTGTGGGAAACCCCCTGGAACGTAAAAAAAAAGTGATAACACAGTTAAATTTTTGCATCATAGGTCATCGCCTTGCCTTGTTCTGTCAGTGGGGGGGTACCGCGTTAGGCTGTCAGTGGGGATACTGCAGTTGTTTTTCAGTGGTAAAAACTGCTTTTTTCAGTGGTGAATTTTAAATTTTAATTGACACAGGTTATTATTCTCAGACATCATATAGCCTTTTTACCTTTGGAACTTTGGCTTTTTTTCTTGCAACTTTTTAAATTTACTTGAATTTAGAATATGAAAAAACTTTATTAAGTAATTCCCCCCAAATTTTTTGAAGTCTTTTTTCCCATTTTATACCCAAACTGTAATTTTAAAATATAAATCACAGCGTACCAAAACAATCGTAATTCCAAGAATTATTATCAGAATAGAAATATGGAAACTTTTGGTAGTAAAACAATAATAAAGATATCATTTTTAACCATATTTTTCATGAACGAACATTTTTTTTTCAAGGTGTAATTACCTTTTTACCCATAGATGTCAGTGTGTTTTTTTTTGTAAAAGTTTCCCCCTTTTTAAAAAACTTTATTAAAGGGGAAATTTTATTAGACCAATAAGGTAAGAATGTATGCCTGAACCCCAAAAATTTAAAAGAGTGAATGAAAGAATGAAAGAATTATTGTATTTATCAAATTAGAACATTTTCTTTTAAAACCCCCTTGACATTGACGACTATCCCCCCCCTAAAACCCCGGGCCCTTCTGCCATGGAGGGATAGTTCGTCATAGGGGACACTGCGTCCTGAGGGGGAGGCATAATGCCCGGGGTCCTGATTATCACGCTGACACCCTGAGTTGTAGAGCGGTCACGGACCCCCCCCGGGGCATTAACCCTAGCAACCGATCAAACTGATCGCGGTGTATGGGGCACGGGGTGGGGGCGCGCAGGGTGGGGGCTCCCCCACCCCCCCTGAGACCCCCCAAACCCCCGATTGACCCCCGTTCTGGGGTTTCCCCCCTCCCCCGGACCCAGATAAGGGGCCGGGGTCTGGGGGGAGGGGCTTCCTCAGTGCCTGTAAAGCAGGCACTGAGAAGCCCCCGCTATGCTGAGCGATCGTGGTTGAAGAGTGTGTGCACACTGTCACACCAGCGATTTGATAAAATACAGTGGTGTCCCCCCTGGGACAAAGTAAAAAAATTAAAAAAATAAAAATAAAAATTTATAAAAAAAAATCCAAAATAATTAAAAAAAAAAAAAATTTCCCCAATAATTCATTCTTCCTGTTTTAAAAAAAAAAAAAAAACAATTAAAATACACATATTTGGTATCGCCCCCTCCTAACGGCCCCCCCCTAAATGTCCCCCCCCGTTAACCCCTTAGCGAACCCCCTTAAAAAAAAAAACGAAGAAACAATCAATGCTTTTATTTATCCCCGAACAAAAAGTGGAATAACGGCGTAAAAAGACCGATATAATAAACATGGTACCGCGAAAACGTCATCTTTTCCCCCAAAAAACGGTGCCATACGCATCTAAACGAAAAATAAAAAAGTTATGCTCGCAGAAAAGCGATGCAAAAAAATTTTTTTTTATAAAAATTGTTTTTTTTTTTATAAAAAGCCAAAAAAAAAAAAATGATATAAATGAGGGGTTGCCTAAAAGTCGCCCCCAAAAAAAAAACGCTTATCAATTTTCCACACGCGGAACAATAAAAACGCCCCCCAAAAAAAAATTCATGAAAATTTGATTTTTGTTCATTTAACCCCCCAAAAAAAGAAAAAAAAGGGGACAAAAAAAGTCACCCCCTCAAAAAAAGGGAAAATAAAAAGTCAACTGTTCGCAAAAAAACCCCCCATGACTTGTGGGCCCCAAAAATGCAAAAATTATAGCTTCAAAAATTGCGATCAAAAACTATTTTTGCAATAAAAAGGTTTTTTTTTGGTACACGCCCCAACATAAAAAACCCCCATAAATAGTAAATCAAACCCCTTTTTCCCCCCTTGTTAGGGAAAAATATAAAATTAAAAAAATGTATTTTTTCCTTTTCCCTTTGGGTTGGGGGTTGGGTTGCGGCTAAAGTTGGGTTGGGTTGGCGTAAGTTAGGATTAGGGGGTTGGGTTTTATTGGGGTGTGTTGGTTTGGGGTTTTGTGGGGGGTTGGGGTTGGGGTGGGTTAGGGGGGTGTTGGGGTTGGGTTGGGTTTTTTGGG